>BSBM01000293.1:33950000-34550000 GCA_027924585.1 Larix kaempferi
GACTTGTAAATTTTAACTTGGAAGTATTGGAAATGTACAAAGTGGGATTGAGAGGCTTGATGGTGATTGTAGTAGTGGGCATGGTATTGGTGGGAATGATGTCATGATAGTGGAATTAAACATTAAGATGGTAACCCTAGAGATTGGATCCTAGCCTAGAAACACGAGATCCTAGCCTAAAAACCCTAGTTGGTAGCATAAACCCTAGTTTGTATTCTAATCACAATGAAATCCTATTATGTAGCCTAAGATCTAGCCCTAAATTATAATACATATAAAAATTAAATCATTTTCATTGTACATGTATATCCATGTGCATACATTTGAATCCAAATCACTATACACATATATGCATAGTATCTCATCTATATAGCAAGGGTCCATCATCAACTAGAAAACAGTTGTACCTAGCACCAGATACCTAATTTAGAAACCTAATGGTTTGAAATAACATGCACCATGAAGATTTTTATATGGTGGATATGCACACCTATGAAAACCTTCTCAATGGATGGAAAACCTAATATTATCATAACATTAGTAAAGCTTAGTCCAACATGTAGTAATGCTTACATGTTCTAGTGTTGATGGCACACTAATGGATGCATGCAACTTGATGAGGGTGTATGTGTGACTCTATTGATGTAATGCAAGTCCTAAATGTCTTTAACAAGTGTCTGAGTGTCCAGTAGATGAATTAGGATGTCCTAATACCCCTAAATCCCTTCCAGACAGAATTCGAAAGCATTTGGGGTATTGGGGTAACAAGTTGGTGTGTTGAGGTGGACAGAGCCTCACAAATACACCTCATAGTAGTCATTTATTGTAATGTCAACTATATGTGTTTAAGTCAACGTGTCTACATAATATTAGATCGCTATCACATAATGATAAATTAAGGAAGTCCTAATTGTAAATGGTAGTGGATGTGATGGTCATCAAATCAAAGGTGGCTATATCTGTGAGTGAGAATTAATGAGCTAGCTATACATTGTACTCAAGGTTGTCCTATTTGTATGGTGCCATTTGATTAAGAAATGATTCCATAACTTGCTTATTAATTTGTTGCTTGATCTTAAGTAGACAAAATGGTCAATATAAATACTAGTGATGACATTTCATTATGTAGAGTTTGTACATTTTGGATCTCATTATGTAGAGCTATTAAAAATCATGTTGGATCTCATTTTGACATTTTGAAAACAATGGACATTTTTCTATTTTTAAGTATTCTTTTCCTAGTACTCAAGTTCCCAATATATATCTTATGTGCCATGAGGTGTGATTTGTCCATCCATTTATTCCGTTTGTTTTTAGATTAATTCTCACACATGATTTTGTTTCAGTTAGCCTATGTTTATAATGTTTTCTTAACATAGATACCATTACAAGCTTTTACACATGAAAGATAAACCAAGCTGAACTATGATATCCAACTTCTCTTCTAAGATCTAGGTAAGCTTCAGGTTGATTCACATTATCAACTAATGCATGGACATCAGTGGTACCAAAACTTAAGACTGCATGCCATGGATGAATAGAAGTAAAAACCAAATTTAGACAACATCACATCATGATACACACAACATGAGACAACAACATTAGACAACAAGATACTAATATAGACAACATCGATATAGATCACATAACTGAAAATCCATGTACATCAAGGCGACAAAACTCATCCAAACATATACAATTCCTAGAAAATAGTGGAACATAGTTCCCAATGTACATACAATGGCAACTCGTGCCCTATGGAAAATGCGACAACTCATGCCGTAGATCCAAAATACATGGCAACTCATGTCGTATATACAAAGTACATGGAAACTGGTGCACAAAAGTGCCACATCATGGCTAATGTACATAACATGGTGTGTCAAGCATTGTGACCACCCCCGTCACTCCCAGGCGCATCTCCAAAGTCGATCTTCCTACTCTTCGAGCTACCGGTGCCTCGGGTCTTGCTTCATCTAGGAGTTGGACGGAAGGAGGAGGGGGGCATGGATGGGAGGGAGGGGTTGGACGGAAGGAGGGGTTGGATGGAAGGAGGGGTCTGAATGGAAGCGAGGGGGGGGACTCATATGAGAGGGTCGAAACACAGGACTAAAATGGGCACCTGTGGGAATAAATTAAACCATAGTAAGTCGTAACAATTCAAATTAAAAGCGTGCTTTTAACTACACATTGTACCTGTGTATATGGTGATCTACTAATCCCTAGTGGGGATGGTTGATCACCGTAGTCATGGAACACCTGTGGACACCAAAATGCATGCATGTTATGAACATGTTAAACAAGTCATTATTTAGGCAATCAAGATATTCAAAAACATTGTACGAACTATCAACATGTATGCCATAAATATAAATACTTAAGTAATATAAATGACATAAGTAATAACAATATTGTGTGAGGTACTGAAAATACCTCCGTGTGAGGTGCCGCAATTTCAGTTGCAGCTGCCATTGCTGCATTCAGGTTGGGAGATCCTACGTTCTCCCATGTTGGTGTATCATCTCTAAATAACTGTACATTGAAATAATAGTTTAAGTCAAACAAAAATACTTTAAAAATACTTTAAAAATACTTTACAAGTTATTAAGTGATGATTGAAAACACATTAAAAAAATTGCTGACCTGAACCATATAATAGACCTCGACTGGGCCAGGGCAAGTGTGCCTGCAATGGGGACAAAGATGTGGCACTGTCCCCATTGAACTGGAATTCCCAGCATGGCTACCATTGGTCACGGGTCTATCATGGCCCTGTCGTGAAGGCCCTGTAGCTGGATCTCTATCAAAGTCACTCGACCTCTCCACTGTAGTTGTTGCTACAAAGGAGGTGTGTCTGAGGAGTCCATGTGCAACATTCCTCATTGCCTCCTCGATTTGATCAAGCTTGTGGGGTAACTGAGGTGGCTGGGGAGATGGGTTGGGGTTGCACTTAGGAGCTGGTGGCCCTCTAAGTGGGTTCCTCCTGGAAGCAGGTCAATCTTGGGAAGAGCCACATCCAACACCCTGGAACTCAGTTATGTCAAAATAGTTGACATGTAAACCGAGGCAAAACTCATCCCACAGATGCTGAAGGAAGTACTATGGAACCTCCCTATTATTGCAGGGAGGTTTATCATATACCATGAACCACCTCTCCATCCAATTGTCCCTCCACGGTTGGTAATGACACCAATCCATGCAGACATGTGGCTTTCTAGTGTTCGGTGGTTTGTTTGTTTTTGTATCGGTGAACATACTGTATAATTGGGATTTTGTAATGTTCAAATCTTTTATCGTTTCCTTGGAGATGCCTGTGGAGTAATACTCCCACATCCTAGCTCTAAATTCAGTCATGTTGGTCAATTGTTGGTGTGCATGGATGAGGGAGTCAATTGAGTTCTCAATTGACGTGGCAAGAGACAATCGAGATGGTTCCCCCAAGTTTCTTAGTTCGCGAGTGTGCACTCGCATTTCATTTACATAATGGTTAAGGTCATCTTGTTCAAAATTTGGTTGGGGGTTTTGGTTTTGTTTGGCATTTGGATTTTGTTCATGGTTTTCTTTGGCATTGGGTCCAAGTTTTGGGTTTTCTTGTGTTCCACCGGACTCAGGGTTAACATCTTGTTCACTCATTGTCTCAGTTTACAATCTGCAATTGAAAATTGGTTCATTGTTTTCAAAATTTGGGAAATATTAACAATTAAATAAATAAAAAAATAAAAAAATTGACACAAAGAATGAATAAAATGAAAAAAAAACTTGATATTTACCTATCAATCGATGTGTTGATGAGTTTTTGGGTGTTCTTAGGTGGTTTTGGAGTGGATTTCGCCTCCTTTGGTGGTTTAATCGACGTGCACGCGGGGCTGGAGGTCGCGCTCGACCAAATAGCAGAATGGGGAAATTGTGCTTTTTTTTTAACAGAGACGCATGCGCGCCACTGTTGCTTGCACGCGCCAGCCACGCGCACGCACCTCGGTTCAGTACCGAACCTAGCGGCGCGTGCATGCTACCTTAGGTGCGTACGCGTAAAAAAAATTCACCGCTAGCACATCCCCATTGAAACGTATTTGGGGACCATCTTCGTGCACTCGCCCTTGAATGAATTTCACTTCCCCAATCTCTCTCACTACACCATACTCTTTCTTTTCATTGCACCTTCTTTATAGATTTAATACTCTGATTCATGATAAACGAATTAGTTACATCTAACTTCCCCATTAATGGTGATTAATAACATCATAACGACTTTTAGTTTATAATCATTGTTTTATAGTCAACTTGATTAATTCAACTTTGGTCAACTACCAATTTGAGCTTCAAGTTCTCTTGAGTGCCCACCAAGTTCCTGCTATATTCTTGTCCAACAGTTTCCAATAAAACTATCGAGGTTTATACCTTGTTCAAGACCACTTTAACCTACCATTAGGATGTGTACTTGTCTACTACTTCCTTGTCAACCTATCAACCAAAATTCAATCATCTCTCGACTTTAACTTCTATCGAAGTGTTCAACCTAGCATACCATCAAATATACCATCGATTTCCATGTGAAGAAGATAACACAACCAACATTATCCCACGTGTTTTCTTGTTTGCATAAAAGGAGATTCAAACTTCAATTCTTCTAACTAGGGTAACAAGCCCATTTATTCTCTACACCAAGTAAACTTCTTGGTATTCACAAACTTTGTTAATAAGTCTATGGTGTTTTTCAATGTGTCTACCTTTTGCAGCAACACTTTATGGTTCTCAACCATATGTCTGAAAAAATGGTACTATATATCAATATGCATCATCATTAAATGGTATATAGGGTTCTTTTCTATGAATATTGCACTTTTCCTATCACAATCCAACTTAAGAGCTTGTTGTTTAAACCCAATATATGAAACCAAACTGCCTCTTTGCTTGCATTAATCGACAGTGGAACTGTTGAATTTTTTGAATTTACTTCAATATGATCTAGGATCTTGACTGAGAGAACAACATGTACAGCATATCTACAGCGTATCAATCATGGAGACAATAATGCAAGCACACAAGAGACACAAATATTTACTTGGGAAAAACCATAAAGGTGAAAAACCCCAATAACTTCCTCAGAGATAGATAGAGCAATGATACAACCAACCAAGAGAGATAGCCAAAACCTAGCAGCAGATCCTCCTCCTCCATAAGTGCGCCACTCCTCCTTGAGTGCATGTGTGAGAAGTGAGTGAGTAAATAGAGTGCCTCCCACACTCTATTTATACTTGACTTGACTTGCCTTTTTACCTAACTCATGTAGGCTCGAACTTAACCACATAACATAATGCTGAGTGGGCCGACCCCCAATAGGGTGGTCTAATAACCCTTTGACCCACATGGTCGACCCCCAATAGGGTGGTCTAATAACCCTTTGACCCACATGACTTATACAGGGCCGACCCCAAACAAGGTGGTCTAATAACCCATCAAGTATAAGTTACGACACTTACAATATAAATGACGACACTTCCTTATAGAGGAATAATACCATCTCTATAGGAATACAATATACATATATGTGAAATACATTCCAAAGTTACATATACATCAACACTCCCTCTTAACTAGGAAGGTATTTCTCAGCACAGTTCTTCTAGCACAAGTCATCTTCTCTGGATCATCGTCACTAGATAATCGTCATCGAGTCATCATCATCGTCACTGCTGCTGCTATCTCAATCAATCTCTGAATCTACTCGTCATAGGAAGTTCTACAGAGCCAGTCCTTTTTCATACTGGATGTAGGCCCACCACCTGCAGGTCTTCATCATCACTGGCCATACTATGGAATCCTCAGGACTTATTACGTGCGTCACAAAACCTCGAAAGAGCATCCCAGGATGTTACGGGTACACAACTCCGACCTGTAGGATCTCCCAGGGCGCTATTACATGTGACCCCACCACAAAACCTTGAAAGAGCATCTCAGGATGTTACGGGTACACAACTCCGACTTGAAATCTCCCAGGTCACAAATTACATGTGGTCCACCACAAAACCTCGCAAGAGCATCTCAATATGTTACGGGTACACAACTCCGACCTGAAATCTCCCAGGGCGCTATTACATGTGGTCATGGCAAAACCTCGCAAGAGCATCCCAGGACTAATTACTGGCACACAGCCCAACCTATCGGATCTCCCAGGGCGCTATTACATGCCATAGGACAAAACCTCGCAAGAGCATCTGCCAGATATCCCAGGGCGCTATTACATGCCATAGGCAAAACCTCGAAAGACTATCTGCAGATCTCCCAGGGCATCGAATTACATGTCCTCCCAGAGCAAAACCTCGAAAGAGCATTTGCCAGATGTCCCAGGGCACCGATATTACATGCCATAGGCAAAACCTCGAAAGACCATCTGCAAATCTCCCAGGGCACCGGATTACACGCTCATCTGCACAACCTGATCCACGGCCATAGAGTATCATCCTGATACTCACCATACATCATCCTGATGCATCCATGATCATCCTGATCATTCTCACTGCAACGTCCTGCTGCATGTCATCTGGAGCAACATCCTGAAGCTTGTCATCTATGATCATCCTGATCATCACTGCAACATCCTGCTACATGTCATCTGGAGCAACATCCTGAAGCTCGTCATCTATGATCATCCTGATCATCACTGCAACATCCTGCTGCATGTCATCTGCAGCAACATCCTGAAGCTCGTCATCTATGATCATCCTGATCATCACTGCAACATCCTGCTGCATGATCCACCTGATCATCAATGCATCCACCTGATGCATATACAGATACATGGTCCAAGCATCCAACATGATGCATATACAAAATACATACACATGATCCAACTGATCATATCCAGCATTCAACATGATGCATACATACATAAATGATCCAACTGATCATATCCAACATCCAGCATGATGCATACATACATAAATGATCCAACTGATCATATCCAAGCAGAAACCAGAGCATCATCCTGATGCCCATTATCCAGCGCTTACATCCACAGCCATGTGAAGGATCCTCCTTCCAACATGCTTGGAATGGCTTCAGCAAATGTGTCCATCACTTCTTCCTCGAAGTGTCCTCGATCTGAAGAACGCCAAGCCTCTCTCTGAAGTACTCGAACTTCACTCTGGCTAGCGGCTTCGTCAGCACATCTGTGATCTGCTCGTCTGTCGCAACATAAAGGAGCTTCACATCTCCTCTCTGCACCATATCCCTGATATAGTGATATTTGATCTCTATGTGTTTCGACTTGTCATGAAACACTGGGTTCTCGGACAGCTTCACACAACTCTGGTTGTCATAGAAGATACCAGTAGCCTCCAACGGGAGATCAAATAACTCAGACAGTAGCTTTTGTAGCCATACTGCCTCACAACTAGTTGAACAGGATGCAACATACTCAGCCTCAGCTGTACTCAATGCTATGCAGGACTGCTTCCTGCTAAACCAAGAGATCACACCTGATCCCATACTGAAGCAGCACCCAGATGTGCTCTTCCTATCTGCAGCACTACCAGCCCAATCTGAATCAACATAACCCTGTAGGTTAAACTTTTGATTCGCCTCATACCTGAGCCCATAATCCACTGTACCCTTCAGGTACCTCAGATAATGCTTTATAGCAACTAGGTGAACACTCCTCGGATCCGTCAGGAACTGGCTCAATGTGTTCACAGCAAAGCAAATGTCTGGTCTCGTGTTCGTCAGGTACATCAAGGACCCAATCATCTGGCGATCAACCGGCTCAGATGAAGCATCACATAGAAGCTTCAGATTCGATGCCATAGGTGTGGCCATATTCTTGCAGTCCATCATCCCGAACCTCTTCAGGATCTCTACTACATACTTCCCTTGTCCAAGGAAGATTCCATATGCACTCTGCCACACCTCCATGCCAAAATCAAATAGTGCATTATCCCGAGTTCTTCATCTCGAACTTGGTAGTAAGATTCCGCTGCGTGTCGGCAATCAATCTATTTTCACTTGTAACAAACAGGTTATCTGTATACAAAAGTAGTATCACTGGATTGTCTTCCTCAACCTTGTAGTAAAGGTTGGAATCCGCTTTACTCTTGGTAAATCCCAAATTGGATAGAAAGCTGTCTATCCTACCATACCAAGTTTTGCACACATATATGACTACACCATGTTGTCTTGAAATCCATCTGGTGCATATTCTATTTCATCTCAATGCTGCCATCTGCAACATGCTTGATCTGATAGTTCCTTTTTGGAAGTCATAACACACTTCCCTTCACATCTTGGGACTACATCCCAAACTTCATTCTTCATGATCGACGGATCATGGCATTTCATTTCTTCATCCCAGATCCTGGGAACTTCAATATCTTCAATATCTTCAATAGATATCTTTGTTGCTGGAACAAAATGTTGTAGTTCTTCTTTTGTAGGAGATGGCATACGATCTTTCCTACACAACAAGTTAAATTGCATGATTAGAAAACATCTCATAGTTTTCAGAACAAATTCTTACACATAAAGAAATATGCCATACAGTCATGCAATTATCTTAGCCAATGCTTCAATACAACATTTATCCATATTCCGTAACTTTCTAGATGCCTTCCAATCTCTACCAAACATTGTTAAGAGTGTGCACAACTCCCAACATGTCAGCAAAGAGGTTTCATTCTAGATAAGTAGCAATGGAATGTTGTACAGTGCCATAGGCTACTTACCCATGCATATTAGTAGTATATTGTTCATTAATGTAATTATTCTAATATGCACAATACATATCCTAAGTCTAAGACCATGAGCATATACATCATTGAACAATTTTATTTAAACAAACAAATATGTAAGAAATGATAATTAAAATACTTATCTTTGTTTGTTCGTTGGGTGGACTCCCTCTGAGTCTTCGCTTCCTTGCAGGAGCTACTGGAGTCCTAATCTGAAGTAGCTTCTTCTACACCTTTCTGTTGTGGAATGTAGAGAGAGATGGTCAACTCCCTCTGAATATCTGCATCCTTGCAGAAACTACTGAAGTGTGCTCCTTTGCTTTCTTGCAGGAACAACTGGAGTGTGCTCCTTTGCTTTCTTGTAGGAGCAATTGGAGTGTGCTCCCTCTTGATCTTTGCTTCCTGAATTACCTGTTCTTGAACTCATATTCATCCTTGGTCCCTATGCATGCTTATTAGTATCATGATTGTGTTATCCTTGTGATCTCATATAAAATCATACATTCATTAGTATACTATTAAAACACAATAATCTCAAGCATGTATAGTCATGATCATTTCAAACATAAATAATAGGCATTATCATTCAAGGTTTATGTAGTATTCTCATGGTTAGTCAAATCATAAGAAGCATAACATGTCTAAACCTATAATTACTCAAACCTATGACTCTTTAGTTGAATCATCAATCAAGATAAGAGATATATAAAACCTGTGATTATTCGAACCTATACCTTCATGATTCTTCTGGTTAGTCATATCATCAATTATGGTAAGAAACATAATATGCATACAACCATGATTATTCAAACCTATGACTCTTCAGGAATAATCATTATCAACAACAGTATAAGATCCTAACACAAGGTAGGATTCTAGCTTGATAAAGGAAAAACATACCTGGATTAGCATGCTAGCTAGTTATGTCTAACATACCTGCATAATGTCTTCTGGTTCTCTTCAGTGACTTGTGCTAGTAACCTGCATGTCTCATATGTTAACCATTACAAAACCAAGTCATACATACCTCGTAAATGGATCTTCTATGAGATGCATGACAATGGATGAATCTTTGTCCTCATGTTATCATGAACATATGTTCTTGGACCAGAACATGATTTGTCTTTCTTGGTGTACCTTTCATGTTAGTAGACAACATAAACCTCATACAACACCATAATGCATTAGTACAATCATAAGTGTCAACACCCTAATCAATGAATATTTTCTATCGTGCATTCATAGTTTTATTAAGGTGATATGACAAGTCTAAAATCAAGATTGTACTAACTGTAATAACATGAAGACAAACATACCATAAACTTAATCATGAACAAATATCGAAACATACCTCGATGAGTCATACCTGTCGAGATCGCTTGAAATCTTCTTATGTAAGGCCTTATCCTCATCTCCCTCTGAGACAGGAACTTCTTCACTTATGCAGGTGATCAATCCATCTTCTTCTAGGATTAACCCAATCCACTTGATTTGCAAGAACTGGACCTTGAGCTGGATATGGGTTTGTCAGAGAAACCCCAAAAATTCAAACTTTGAATTTCAAACTTTTGAAAGGATAGAAATATGCGCCTTGATGAGCTGATCAAACTGGTATATTCAAAATTTGAAAACTGCAAAGTTTCACTCCTCAATTTTGCCTTTGAAACTTCCGGATTCACTGTACGTGACCCTGAACTGGGGTTTGATGAATCCCACTCTTCTGCCCAATCAAAAGGTTTGATTCAAATCTCTAAGCTTCTATTTTTATGAGGAGCTTCCAGCCGTGGTCACAGATTTCAAAAATTCCCATTTTTACAGAAGCCCTAATTTTCCACTTTTCTGATCAAAGTCCCGAACTAGGGTCTAATCAAGCCCGGCCTTCTGCCCAACCAAAAATTCTGATCTTGGTCTCTAAATTTCTATTTTGATGAGTATCATCCAGCCGTGGTCTCCGATTACAAAAATTCCAACTTTCTCCAAAGCCCTAAATTCCGGAAGTCATGAATGAAGGTACCAAAAAATAATTCTGTTTTGATAGAAATATGTACCTGATTGTTTCTGGTGTAACTCTGAAATTTTTGATCCACAGGGTCTGAAAAAGTTTCCTGAGATAGCCTGATCTGTTATCTTTCCATCCTGACAGGTCTGACCTCAATTGGATTCTCTGAGAGAGAGTTATGCCAAATGTCGCAACATGACCTGTTTTTTGATAAAACAGGAGAGCGAACTTGTACGGCGTTCCACGTGTCACTGTTTTCACTTCGGCCTCTAAAAAGGTTTTCTGAGATAGATCGGCCTGTTACCTTTCCATCCTGACAGGTTGACCTCAATTGGACTCTCTGAGAGAGAGTTATGCCAAATGTCGCAACGTGACCTGTTTATGGGATAATACAGGAGAGCGAACTTGTACGGCGTTCCACGTGTCACTGGTTCAACTTCGGCCTCTGAAAATTTTTTCTGAGATATTACAGACTGTGTACTACCTGTCATTTTTTACAAAATTTCATTTGGAGCTTCCTAGCCCAAGATATGACCTTTTTCCCAAGGTCACCTGATTTTGACTCAGATCTGGAAGAGGCAGAAACCCTATATTGTACAGATCATAAATCACAAAGTACAACGAATTAGAGGTTGTCCTTTGGACACAAGGTACCTGGAGATCTTAGCTTTAGCATGTAACAATTTCAGATCCGAAAACTTCACCAAAACGGATTTATAGTGAAAGTTCTACGATGACTGGTTTTTGCTATATCAAGCCCTAGTATCGTAAGTGCAACAAGTGTCATACATGCCATATCATGCCTTCTTTCAGGCTAGCTCTGATACCATGTTAAATTTTCTGAATTTACTTCAATATGATCTAGGATATTGACTGAGAGAACAACATGTACAGCATATCTACAGCGTATCAATCATGGAGACAATAATGCAAGCACACAAGAGACACAAAGATTTACTTGGGGAAAACCATAAAGGTGAAAAACCCCAATAACTTCCTCAGAGATAGATAGAGCAATGATACAACCAACCAAGAGAGATAGCCAAAACCTAGCAGCAGATCCTCCTCCTCCATAAGTGCGCCACTCCTCCTTGAGTGCATGTGTGAGAAGTGAGTGAGTAAATAGAGTGCCTCCCGCACTCTATTTATACTTGACTTGACTTGCCTTTTTACCTAACTCATGTAGGCTCGAACTTAACCACATAACATAATGCTGAGTGGGCCGACCCCCAATAGGGTGGTCTAATAACCCTTTGACCCACATGGCCGACCCCCAATAGGGTGGTCTAATAACCCTTTGACCCACATGACTTATACAGGGCCGACCCCAAACAAGGTGGTCTAATAACCCATCAAGTATAAGTTACGACACTTACAATATAAATGACGACACTTCCTTATAGAGGAATAATACCATCTCTATAGGAATACAATATACATATATGTGAAATACATTCCAAAGTTACATATACATCAACAGGAACAACCAATTTCCTCCTACTCATCCAACTAATTGATCCATAAAATAACTTGAAAACGTATGTAGTGGTTGATCGTCTACAGTCAAAATCTCCATCATAGTCAAAGTTGACAAAGCCTTGTACATTTATTTTCTTGTTGGTTTTAGGTTTCCCATGGTAGAATATTGCATAATTTTCCATGCCACATAAATACTTAAATAATCTCTTGAATGTAGTCTAGCGTTCCTATCCAGGTGTTGACATGTATATGATCAATACTCCCACTGCATGAGAAATATTAGGTTGAGTACATACCATGAATATATCACTCTATCTCTTCTTGTGTCTTAGGAAACTATTCAGCATATAATTTAACTCCTACAGGAATAGGGACCTTAATCGATTTGCACTCATGCATGTTGACGTCTCAGAATTTCCTTAGCATATTTACTCTGACTTAACTAAATCCTTCTACCTGCTCAATCTTTCTTATGTCCATTCCAAGAATGACATGGGATGCACCGAGATCCTTCATGTTGAACTTGGAGAACAACTGCAATTCAACCTCCTTAATCAAATCCATGTTGTTTCTAGACAACAACATGTTATTGACATACAAAACTACATATATAAATTTATCACTAACTTTCTTGTTGTACACACAGTAATTTCCCTGACTTCTCACAAAACCAAACCTTTATATAGACATATCAAACTTCTTGTGCCACATATTGGGTGATTAATTTAAACCATAGAGGGACTTCTTGAGGTTGTAGACCATCTCCTTGTCCCCTTTCCCTATAAATCCTTCGAGATGCTTCATATAAATTTCTTCTTCAAGATCACCATGAAGAAATGTTGTCTTTGTGTCCATCTATTCTATTTCAATATCAAATGTTGCAGCTAAAGACATTAGTACCCTAATGAAAGTTAACTTTACAACAAGAGAGAATATCTCACTAAAGTCAACTCCCTTGAATTGGGAATATCCCTTCACTACTAGTTGATCCTTGTACTTCTCGACATGTCCTCGTGCATTCATATGTTTCTTAAATACTCACTTACTGCTAACTGGTTTCCTTCCATTTAGCAACGTGACTAGATCCCATGTTTCATTCTTCCTCCAGGATTATATTTCCTCTTTCATGACCTTTTTCTAGAGTTCACTCTCTATCGAGACAATAGCTTGCTTTAATGACTTGGGATCCTCTTTTATGGAAGTTAATGCAATCATAGCAAAAATGCGATCTACTATACCTCTTAATGACTAGAATCTGATCTTCAACCTCTTTGTCAGATTCATTCAACTCTTTTAAATCATGAATTTTGTCATTCCATTGGAACTCTAACTTTTATGGTTCATATTCTATTCTATCCTCTTCAATCCTAGAATTACCTCTTACTTCTCTCATTATTACATGTCTACTACAAGCATCCTTCCTCATGACCAAATTCCACAAGTTATACCCTTTCACTCCATCTTTGTACCCAACAAAGATGAATTTCTTAGACTTGCTTTCAAGGTTGCTCCTTTTTTCCTTAGGGACATGTACAAAGGAATCAATCCCAAATACTCTGAGATGTTCAAGATATGGCCTCTTACCAACCCATGCCTCATATGGATTCGTTGTGAAATTTTGCACAACAGATCTAAAGACAAAAATAATCCTCACTTAGTTTCATAGAGATGCACATGAAAATTGAGAAGAAAAAATGTGCTAGAACACAAGATATTTGGAACTCAATTGGAATAATTTCCATGCATATATTATTTACCAATGTGTATAAATTTATAATACACTCTCAAGAGAGAAATTTGTGATCCTCAGGAGGCATTCGAAATCCATACATGTGGCAAGATTATTTTGGAAGATTCACATCACTAGGCATGAGTTCTAGTTGTAACTCCAATCAAATGGCCATTTAACTGATGGTAGGTGGACCTAGAGGGTGCATGAGGCAGTTAACTAGTGGTAGGTTGGCCAGGAAGGAAAATGAGGGAGTTACAAGCTAAAAATAATAGAGAGAATCTCAAGAGGGTGCATGAGTGAGTTTAGTTGACTATCAATGATCTTTGGTGATGAAATCAATTAGAGTGCTCCAAATCCCTAAATTTAAGGAGGCCCCTAAAATTAAGGAGACTGACTCAACATGTCCCAAAAATCATGGAAGAGGGCGCATATGTGGATAATGAGGCCAAATATGGAAAATCAATAGTCCTGTGATAATCACAATCATGAGGACTATGCACTGGGAAGTCAACAGCATGATCTGTGCACTACAAAAAACAAACAATGTTCTATGCCTAATGTCTAGATGCATAATATATCCCAACACCCACCCTTAATGCTGACTTATGTGAGGAAAATAAAAAATAGGGCCCTGGTAACAAAGACCAAAGGTGCATCTAAATTAGAAGTATAAGAAGCATAAGAAGGTGGTTTGACTCGAGCAGTCAAAGCATAAAAATCATTACCTTGGTGAGTAGCAAAATTTTCTGGTTCTTTCTTTCTTATGAGATCAAGAACATCAATGATATGAATTTCAAGTAATTGTGTCATGGTGTCCAATTTCTTCTTCATACAATATTTCTCATAATGGAAACCTTTCCTGCAACAAGAACACTTGGATCCCCCTTTCTTGTTCTTCTTCTTGGAATTGGAACCTTCATTAGTTGAGTTGGAACCCTCATCATCTGACATCTTCTTCTCTTTCAAATTTTGATTTCCTTTGGCATTCTTGGCTCCACAAGCTGTAAGCACGTAGTCCTTGGAGGATCTCAAAGACCCCATAAGTACCAACATGTCTTTCTCTTTGGAGAGAGACTCTATGAATGCACTTAAGGATTACATCTTCTAGTCTGAAACTGTTTGGTTGGTTTCATAGAATGTAGAGACAAATATTGAGTACTTAGGACCCAGTTTTGATAGGATGGAAAGAATGAGTTGCTCCTCTTTCTTCTCAATGCCACATTGTTTGAGCTGAAGAACTATTGACTTGAAGTTGGTGAAGAAGTCATGGATGGTTTTGAAACTGCTGGGACTTAATGAGATCAACTCATTCTCCAACTGGTGACCCCTCAAACCATCTTTTTTTCCAAACAAGGACTGTAACATCCCGAATTTTCATAAAAATTTAAAACTTTTGAAAACGGCATTAAATACAAAATTTATAGATGCAGAAATAATAATTGTTTAATTACGACAACTTTAATTAAAAATTTGTTAGTACTAAATGTAATTTAATTTCTGTTTTAGTAACATGGTGATAATGACAAACCTTAACACATAAATTACCAACATGATTATTGCAATAAATGTATTGATAGGTCAGAAATATGATGCGATACTTTTAATTTGATATGATACTGATAGTTTGCTTTTTGATGTCCAAGGGTGTCCTACGAGGTACCTTGGAGTTTACTTAGCTGCAACGCTAAAGCATTGAAATATTTCTATGTGCAGATGATAGGTAAGAAGTTCCATGACTGCATAAATTTCAAAGTACATGTATGGTTAAAATTCAACGTCGTAAATAAATACAATGTTAGAAATCTGTTTCGACTCACAAAAGAATACAGGTAAGATTTACATGGTTATAAATACTGTTTTCAAAGGCTGTCTTACAACTCTACTATTATTTCAATACGTCATCTATTAACATCATCAGGCTGGTAGATTAGTCGCTGAAATCATCGTCGTTGTAGTAACTTGCTCTGTCGTCTTCTTAAGATAATAAATACTTGTATACTACTAAAGTCGTAATTGTATTGTTAACCATCAAATGCCTTGCATATACGTTAGGGTATGAATTTCATGACAATAGCATGGTTTTTATGCTAGTTACTATTCATTGGTCTTGTTAAAAATTCAAAAGTGTAAACTCCCACATTATTTTATTTTTGTAAATGGAATAATAGAAACTATGGTTATCACACTAACCATATAATCTTTATAGATTGCTATCCTATATAATTGTTTTATAATTGCAAACTATTCATAATATATATATATATATATATATATATATATATATATATATATATATATATATATATGAAAGTTTGCAATATTAAAATGATATGAAATTCGAACCTATTACATGGCTAGCTTAAGCCTTAATACCCTAATCACGATCATAAACTTAAGATTTTAACTATTAACAATGCAATCAAATGTTATGAGATTATAAAAGATCTATGTGAGGTTTTGTTGTTGTTTATGAATAGGTACTGACATGCATTTATGTTGATAGGGGGGCGAGTTGACGGTCATTAAAATGACATAACCTCGAGCTGTCGTGGAGATCGTAATTTGATCTTGCATTAAAAGCTTGAATTGAAACTCCATGTGACAAGGATTTGCCAACGATCCACGTAATATGAATTCGGTGTAATGGTGATTTCCGAGGCCACTATGTAATGGTTGTAAGTTTAATACTCCTCTGAGCTGGATGTAGAACGATCCAACGTGGGCCAAGGTTGCATGGCCATGCATGTGAAATGATATAGCAATAAATGCAAGGGTTGTTCGACCCAATGCAACCTCGCTGGCACACCCATGGACGTTGATTGTGATGAATCTGTGTTGTTGAATGTAACCCTAGTGTTCGTTGTGGTATTGATTGATAGTGTATTAATGTAATTTCATTGTGTCATTTGCGTTTTGAGCAGCGAGGCCGACAAACTGCTAATTTTTAGGGTTTAACCGAAAATTGTGAAGGGGTTTCGACCTTAAGACCTGCTGATTGGATTTAATTGCAGGTTCTTCCCTACTGTAATGGCATTGTAATAAAAGATTGAGTCTCTGGTTTGAGTTGTTATCGAGTTGATAGTTTATAGTTGTTCTTTTAGAGATTGAGTGAAACGCACCATCCTACAAATGATATCAGTACCCCAGTCTCATCTACAGCAGAGCTCTCGTTGTTTTTCTGGTGAATCCCAAGAACTTGGCCTCTTGTTGAGAAGGTAAGCATCCTCGGAAAGAATAATGATTCTTTTATTGAAGTTTCGGTCTTCAATTTTTAAAATAAAATATTACTGTTCTCAAATTCTAAGCTTGGGTTTTCGTCAGTTGCAGGGTTCGAAGAACGACTTTGAGCAAGGGTTTGGAAAGGAACGATGTGCTTCCATTCCTGGTAAGCTCCGGGTCTCAAACCCTCGTAGGTGCCTTTCGACTTTGGTGTTGTGGTTTCAAGAGGATGAGTAAGCAGTGTTCCACCATGCTTCGGCATTGTCTGTCAGTTGAAAAACTTCGAAGATATTTTCATTATTCAAAAGATGTCTGTACAAGGATGAAATCCTCGTTTGTTTGTATGATACTTGGTCTTTAAACTTTCATGTCTAGTTTTGTCGAACTAGAAGTTATACTACTCGTCAGTGCCAAGGGATTTTGGACTTGTTTTAAAATGTTTAAAGTTTGGGAATAAACCCTGTGCGATTTCATTTGGAAACATGTTGTAATCTTTTTGCTTATGCGAACAATGGTTTCCCTTCTTGGAGTTGGGACTTGTACTAGTTTAAACCTTGAACACGACCTGTTGGATTATGTTATGAGAAATGAAATATGGAGCCGAAGCTCATCTACTATGGATACAACGTTTTCTTCTCGGCAATGAAAAATATGCTATTTCATTCTATGTTATTCGTTTGTGTTATATGTTTGTTTACTGTAGGTTGATATCGTGATTTTCAAGCTAGGCCAGAGTCTATATGCTTGTCTTAGATGATAAATCTGTATTATGTGATGCTGAAATGGTTTTCATTTCATTTGTAATGGAAACGAACAGGGTCATACCCTAGTTCGAGTCTTGTCTTTGAAAATAAATATATGTTTAAAAAGGAAAAGAACAGGGCCACGCCCAGATTCTAGTTTTGTCTTCGAAACAAAAAAATATTATTTATATGTAACTTCATAATAGTGCTTATGTTGAAGCTAGGGTTTGTACTATAATTTAAATATGGATATAATATGTGTTTTTATGTTACCATGGATAATGATAATGAAAACCTAAAACAATACGATCTAGGGTTTTACAGTTGATATGATTCTATATTTTTAGTACTGTATATAGTTCGTAATATAATAGAAATTGCAACACTCATATTGAATAATACATGCGATTTGTAAAGTAAAATTATAAGTGTAAACAATATAGGTTTTACAATTCCTTTGTTGTGCATGTGAAATGATATAGAAATAAATACAAGGGTTGTTCGACCCAATGCAACCTCACTGGCACACCCATGGATGTTGATTGTGATGAATCTGCATCGTTGAATGTAACCCTAGTGTTCTTTGTGGTATTGATTGATAGTGAATTAATGTAGTTTCATTGTGTCATTTGCGTTCTGAGCAGCGAGGCCGACAGGCTGCTAATTTTTAGGGTTTAACCGAAAATTGTGAAGGGGTTTCGACCTTAAGACCTGCTGGTTGGATTTAAGTTGCAGGTTCTTCCCTACTGTAATGGCGTTGTAATAAAAGATTGAGTATCTGGTTTGAGTTGTTATCGAGTTGATAGTTTATAGTTGTTCTTTTAGAGATTGAGTGAAATGCACCATCCTGCAAATGATATCAGTACCCCAGTCTCATCTACAACAGAGCTCTCGTTGTTTTTCTGGTGAATCCCAAGAACTTGGCCGCTTGATGAGAAGGTAAGCTTTCTCGGAAATAATAATGATTCTTTTATTGAAGTTTCGGTTTTCAGTTTTTAAAATAAAATATTACTGTTCTCAAATTCTAAGCTTGGGTTTTCGTCAGTTGCAGGGTTCGAAGAACGACTTTGAGCAAGGGTTTCGAAAGGAACGACGTGCTTCCATTCCTGGTAAGCTCCAGGTCTCAAACCCTTGTAGGTGCTTTTTGACTTTGGTGTTGTGGTTTCAAGTGGATGAGTAACTAGTGTTCCAACATGCTTTGACATTGTCTATCAGTTGAAAAACTTCGAAGATCTTTTCGTTATTCAAAATATGTCTATACAGGGATGTAATCTTTGTTTGTTTGTATGATACTTGGTCTTTAAACTTTGATGTCTAGTTTCATCGAACTGGAAGTTATACTACTCGTCAGTGCCAAGGGTTTTTGGACTTGTTTTAAAATGTTTAAAGTTTGGGAATAAACCCTGTGTGATTTCGTTTGGAAACATGTTGTAATCTTTTTGCTTCTGCGAACAATGGTTTCCCTTCTTGGAGTTGGGACTTGTACTGGTTTAAACCTTGAACACGACCTGTTGGATTATGTTATGAGAAATGAAATATGCTGCCGAAGCTCGTCTACTATGGATACAATGTTTTCTTCTCGGCAATGAAAAATATGCTATTTCATTCTATGCTATTCATTTGTGTTATACGTTTGTTTAGTGTAGGTTGATATCATGATTTTCAAGCTATGCCAGAGTCTATATGCTTGTCGTAGATGATAACTTTGTATTATGTGATGCTGAAATGGTTTTCATTTTGTTTGTAATGGAAACGAACAGGGTCATACCCTAGTTCGAGTCTTGTCTTTGAAAATAAATATATGTTTAGAAAGGAAAAGAATAGGGCCACGCCCAGATTCTAGTTTTGTCTTCGAAACAGAAAGATATTATTTATATGTAACTTCAGAATAGCCCTTATGTTGTAGCTAGGGTTTGTACTGTAATTTAAATATGGATATAATATGTGTTTTTATGTTACCATGGATAATGATAATGAAAACCTAAAACAATACGATCTAGGGTTTTACAGTTGATACGATTCTATATTTTTAGTACTATATACAGTTTGTAATATAATAGAAATTACAACACTCAGATTGAATAATGCATGCTATTTGTAAAGTAAAATTATAAGTGTAAACAATATAGGTTTTACAATTCCTTTGTTTTCAGTTATGATAATACTAATATGATTTTAGGAAATTATTCTATCAGCAAATTTGTGATGAACAACACAGTATGAGTGACGTGTGTAAATACTGTAATTTGTGACTTGTGATCATAGCCAGCACTTCTAGTTATTGTAACAACAATATTTGTTTCTAATTATAACGTACAGAACTTTGAAATGCATTGATTTCCTATAAAAATAGGTATAGGAAAAACACAATGAAATCATACAGTAAATAATCTATATTTGTTTTCCATGAAATTAATGGAATATTCTATACTGTAATAGATATTGTATAGTAATTACTATTGTTAATTATAGGGAAGAAAATGGTAACACAATTCAATCACTGCACTTGTCTATCGAATCAGTGGCAATTTGCCTATCTTCTCATCTATTCTTAATTTGCTTATCTACACTAGAGTACGATGCATAAAACAACATATGGGAAAATGTAGATATTGGTTTATCAATTCAAATCATCATTGAAACTTTAACATGCAGACCTTCAAAGAGAATTAGAACACATTTCTTCTTCAAAACAAAAATTAATAATTGAATTAAAATAGGAGATAGTGAAACCTGGAATAGTTCTGTAGGGAAACAAACAGCCCAAGAAGACTGTTCCACCCAACCAATTCTTGAAGACAGTCAAGTACTTGCCTTAGGACCCCCGAGCCTGTTCACTGAACCACCAGGAGGAAGAAACTTAGGAATTTAGGATTTCCACCTGCAGTAGCACTAACTGTTGAATCTTCAAGAACTAGCTGTCCAAGGGACTTGCTCCAGCACCTCTGGTTCTCCTTAATAATATAGTATGCAGACTTATGATTGCACTCATAGCTAGCCTCCCTATTCGAATCTCTCAGTGATCACCTGATGCACATGAGGAAATATTCCTGCAGAAATATTGTGTAGGAGCTGCCTGCTCAATTCCAATTTGCCTTATGTAGGCTGCCTAGGCCTTTTAAGTTGTTACTGGGTCATTAAAGGAGTTTCCTGTTCACTCCCTCCACCTGGGGGATAATGTCACATTTTTAGGGGTAGTTGTCCCATAACCAACAGCTAGTGGTGTGGTGCAATTGCTGCCATCTGTCCCATACCTTCCAACTGTTCGGGTACACAGGGTACTACCAAAGGACCGAACACCAAGAGCAACCACTTCACACAAACAGATCACAGATCAACACACCGATGTTTTGACGTGGTTTAAACCCTCTTGAGGGAAACACTCCACGGCCCCGGCCAAATAGCTTCTACGGGACAATTTATTATGCAAAGAAAGAAAGTTACAAATGAGCTTCTCATAATCGATCAACTAAACAATGACCCTCCATGCTCTTTAAATGGAGATCATGGACCAATCGGGTGTTAAGCCACGGATTAAGGTTAGGTTTGATCTAAGAGAAGTTGAGTCGTCGGATCACTCTATGTCGGAAACATATCGTGACCGTCGGATTAAGTATTTACAAATGCATACTAATGCATACTAAAGAAACACACTATCCCTAACGGATATATTACACAAGTTGATCTTAACTAACTCCTAAGTGTCTAAATATCCTAACATCCCCCCTTAAGAACAACTTGGGATAGGATTGAAGGATTTACAAAAGTGACACTATTAGGAGAAGGAAGGAGGCATTAGAGCCTATCCCCCCTTAATGACAAGTTCCTGAACTCCTAACATAGATCGAAGTTTAGAAAACTTCGCTTCTGTAAGAGACTTGGTGAAGATGTCTGCAACTTGATCATCTGTAGGGCAAAAGAGCACTTCAAGAACACGATCATGAACAAGATTTCTGATGAAGTGCATATGTAGCTCAATGTGTTTGCTGCGTTGATGTAGAACTGGATCTTTGGCAAGCTTGATGGCACTTTGATTGTTGCACCAAAGTGGAGTAGGCTGCTGCTGCTCGAATCCAAACTCTGAAAGGATCTGTCGAAGCCATAAAGCTTCCTGACTGGCATTAACTGCTGCTCAATATTCTGCCTCTGCTGAAGAAAGAGCAAGAGCTTGTTGTTTCTTACAAGTCCAAGTAATAGGTCCAGATCCCAGACTGAAAACATAACCTGCAGTAGACTTTCGATCATCAGGATCGCCGGCCCAATCTGAATCAGTGAAACCAACCAACAAAGGTTTCCCCCCTGTACTGTAATGAATCCCAAACTGAACTGTACCTCGAATATATCGAAATATTCTTTTAGCTGCTTTCCAGTGACTTTCATGAGGTGTCTGCATATAACGGGCAACTCGACCAACGGCAAAGGAAAGGTCAGGACGGGAATGAGTCAAGTATAAAAGACTACCAACAAGCTGACGATACAAGGTGGCATCTACTTCAGGTGAGGTACAAGTGGCAGAAAGTTTGACTCCAGACTGGAAGGGAGAAGGGGCTGGTGTACAATCTTCCATGTGAAAGCGACGAAGAAGGTCACAAGCATACTTAGACTGAGAAAGAAAGATTCCTTCTTTGGTTTGCAGAACTTGGAGACTAAGAAAATAATGCAAATGTCCTAGGTCTGACATTTCAAAAGTTTGTTTAAGACTGGATTTCACATGGGTTATAAGCTTAGGGTCACTACCAGTAAGAATAAGGTCATCAACATAGAGAACAAGTATGATGAGATGGTTTCCTACTTTCTTGGTATAGACATTGGGGTCAGAATGGCATCTAGAAAAACCAGTGTCAAGGAGAAAGTTATCCATTTTGGCATACCAAGCTCTAGGAGCTTGCTTAAGGCCATATAAGGATTTCTTAAGGCGGCAGACAAGGCTAGAGTTATTCTGAACATAGCCAGGAGGTTGTTCCATGTAAATTTCCTCCTGTAAATCACCATGTAAGAAGGCAGACTTGACATCCATTTGATGGACTTCCCAGTTGTGTAAGGATGCAAGGGAAAGAACAAGGCGGATGGAGTTCATTTTGGCGACGGGAGCAAAGGTTTCATTGTAGTCAATCCCTTCAACTTGGGAAAAACCTTTGGAAACTAACCTTGCCTTAAGTCTTTCAACACTTCCATCTGATGCATACTTAGTTCTGTAGACCCATTTACATCTAACAAGTTTTCTTCCTTTTGGAAGAGGTACAAGATCCTAAGTATCGTTCGCCATGAAGGAATGATATTCTTCATCCATGGCTGCATCCCAATCTGGATTCCCTGAAGCTTCTGCAAAGGTTTCTGGATCATGATTCTCGGAAACTTGAGCCAAAAGAGAAGAGGCTCGCTGAAATTGAGAACGTGTTCGACGTTGATCTCTGGGATCACCGGCAAGATCACCAGCTGCTTCACATGTTGAACGGACCCATCGAGGAAGCACTTGTGCTGGTGCAACTGGAGGAACATGAGCAGGCGGAGGTGGATTTTCATCCTCACTGTCATCATCAGAAACTGGAGTTGGAAACCTGTCAAGGAAGTTGGAAGAAGAAGAAGAAGGCACAAACGTCGAATCAGGCTCGCAGGCCAAAGATGGCACACTCACCGAGTTAGGCTCACAGGCCGAGATATTTTCATCAAATTTAACATCTCTTCTAATGATTATAGCATGAGAATGTGGTTGAAGAAGTCTATAACCTTTTACATCTTCAGAATATCCAACAAATATGCACTTTTCACTTTTAGGCTGCAATGCTTTCCATTTTTCATCCGGAATGTGAGCCCATGCTTCACTAGCAAACACACGAAAGTGACTTACATCAGGTTTAATTTTACTCCATGCTTCTTCTGGTGTTATACCTTGTAATGCTTTTGTTGGGGTGCGATTAACTATGTAATTTGCACAATTTATGGCTTTAGCCCAAAATTAAAGACTTAGTCCCTTAGAATGGATCATACAATTAGCCATTTCTTTTAAAGTGCGGTTCTTCCGCTCAGCTACACCATTTTGTTGTGGTGTATATGGAACAGTGTGCTGTTGTTGGATGCCTTGTTCAGTGCAGAAGGTAGTGAACTGTTTGTTAACATATTCTCCTCCATTGTCAGATCTTAACTTAATAATTTGATGACCAGATTGTTTTTCAACAAGGGCCTTGTAGGCCAAGAACATGTTAAATACTTCGCTCTTAAGTTTTAGGAAATAAACCCAAGTGCGTCTGGTATAGTCATCAATGAAAGTTAAGAAATACTTGAAACCAGAAAAGGAAGCAGATGGAAGAGGACCACACAAGTCACTATGCACAAGCTCCAAGGGAACCGAGGCGTGCCAAGAGGCACGTTTGTCAAAACTGTCCCGATGATGTTTTCCGAGTACACAACCGGAGCAAACACCATCCCTGCAAGATACCATCGGAAGACCTGTCACCATATTTTCTTTACATAGTTGTTGTAATGAGCGATAATTTAAGTGACCAAATTGCTCATGCCAAAGTTTGCTCAAGTTATCACTATGAGCAACAAAAACTGAAGGGAAAGGTGATGACCCAAAGTTGTTAAACTTATACAACCTGGTAATATCATCAACAATTCCGATAGCTAGGACCTGTTGAGGATCTTTAAAATCCTTGATTACAACTTGGTGAGGTGTAAAGGTCACAGTTTTACCTTCACCAGAATGAGTGATCTGATAGACTGATAACAAATTGCAGGAAATTCTTGGAACACATAGTACATCACTAAAATGACCATTATCTACTGGAACTGTTCTAGCTCCTACAACACTTAGAGATCTATCATCACCAACAAATATTTGTTTGGTGTTACATTCATGCATAGTAGAAAAGATGGCTTGATCCTTAGCCATATGATAAGATGCTCCAGAATCAATGAGCCATTCATTTGAAGTAGAAGAAGAAGATGCATTATAAGAATAACCAGAAGCACAAAGTGCATGTCCATGAGAGGTAGATTCTGAAGGCGAATCTAGGCTGATGTGGTGCTTCTTCATTGCTGCTTCCAAGGCTGCCATCTTCTTGAAACACTTAGATTCATCATGATTATCTTTCCCGCAATAGTTGAAATGACGCTCAGTCTTCTTGCCTTTTAGCTTGGATCCTTTGTCATTTTTTAAAGAAGGAGCTGACTGAGAGGGTTTTGGACCCTTGTTTGACTTATTATTGCGAAATTTTTGTTTCTTGGGAGGCTTGGACTTTTCTTTCTGTTGGGACAATAAGGCTTTCCCAGATGTATCTGCATTGTTGATTATTCCAAGATGAATGAGTTTATCTTGTTCTCTAATCAAGGAATCACAGAAGGATTCAAGACTAGGCTCTTGATAGCTAGCTGCATTCAAGGACGCTTTCATGGAGTAAAATGTAGATACAAAAATAGAATATGCAGGTCCAAGTTTGGAAAGAATATGATAAATGCATTGTTTGTCTTCCCTCTCAATCTTACATTCTGCACATAAGAGTTTAAGAGTTTTGTACTTAGATAAATAATCTTGAATGCATGAAAAGTCACTTGGATTTAAAGAAATCAGCTCATTTTCGAGTTGGTGACCTCGAATTTCATTGTGTTTACCAAACACAGATTCCAACTTGTCCCAAGCAACATTAGGTTCATCAATTCCAGATATATGGAATCGCAAATCAGTAGAGATTGACATCCCAATCAATCCACGAGCTTCATCACATCTATTTGCCCATTTTATTTTCTTATCATCATCAGTGGGTTCTTTTTCTTTCCCTGTTGTAATTCTGAAAAGTCCCCTACTTCGTAGAACATCCTCCATACGAGATTTCCATGAGAAATAGTTGGAACTATTAAGTAGAATATCACAAAGGGCGGCCATATTTGTAAATTAATGGCTGTAAAAGTAGAAACCAATAGTCTGTATGTGAAGAGCTCGAAAAAATAGGCAGTTTAAAAAAAAACGGCACTGAAAACGGACTTTGTATGATGAAGTTATGCTTGAGCAAAGAAACTGTTGAAGATGTCCCCAATAGTGACGTGGCAGCTAGAGAATGTCCAGCAAAAAAAAGAACCCCCCTCTTCTCAAGATAAACCTTTTGACAATCACTTTACAAGAAAGTTGCTTTAAGTGAACCACTTTTGTAAAATAAGTGATTTCACTTTTACAATGACATTACTTTTAAATAGTGCAACAATAAAAAAACTTAAGTGACTCACTTGTATTTTTATTTTTTATTATTTAAGTGAGATGCACTTTTACAATAAGGTAACTTGAAATTAGAAATTGCATACACTTTTTCTTTTAAAAATAACTTCCTAAGACTTGAACTCAAGACCTATTAAGTAATAAAGCAACTTTGAACCAAGTGAGTTAGATTAAAAGGTATGTAAAATATGGGAATGAGGAAGGGGTTTTTTTTTTTTTTTTTACTCTTCTTGCTCGGTTTGCGTGCTTGCCCTTTTTCCTGCAAAACAAACCACAAATCGAAACAAAAAAAAAATTTCCACACTTGTGAAGTTAGATTTTGTTAGCTTGCCCGGAAAGTTTATGTTTTCTCTCTGTTTCTGATTTGCCGAGATCGTGCAAGGTGCACGGCAAAGAGCATACGCAGCCGAGAAAAACCCTTTCCCTTTCTGTTTCTGATTTGCCGAGATCGCTCAAGGTGCACGGCAAAGAGTATACGCAGACGGGAAAACAACAATCCGAACCAAAAAAAAATCTAACAGTACAAAAAATGAAATATGAGATTCAAAAAGCGAAATAAAAAAAATGCGTCACTGTAACATTATACCTTCAAGTCTGATAAAATAGGCGTTTCTGGAGCAACCGGGAACCGTTTTCGATCAAACGAAAACTATTTCCCAATAGAAACGACGCTCCGAACGCAATGGAACACCTCCCACAGCCCAGAAATGCACAGAAATACCATAACTAGAAACCCTTTCGAGTTTCAGCAACAATAGTTCAAGATCTAGATCATAACCGGAAGCGGCACTTCATAAAAGCTCTGATACCATGTTCGGGTACACAGGGTACTACCAAAGGACCGAACACCAAGAGAAACCACTTCACACAAACAGATCACAGATCAACACACCGATGTTTTAACGTGGTTTAAACCCTCTTGAGGGAAACACTCCACGGCCCCGGCCAAATAGCTTCTACGGGACAATTTATTATGCAAAGAAAGAAAGTTACAAATGAGCTTCTCATAATCGATCAACTAAACAATGACCCTCCATGCTCTTTAAATGGAGATCATGGACCAATCGGGTGTTAAGCCACGGATTAAGGTTAGGTTTGATCTAAGAGAAGTTGAGTCGTCGGATCACTCTATGTCGGAAACATATCGTGACCGTCGGATTAAGTATTTACAAATGCATACTAATGCATACTAAAGAAACACACTATCCCTAACGGATATATTACACAAGTTGATCTTAACTAACTCCTAAGTGTCTAAATATCCTAACACCAACAGCTTCCATTCCTCCTAGTGGGTCAGTGAACACTCATTTAATAGTCCCCTTGGGTGTTTGTCTCCTAATTAATTTATTTATATAATAATAATCAGTAATTACATTCATCCTTGATCAAAACTGATCATAATTACAAAAATTTGTAATCAAATTTAACATAAAGTATTTTGCTAATAAAATAATAATTTCTGAAATTTGGGTAGGTGACAAGGACTCAAGCTTGGTCCATACTTCGTTTAGAGTTGATAGACTGGAAATATGAAACAATAGGTAGCTGGAGATGTTAAGACACAACAATCCATAGGCTTCATCAAGTCTATTGAAGTACTTGGTTTTATCCACAGCTGAATTGGGTTCATTTTCAGACCCCATTGTTACCTTGTAGATACCTTTACTTCAAATTAGGATCTCTATATTATCCTTCCATTCTAAATAGTTGAATGGAGTAAGTAATAGTGTTGAATACTGAGCCATTTCTTATGCAGTTACACTCCTAGTGATAATAAACCTACAAAAAGGATCAACAAATATGTATTACTTTGTGAGTATGCACATTCAGGAGTGCATCACACTTGGGAAAACCACTTTGGATAAACTAAAATGACCAGAGGCAATTTCCCCAGGAATTATGTGAACCCTCCACTCCTCCTAGTGCAAAACTAGAAGAAACTACACCTACAAAACACTCTGAAAACACTCTATAAGACTACTTTGCTTAGCAAAGCTCTGATACCATATGAAATTTTGCACAACATATCTAGAGACAAAAATAATCCTCACTTAATTTCATAGAGATGCACAGGAAAATTGAGAAGAAAAAATGTGCTAGAACACAAGAGGTTTGGAACTCAATTTGAATAATTTACATGCATATATTATTCACCAAAGTGTGTACATTTATAATACACTCTCAAGAGAGAAATTTGTGAGCCTTAGGAGGTGCTCGAAATCCATACATGTGATGGGATTATTTTGGAAGATTCACATCACTAGGCGTGATTGCTAGTGCTAACTCCAATCAAATGGTCAATTAACTGATGGTCAGTGGACCTAGAGGGTGCATGAGGAAGCTCACTGGTGGTAGGTAGACCAAGAATGCACATGAGGGAGTTATAGGATAAAAATAGTAGAGAGAATTTCAAGAGGGTGCATGAGTGAGTTTAGTTAACTATTAGTGATCTTCGGTGATGAAATCAGGGAGAGTGCTCAGAATCCCTAAATTTAAGGAGACCCCTAAAATTTAGGAGACTGACTCAACATGTCCCAAAAATCATGGAAGATGGCACATCTATGGATAATGAGGCCAAATATTACAAATCAATAGTCCAGTGATAATCACAATGATGTGAAATATGCACTAAAAAGTCAACAACATTATCTGTGTACTAGGGAAAACAAATAATGTTCTGTGCCTAATGTCTAGATGGGTAATATATCCCAACAGTCTTGTCAAATAGAGCTATCAACATCGACCTATTCACTAGGTAGCATGTTGTGTTGATTGTTTATACCCAGAATGATTATGTGATAGCTTCACCACTAAGCATGCTCTTTGCTTTGTCCATCAACGTTCTATTCATTATTTTCAGCAACTCCATTATGTTGAAGTGTGTAGTAAGTTGTGTTTTCTTGAGCTATATTATGTTGTCTACAGAGTTGGTTGATTACTTTAATACATAATTCTCCTTTGTTATCAATTCTCATAATCTTAATCTTTTTTCCAGTATGGTTTTCAATAATATTTTTGAACTCTTGAAACTTCTCATAAACCTCATATTTCCTCCTAAAAAAGTACAACCTTTTCATTCTAGAGAAATCATATATTAAAGAAAATTAATACTGGGAACCCCTAGTGATGGAAATAGTATTGGTCCAAACACATCACTAAGTATGAACTCTAGCATTTCCTTGGCCCTTATGTTGGTTTTTCGTAAAATGCCTGGCATCTATCCAATATTATTTTTTCTAGTGACACGACTAAACCCGCAGTTGGATCATCACTGGCATCACTAGGTCCATTAGAACCCATTGGTTTTATACACTCGACTGAAGGGTTTACTAAATAGTAGCTACATGTTTAAATTACAAAGCTAATTGCAATTAGTTGCCACACATGCCATCTGGAAATAAGTGGCAGTTTCATAACTTGTCTGGATGGAAGTTCAGAATGAATAAGGGAACACAACGCATATAAACCCTGTAAAATCGGGAAGAAAGAGATATAGAAGAAGGAAAAGAATAATTACATATATTAAGAATGAGCAGCCCTGAGGAGCATATATAATCCCCCAAGGTGTATCTGGTTCACAAATCTGCAAATAAAGTTTAGGGACCTAGCGGTGCTCATGAATCGCATGCATGGCAGACCAAATACCAAGCACATTTGGTTAAGTTGGATCCCAATCATGAACAAGGTGATCACGAATGAAACAATATTCAAGGTGAATCTTCCACGACTTTGTTTACCATAAATGAAATATTCATAGAAGTCTATTTCTAAATAACAATTAGGGAGACCATCAACCATACCTTTGTTGTGCATAGTATGAAGACCCTTCTCACTAATGTCTCGCATCTACTAATGCCACAACATGGTCAAGTCAACTAGATAAGAAGATATGCCTTTAGGTTCATGATATATTGTATTCACACATCCAATGGTAATTTTTATTCCCAATAGCTTGTATAGTGTTCCGAAAATTTGGAAGATTTTTATTTATGTTCTACAGAATTCTGAAGGAAAAATAGGGTTGCAATACTCCCATCATTTTCCAAGTATTTTTTGATAAACAAAATCTAGAAAATAATTGTATATTTGAGTTCCTCTCAAAAAAATAAATTATTTCAAAAAGAATATCAAACTGGAGTCTAGACAAAGGATATATTGTAGTTTGAAATCTATCGTTTTTAGGGATTTAATTTATGTTCATCGATCTTTCAAAGGATGTAACTTTTGAAAGGAAAATGAGATTGCAACTAGATCAACACCATTGGACATATCCTTTTTTGGGCTTCAATCTAACATAATACACTATATATTTTTAGAAAATAATGAGTGCACTATAGCCATTTTAAGTTTTCTCCCTCAACCCCTCACATAAATGAAGAATTGAATGGTGGGTAATAAAAAAATTACAAGATATATATGCAGAGTTGGGAGCTATAAAGTATTGTAAACCTAAGGAGGAATGTATAATTGATCACACATATTATTTCATCATTAAAGAGTATACTAAAAAACAATATGCATGTTATGAATTAGAAGATGCTTATGAGGATTGGTATATGGACAGTTGCAAATTTTGGGAATATGGTTACATCCATTTTATTTTTTATGACCCTTCTCCACCATATGAAGATAAACTGATGTAGAAAAGAGAACATCATTGTGAAAATCCTCACTGCAGATCTAAGAGCTGATGTATACCTCACAATGAAAGAATTTAGGAATAAGATTAAGAGTGGTCAATGCAATAAAATGAGCAATAGAATAATAATACAGTAGAACTTGGATAGAAGTAAAATAACTTCACACACACTAATTCATTAATCACAATATGGAAAAATAAGTAGTACAATGCATGAGTATTCGAATGCCAAGGTGGAAATTTGAATTAGCCTTCATGGAGTGATCAAAATATCATTGGAGTGTCATCGGAGCACAACTAGAAGTCTTCATCATCATCAGTGGAGTCATCAATGCTCAAGTAATTGTCAACCATTAGTCAAACTGAGTCTAACTGAGTGTGGTAGGTGTAAGTGAGTGTAACTGGCACTAACTAAATGAAGGAGGCTCAGTGGAGGGTGCATGAGGAGCTAACTGGAGTCAAAATGGGGAGTCTAGTCTCACTGGAGGTCCATCGGAGTGATACAGTCAGTTGAGAGTCAGTCTAGCCTTATATCAAGGAAAGAACTGATGATAGCTCAATTAACTGAAGTGCAACTGAGTGGTAGGTGAGAGAGGATGAGTGGCTTCCTTAAATCAAGGAGGAAGGGCGCAGTAAGCTCTAGGAGGGCTAAAACTGATCCGTGAGAAGCTCTTGGGGGCTAGCTAACTGAGGCTAGGTGCTCGGACTGGTGACTAGGATGCATGCAATTGCATGCATGCATGAAGAATGCATGCATGCATGAAGAATGCATGCTGCATGCAGAAATGCATGCAAGACTGAAAATACTGGTAGGACTAGGATGGAATATAGGAATATCCTAACACCCCCCCTTAATCCATCCTGGGCCCTGGTAACTGAGACCAAAGGTCACCCAATACAATGAATAATAATAACAATCAATAAACCGAGGAAATGGGGAAAACCTCAAGGGAAGAATACCCCCCCTCAAAATAGACTATAAGGCACACACAAAAATAAATGCTCCAAACTCAAGCAGGTGTTATGATTGGTCATATGTCTGGAGGTATCTTCTTCTTGGGAAGAAGTGGATCATGCTCAAAAGGCATGTGCTTGTCCTTGCTCTTCAGATCGAATGTGATGAGAACAAATCCAAAAATATGAGGATGATCCTTGAACCTGTGATTCGAATCAGCTGAGGTAGGATCAAATCTATGAATGTGCAGATAGTCTTTTGTCTTCTCCTTCGAACCATCATCGGTGAGATTATGCCAAAAAGAACCATCAAATAACAGTGATTGCTTGGAATCCAAATCAGCTCCAAGATTTTATAAATGGTTTCTTGAGATCTTCTTTGAACCAGCAGGGGTGAGATCAAAACCATCATATGCATGAAAAATTATCCCAAGCAGTGATTTCTTGGATTTTAAATCAGCTCCAAGACTTGAAACATGGTTTCTTGAGATCTCCTTTGAACCATTAGAGGTGAGATCAAAATCAGTAAGTGCATAAGAAATTATCCCAAGCGAATGGCAATGGCCATTATCTTCAATAACCTTCTGAAAGCATGAAATAATGATCATATAGTAGTACATAAGAGGTGAGTGATCAAGGAGAGCGAATGCATTACCTCCAATGGATGATTTTACCTCCGAAACATTCAATAGATCATGATGCAAACCAACAGACTCTGGTGCAAGAGAGGATTTAGGAACCTCTGCAATATCTAGAGTGTGAGCTGGCACATAATTCGAAATAGAAGGAATTTGGAGCATGAGTGTAGAATCTGCAAGTTCTTCTTCTTTGTGGACAAATTCAATATGAGATATGTTTGATACTGATTCATGATCTGAGATACCATTAAGGGGATCGAATGCATCACTGGGCTTGCTCTCGAAAGGGTTTGGACCAATCCCTTCATTCTGTCTGCCAAATATTTCATCTAGGTAGGCCCATAGCTCTTTTGGAGATTCAACATCATCAATGAATTGGTGTACCAAGCATCGAGACATAGCAAACATCATGGTTCCACGGACATTGTCACCTTTATTTAACCAATCAATATCTTCTTTAGAGGATCCGTACTCTCTTTCAAAACAATAATCAAAGAGACCATTTCTCTTCAAATGTGCTATCATTTTTTGTTTCCATTCATCATAGTTGAATGGAGAAAGAGGAGTAATTCCTGATGAATACATGGAAGCTGTTTGAATACCTGCAAAAGCAATAGAAAATATCTGCAACCGCTACTGCTGCAAAAATGCAGAAACTACTGCAACTGTTGCACTCGAAATCTTGATAATAACTTGCAAAAAACTCTCAGGAATGGAAATAAACAATACTCTCAACATGCTCTGATACCATGTGAAAATCCTCAAAGCAAATCTAAGAGTTGATGTATACCTCACAATGAAAGAATTTAGGAATAAGATTAAGAGTGGTCAATGCAATAAAATGAGCAACAGAATAATATTATAGTAGAACTCGGATAGAAGCAAAATAACTTCACACACACTAATTTATTAATCACAATATGGACAAATAAGTAGTACAATGCATGAGGATTCGAATGCCAAGGTGGAAGTTCGAATTAGCCTTCATGGAGTGATCAAAAGATCACTGGAGTGTCATCGAAGCACAACTAGAAGTCTTCATCATCATCAGTGGAGTCATCAATGCTCAAGTAATTGTCAACCATCAGTCAAACTGAGTCTAACTGAGTGTGGTAGGTGTAACTGAGTGTAACGGAGTGTAACTGGCACTAACTAAATGAAGGAGGCTCAGTGGAGGATGCATGAGGAGCTAATTGGAGTCAGAATGGGCATTCTAGTCTCATTGGAGATCCATCGGAGTGATACAATCAGTTGAGAGTCAGTCTAGCCTTAAATCAAGGAAATAACTAATGATAACTCAATTAATTGAAGTGCAATTGAGTGGTAGGTGAGAGAGGACAAGTGGCTTCCTCAAATCAAGGAGGAAGGGTGCACTAAGCTCTAGGAGGGCTAAAATTGATCCGTGAGAAGCTCCCGGGGGCTACCTAACTGAGGCTAGGTACTGGGACTGATGACTGGGATGCATGCATGCAGAATGCATGCTGCATGCAGAAATTCATGCAAGACTGAAAATGCAAATAATGAAAATGTTGGTAGGACTAGGATGGAGTATAGGAATATCCTAACAATCATGTGGTTCCTACTAGTTTACTAATTTTCAATATTCATCTTCTATAGTAGTAGAGTTCCTTTCAAGAGCATTCTTTACTTCTAGATGAAGGATTTGTTTTCTTTATATGGTTATAATTATTTGTATCCAAATGACCATGATTGGAATTTGAATCCTAACACATCGATTCATGAATTTTAGGTGACATTGGTTGGATGTCAACTTGTGCAATTGAACACGGGGCCCAAGTTTATGAATGAGTCCCTTAGATTACTTCGACATCGAAACTAGTCCTTATATGAGAGAAATTTGTTTCGTCAACATCATGGTTATAATTGGTACATGGGGCCTAGGTTTATGGTGGAACTTATTTGACTACTTCAACAATGATGGTTAGCACTTGTTTGCTAGGTTACTTCGGAAATGTGGTTAACACTTGTCCATGTGACCCTAGTTTATGGTGCACTTACTCACATCAAGTGTTGAGGGGAATGGTTTTGTAGGTGGATGGAGTGTATTGTAATTGGGGAGTATAATATGGGGTACCTAGGGAGGTACCCAAGAAGATAATATTATTTATTGGGGCCATTTCTATTAAAGAAGTTCCATTGGGTGTAAAAATTAATAATTGTACTTACGAAGATAATATTATGTAAATTGGGGTTATCTCTATTAAAGAAGTCCCATGTACTGTGAACATAAGGTTTACTAGAAGGTTCTATCTACTAGAATACTCCTCTAGGAAGAAGCTATAAGGTTCCACCTTCTAGACATTTCATTCTCTGAAAAGTACCTAGTAGGTCAAATAGAAGCTATATAAATAAGTAGAAACAATGAAATGATATGTCTTATGAGGTGTGTTTGATGTAATAGTTGTAGTAATTGCTCGTTCATGGAACAATGTTGTAAATGAAATATCTTGGCCTCTACATAATGTTGAATCAAATGGTACTTTGTGTTGAGGTTCTTGGTTCGATCATAAAATATGGGATTCTTGGCCAATTTGATTGTAGAAGTGTTGTTGATTAATAAGGGAGTGGAATTCTCTTGATTCTCCTATGAATTTTCAAGTATCTTCCTCAACCACACAATATATTTTGTTTCTTCTATAGAAACCACATATTCTGCTTCTGTTGTCGAGTTTGTTGGAACTGACTATTTGTGTGATATCCAAGAAATAATTGTTGATCCAAGACTCATTGTGTATTCGAAAGTGGACACTCCTCTCTCTTTGTTGCCATCGAAGTCTGAATCAGAGTACCCAATGCGTTTGAATACCTCCACCTTAAAGTACTTGAGTACAGACTCTGGAGTCCACTTCAAGTATCTTAGAACTCTTTTTGCAGTAGACTAGTGTCATTCACAAGTTTTGTTCATGAACCTTGAAACGATGCCAAAACCATAAGAAATATATGGTCTAGTGGTGAAAAGGTATATAAGGTTTCCGATAAGCTATCAGTACTTGGTCACATCCTCAAATTCTTTTCCTTCACTTGATGTGAGCTTCAACTTTTGTTTCGTTGGAGTTGATAGAGGGTTGCATTCTGTCATACAAAATCTATTCAACAATTCCCCAACATACTTCTTCTGAGAAATGAATATGTACTTAGGATGTTTAGTCACTTCAATTCCTAAGTAGTAATGAAGATGTCTCAGATCAGTAATTTCAAATTCTTCCTTCAAATATTTCTTTATCGATGCTATATAACTTGCATTGTTCCTTATCATCAAAAGGTCATCTATATACACCACAAGAAACACAACAAATCTTCCAACTTTCTTTATAAACAATTTTGCATCATCAAGATTATAATGTTTGAAATTTAGCTTTAGAAGATGCTCGGTTAGCTTTTCATACCATGCTCTGGGTGCTTGTTTCAGGCCATACAAGGACTTGACAAGTTTGCACACTTTTTGTTCTTGCCCCTTCACAACAAAACCTTCTGGTTGAGACATGAAGGAATTTTCTTTCAAGTCTCCATTCAAGAAAGTTGTTTTTACATCCATTCGGTGGACTTTAGATCCATTTTGTGTAGCCAAAGAGAGTAAGGTGCAGATTTTATCCCATTTTGTTGTGGGGGAGAACGTTTATTCATAATCAATTACTTCTTTTTGTGTATAGCCTTTCACCACGAGCCTTGCTATGTGATTTTCAAGTGATCCATTTGAGTTGTATTTGTTCTTGTATACCCACTTGCTGCCAATTGGTTTTTTTCTGACTTGAGGGCCAACCAGCTTCTAGGTTCTATTCTTCATGAGTGCATCATACTCATTCTGCATGGCTTCTCTCCACTCAGCACAAGTAGCATCCTCTTCAAATGAAGTTGGTTCAAAGTTAACAGATAAATTCAACAATAAAATGAGACATCCATGTCATCACCTGAGTCTTTTGCATCTCCTCCATCTTCTTTTATGGTTGAGCTTCTAGTTCCTGACTTTCCAACTTCATTTGGATGGACACTTCCAAGTTTCCTTTTGGCCCATATCAAAATATTCCTTGATGGCCCAGGTTTATCAAATGGTGGGGATTCATTCTATTCAAGTTTCAATCTTCGAATCCTCCCAATCACATCATTGAATTGAGTCTCTTGTTTGGGTGAAGTGGCGAGAACTTCTTCTTCATGAGTTTCTTCATGAGGGGGTGTTGGTGCTTTAAAAGGAAACTCCATAGATTGATCCAAGATAGGGATTCCCCCCTTCAAGATGTGTAATTTCATTACCAAATTCGTAATATGTATGTAGATGGGAAAATTTCTCTAGATGATAAAGTTTTCTTTCAATAGCCTGGTCATTTTCATTAGTTTCAAAAAATTGACATCTCTGGAAACAATAAACTTCTTGTTTACCTCATCATAAAGACGATATGCCTTGGATGTTTCTAAGTACCAAAAGAAAATGAGTCTTCTACTTCGAGCACCAAGCTTATCTCTTTGCTCCTTTTGTATTAAGGCATAGCAGGTGGAACCAAAAACCTTGAGATGCCTAACCGAAGGAAGGAGGCCAAACCACATTTCATTTGGAGTCTTGTCCTCGGGAGCATGAGATGGAATTTTATTTCTCAAATATGATGCACATAATTCTACATCACCCAAAACATCTGCTTATACTTTTGAAAAACATTATTGAGTGTGCCATGTTCATTATGGTTCTATTCATCCTTTCTGCCACATCGTTTTGTTGAGGATTGTAGGGAACTCAAGTTTGATGTGCAATCCCATGTTTACAAAGATAGTCTTTAAAATCATTAGATGTGTATTATTTACCATTATTGGAATGAAATGTACCAATATGAGCTTTTGCTTGATTTTCTATCCATGCATGAAAGTTCTTGACATGGTATTTTTTAAGGATTCCAATATTATACTTAAGTATAGTATTGTAGGTGATTATTTTGGATTGAAAAAAACATGTAAATGGATAGGTAGGCTAATATTAAATATGAAACATACAATTTACTACCGAACGTGTAAATTTTGGTGAATATTATGATAAAAAACATATTTTATGTAAATATAGATGATATTAGAGACTAAAAATGAATAGATAACGAATTTATTTTTTGAAAAAAAAAGCCAAAAAATAGTCAATTGGAGAAATTTCACCCCTAAAAATTACCCTCATTCTTGAATGTTTGAAATCCTTCATATTTTGTCTTCAACAAGTATACCCAACAAATTCTAGTATAGTCATCAACAAAAGTCATGAGGTACTTATTACCATTTGTAGAAGGAACTAGCATGGGGCCACATAAGTTAGAGTGAACCAGCTCTAACTTTCTACATGCTCTGAATTTAGACTCTTGGAATGGCTTCTTACTATGTTTGCCTAGAATGCATGCATCACATTTGTTCTTTTGCTTAGGAATGGTGGGAAAACCAAATACACCAGTATTTCTTAACAAACGAAGACTGTTATAATTCAAATGACCAAATCTAGCATGCCATAACAAACTGGATAACATATTACTTTCTTTATGTTGAGAGAGGTAGGCAAAGTTTTGAATTCTTGCAGAACAAACCCTCAACTTCAACAACTTTCCATCTTCATATCTGGTCATGATGACCTTGTTTTTAGAGGAATTCCCTATCTCTATAATTCCATCGAACATGTGGATGGAATGACCTTGTTGTCGAATCTACACTAAGGGAAACAAGATTCTCTATAGCTCTAGAAGATAGAGAACAATCTTTAACACATATTCAGGGAATCCATACAACTTGAGGCTAATTAAGTCAATTCCCTTTGGTTTGAGGCTAGATTTGTCTGCAAAGTACACTATGCCATTTACAATTCCATCCAGTTCTTCAAAACAATCTTTCCTAAAATTCATGTGAGATGTTGCACTAGTATCAAACAACCAACAATCTTTGTAAGATGAAAGAGAAGTTATTTCATTAATTCCAAGATTACAATGTGCAACAATACAATTAGCAGAATCAATGGCTTTACCATCCTCTTGGATCTTATTTTTGTCTTCTTTGTTCTAGTTATGTCTTCCTTTGATAGAGTCCTAAGGAGACCAACACTAATCTGATTCATGTCCAATCTTCCCACGATGCTTGCATTTCAAATATGATCTTTTGCTTGAGTTGTTTTTGCCTCCTCGGCCTCTGAAATTTCTTCTTCCTCGTCCTCTTTTGTTTCTTTTTCCCTTAGCAGGGTCGTTGGACTGTTTTTTTTTTTTTTTTTTTTTATCAAAGAAAAAGTATTCTTCAGGATGCTCACTTGTCTTCTTTCTAAAGGTTTTCTCTCTGTCTGTAATCTTCTCCACCAAGGTGTCAAAAGTGAGAACTTTCAACTTGTCACATGCTTGAAGAGATTCAAGATAGTTGGAGTGAGTAGTCCATAGAGGGAATTGAAAAATGTTGCAAGTGGAAGGTCTTGTTTCATACCAGAGGCTTGAATCATGTGCATGATTTCTCTGATATCAGATGCAACAAGCATAGGATCCTTATCCAAACTAAATAATTTTAACATTAACTGAATCACCTCCATTTTAGAATGCGAGTCATACAAGTGTTTTAATGTCTTCAATGCTTCAAAAAAGGATTTTGCAGGAAGCATGTGTTTGCTCACCTCTTCATTGACTATAGAAATGATCATTGCTAAATATTTCTTGTCTCTGGTTTTCCAAACATCAAGTTCTTTCTCTGATGTTAGAGGTTTTGGATCAGTACTCAATATTGTTCTTTCATCTGTGTGAATATTTTAGATGAACGTGGCTTTAATCTTTCTTGACCATTCTGGATAGGTGTTCTTGCCCATAAGGAATGCACCAACTATTCATGCTAGTGAGTCCATCTTCTCCAACTTGAACCTGCAACTTTAAAGAGGATTTTGGAAGAAAAGATAGGAAGGTGCTGGTCTAAATTTTTGCAAGTCTTAGTCTCTACCAAGGCAATACAAGCTGCAATATAATGCTTCCCAAAATCATGGACCTATTTGTTTTCAGCTCCAATATTAAATTTTTGACTCTAGATGCTTATTTCTGCCACTTTATGATAGTCTCTTGTAGACTATGAAGGATTTCTACCAAAATACAATATTTAATTTCACGACCTTTCAAAGCAATACTTCACCACATTTAATAATTTATTCTAAAGTATTATGCACTTTACAAACTTTCAATGGAGGTCGCATTTACAATGAATTTATGGTCTTCCATGATGAGGTCGCAGCTCCTTTGAATGAGGTCACAGGTTACAATTTAGATGGTAGCTCTGAGGTTGAGATCGCAGGTCATAGTTAAGATGGCAGCTCTGAGGTTGAGATCACAGGTCACAATTAAGATGGAAGCTCCGAGTTTGAGGTCACCAGGCTCCAAAGTACAGTGCAGCTCTCAGTACCTCAAACGTGGCTTAACAAAGAGTCAAAGCTTGCAACACTCGCAGCACCAGTCATAGTCGCAACCATCCAAAATCTTCACCAATAGGATCTTCATCAACATGCTAGGTTTCGTCAACAAGCTATACGCAGAGATCGTTTCTCATCAGAGGTCGAGCCTTTCTCACCCCCGCACGCCAAATCGCAACACAAAAAACACAGCTCACAAATTAGGGTTCCTTTCGTTCCACACACCGCTTTGATTCCAACGTGTTGCTCACTCCCACGCCAGAAGACAACAAGAACGTCAATGTAGACAGGCCACTGGTGGTGAAACTGAGCAATAAACAAGCAATGATGGCGTCACGGCTCTAATGTAGTATGGTCAAGCAATAAAGAGTCTCAGCTCTTGGGCTCACACTCTTTATCAAAGAGTCCACTCTACAACTGCTTGAAGAGCGAGTGGATATAGCAGCATAAAATCGTGGACACATTACAAAAAAAAATGCAGTAAATAGAACAGCTCCACGAGACTAGTAGGAGAGAAACGCATCAACTTTACAACAAATGAGTGATGGGAAATTGCAGCAAACTTCAACGATGGAGAGACTGGTAGCTTAATAAAATGAGAATGTCATCAATGGAGAGAGAAGCACTGTGGAGGAACGTACAGGTGCACGATAGTCTTTCCTTTCACAATATGAAGCACAATTACGCAGAGAGCACAAACATTTGAGAAGAATTCAACAATTATGGCAGGACTGGAGAGTGTGCAGAGGGCAGAAAGAACGTCTCACTACAAACAGAGTGGGACTGAGGAGAATATGGCAGGTCTGGGGAGTGCACAGAGGGCAGACGGCAGGCAAAAATAATTGAGAGAGCAGTCTGGTAGCCAGGAGGGCACAGACTATGCAGGGCACAATAGCAGGAGTTATGGGAACCTCTCTAATACTACTGATAGGTAATTAACTACTAATTCAATTATTCACTTGCAAAACCATTTATTTATACATATCATAGGGCTATTGGGATTCACCTACCAACGAGCCTCTTGGGTTCCTATGGAGACTGGAGACTGTTTGTCTTCTTTATTTTGAATTTATAATATTTATAAAATATGTGGAATCATTATTTTGAGTATTAAAAACTTATAACAATTATGAGTCATAAAAGATTTAAAGATCAAATGAAAAGCAATATTAAGATTAATCCATCATATAGCAATTTATTGATATGCAAATAAAACTTCAAATTTCAACCAAATCTTAGAACTCTCACACAATTATAATTTAACATATCCTTAATTAAAAAGAAAATACCAAAAAAATTGTGCTCCAACCAATCATAACATATGGTACAGTGATCGAAATTGTTATTTAATATGATTCAAAGTCAATGAAACAACTTAAAAATTTATAAAAATTTAGAATCATTACTTGAAATTAGTTTTTTCATTGAATTAAAAAAAAATTAATATTTATATGGATTTTCGCACTAAACACTGAACATTGCCGGAATAAAATTGCAAGATTGCGAACAAACACTGAACACTGTACTCGGAATAAGATTGTAAAATTGCACAAAGCGCTTATATGCAGACTAAAAAGGAAAATAAACAGTGGAGAGCACGTGGGTCACAGCTCATACCCCTTCCTGAGCAATGGCATATGGAGGTACCACACTCCGTAAAACCCTAGATAGAGCATCTTATCTCCATTCATCAGCTACACGCTAATATTATTCCCACAGCTTCAAACTGCCCTGCCCTTCCAATCTCCAAAACAAGTTACAGCGAATATCCTCAGCTTGATGAATCCCACATTGATCCACCTCTACTTTTGGCAGGCAGTGCGATAGATGGCCTGGTGGATGCGTTTCGAAGCCACCACCTCCTACTTGTTGTCTGACTGAATATCCCTCCAGGCGTATTGAGGAGGAATTTGTATCAGCAGTAATTAGGGAAACCGGCGATGGGGAACTTTCGAGTGGTTCCCCGGGAATATTAAAAGCAGAACCCGCAGCTTCGTTCATAATGCTACAACGCCCACCTTCTTTACTGGTCATGATCGGATAGATATGTTGCGATGGATCTGAGCAATTTATAGGAAAGTCCATATTCACTGATAACTCTATGGCAGAATTAGTTGGCTTGAGTACTGAATTCGCTACTTTTTGGTGGGATTCGATCTCGAAACCCTGAGCCTTTCTGTTGTCAGGTAATTTCTCTAGTTCCATGTTCAGCCGCTGCACCTACAACGGATACCCAAAACTAATTTAGTGGCTAATTACTGGCCAATGTCAGAAGCACTTTTGGGTGTATGAGATTTGCAAAAGAGTTATCAGAATTTGGATCTCCCATCAGATCCAGAGACAAGTGTAACATTAAATATTCAATCTCAAAATATGATCAAAATCTTATTTTCTGAGAAAGTTGTTGTTCTTATTCAATATGTAAGGATTAGATTGGATTGATACCTTATCTTTGAATTCTCCGTTTTCTTGAAGTAGGATGTCATATTTTCTCTTCAGAACACCGTATTCCTGATTGACGATATCGAAATCTCTCTCCAGCTGCTTTGTTCTATACTTAGCTCGCCGATTCTGAAACCAGACAGCTATTTGTCTGGGCTGCAGACCTAGCGCCTTTGCCAGCTGCATTTTCGTCTCCAGTTCTAGCTTATTTCCCAGTTCAAAGCATTTCTCTAGCGTCTTTACCTGTTCCGATGTCAGCCTTCTCTTCTTCTCTCCAAAATACAGGTACTCATCCGAGCCTTCTTCCTCCCCATTATCATGTTCAGACAGATCCATAGCCCCTGAGTAGGAAGAAAAACACATTGATCTTTTCCGAGTGTTTTCACATTCATGGAGTTTTATAGAACCACCAACTGCATAGCAGCAATATTTCCGTCAAACCACTTTCAACTAAATTAACAATATCTATAAACATTTATATGTATCCTGCAGATAAGGCCGTGTATATTTGCATCCGATCAGAACTAACCGCTAAAGAAAGTGCAATTCAGCATACCTTGGAGCCCGATAGACGTGTAAGAAGCCATAGCTTTCGTAGAGTGGCCTTCAGTGGTCATACTGGTATCAGAAGACATGACTTCCATTAGAATATATGGAATAGCTCAGCCAAAGCTCAAAAGTCTAATGCTTTTCCAGTCCTACATGACCCTAAGGGCAATGTGAGGGCACCCTTCATCTACATGAGGCTACTCCCTTTCGTGTGCCCTCACATTGCCTTGTCACGTCTCACTTTTCCTCAGCTAGATTCCCACCAAGGGAAGAAGAGGGAAGGAATGGGTTACATCACAAGAAGAAAGCACAATCACTTACTTCCAAATTCCTTACCTAAACGCAGATGTTCCTCCAATTATTGTGAAATCAAATGGCAGAGTCCACACCCTAGCACCAACCAAAACAAACGATATCACTTGGCAAATGTACAAATTTATAAACTATAAAACAAAATTCTAATTATATAAATATAAGTATGGTAAAAGACGAAAAAAAGAGCCCAAATGGCTTTCCAAAACCGTTGTGTTAATTTGGGTGCCCTCACCCCGCCTTCCTTTCCAGCGTCTATAGCACAGCACAACTAGCAGAAACAAGCAGGTTAACAATGAAAAGATGACCACCATCTTAAAGACACCCACTCCTAAGTGCCTGCAGAACCTCCACCAATTATCGTTAAATCAAATGGCAAGATACGTATCTTACAACTAATAATTATGTAAATAAAAGAAATCATGTGGTAATCGGACCTTGTGCTTGGTTTCAAATGTTTAACAACCTCTGCAGGTTTTGGTGTCACAACAAACCTTACATGATAAGAGTAACATCTACACATTGTAGCTTAACATCTGCACATTGTAGCTTAATGTGATTTCTTGTTGATTTAGATTGATTTAGATTAGATTATCCACATGTATGTAGTTTGTTCATGCATTTATATTTATCATGTATATACTAAAAATGAAAAATTTGGAATTAACTTGTTAGAGTCAAGTGGGTTAGATATGTCATGTTTGTAAGAGTGATGTGGCATATGTCAGCTCCAAAAAATAAATATATAACAAAATATAAAACCAAGCACATGTATAGGCCCCAAAAAAATAAATATATAAAAAAATATAAAAACAAATACATGTTCCAAGTTTAAATTGCAAAACACATTTATATAAATATATATCAAATTTCAATTTCAAATTCCATTGAGGCATCTTGAAGTTCTTTATCAATTCATATAGGAACCTTAAATATCAATTAAAAATTTTGATAAATAATTACAAGACAATAAATCTATGTGTATTAATTAATCCTATGTGAAATTAGTTATTTTGTTATGTGTTTTCTGTAACATTTATATAAATATATATCAAATTTCAATTTAAATTTCCATTGTATTCAAATCTAAAAAATTTCACTTATTCTCATATATATAATCAAAATCAAATTTTACTAATTCAATGGATGAATGCATTAACTATGTGGAATCTAGAACATGAATATGTGTCTTTGTTGCAATTACAATATTTTTTTTGAAACTATGATATTTGATTTGATATTAATCAAATTTAAGGGTTGGTGCAAGGTAATGATACCTACTTATGAATATGGTGTAAAAAGATGAAAAGCAACTTTTATATATGGAAAATAGGTATAACTCCCAAAAAATGAAGTTCTTCTAAGATTGATATGTTATTTTTTTTCAAACACATAATGTAACATTTTAACTAATCACAACATTCATATTCCACATGAAACAGATCATTTAATCGCATCATTTATCATTCCAGCAACAGTAAGTAGATATTACATCAAACAACATTTATATATCGCACCTATTGCACAGAGATTGCACCAAAACATCATTATATTACTATTGCGGTCAAAATACCAGAGGCAAAACATACATCTTCTTATCTCTCGCCTACTATTTTGTCTTCTATCTTGATCTCTCGCTATCTATATTTTCTCTTAATACTTACAACTCTCATCTATTTATCGGCTTCTGCCATTACAATATTTGTCCACTTACAACTAACTTCCTAACTGACACTATGGACAATTGGCCCAATAACCCCAAAAATCTGTATACCGCAGTACAACTGACTCACTATTACATAATATATCGTCCAAGTGACCCAAAACCTGCCAACTGCAGTATTCTTTAACACAAAATACTCCTTTCACACCCTCATCTGATGTGTCGCAGCGTCGGCGATGCCGCGACCTTTCCCATCAAACCGCCTGCCAGCAGGCCCCCAACACATTCTTGTGGCTCGCCCTCGAGCCATGTCAAATGCTGGACAGAGTGCATGTCGCGGTCCTTGCCTTGAAGTATGCATACGGTTGTTCGACATTCCGCACCATCTCCTGAGCATCCATAGCTGCTGCCTGGTTGCTGATCACATCGTCGACTGATGGGTGATCAACAAGCTTGTCCATGACCTGCTGTTGATACTTCTATACTTCCTAGAGTGCTTCACTGGCCTGCAGCATCAGTTTCCCGCCAGTGTCCTGAAATTCTTCCAACTGGGCCGCCCATATCTTCTGGTGTTCATCTGCCTTGGTAACCCGTTGTTGCAAGTCCTTCAGCTCGCGTGATTTAGCAACTTGCTCCATTGGTGGCAAGGTTCTCATCGTAGCCTTTAATGTGGCCACCTGGCCCCAAAACTGTACCGTTTTGGCAGTGAGCCTAGTTTCCTGTGTCTCCAACTCCTCCATTTGGGTGGCAACTTCCTCAAGTTCCCTTCTTCGTTCATCCACCTTGGCCTGAGGGGTACCCAGTTTCAATTGAGCCTTCAACAGGTCGTTCTCCTGTCGCAATTGAAGAATAGCAGCCCCCAGCCGCTGCACTCGGTGGAGCACGTCTACCTCTTCAGTGGGATCCAGGACATGTTGATAAGCTTCTGTGATCGTCCGGTCAACCCGAACGCTGTCGTCCCACATGCGAGCCTTTTCCGCAATAGGGAAGTCTTGTTCCTTTTTAAGTACTTCAATGGTGCGACCCTTCTTGGCCCGCTCCTTCTTAAGGTCGGCTTCAAGGTAATCCATTGTTGTCTGCGCTGTAGCATCCCTGCTTGTAAGCTCATCAATCACGGCGGTTGCAACTGCCTCGCTTGCCTGCAAATGCTGAAAGCTCTTGCTGATGTCATGCATTCTATCCACTATTTCCTGGGAGGCGACCTTCTACATTGCTGCCAGCACCGTTGTCGGCAGTTCATTAACATTGATAGTAATCTGGGTAACCTTCTGCAACACATTTTGCAAAGCCTCATTGTCGGTCGCAACCGCAGTCGGGGAATGTTGATATTCTTTACCCGGGGTGTGGTGCGGATTGTGACCATCTCCTGCATGGTTACATTTTCGGGTTCCTATTGTAACACTGCATTACACAAAGAATCCATACGAGCAGCAAGCATAGAGAATCCCTCCTCAACTTTGACGGACATCTTGTCAGCAGCCGCAGTGGCGGCATGGTTAATGGCTGTGATTAACCGGCCCAACTGCGCCTCCGCTGGTAAAGACATCCCAATGATCGTCGCATGCTCATGGTGTCATTTTGATCGGTTTTCCTCAAGAGCGTGATCGCTATCATCCACAGTTGGTGTTCTGATTGACTCATGATCGGATCTATGATGACTCTGCTGATCTTGCTCCGATACTCGATCCACAGGACCCACCACTGGACCCCTAGCAACAATTTCTACTGAACTCATGGGTTGTCGCCAAGCCTCCGGCCACTCATTCACAATAGCCTTCAAATCTGCCGCTGTCACTTTATACCTAGTCTGCAACCATTGTTGATCAACATCCCGACGAGCTTGTATATGTATGATACTTGGTCGTATTGCAAATGCCATGATAGGTGTGAATCGGGCCACAATATCTGCGGATATTCATGGGACCTGCGTTGCTGCATCACAAAGCATTTTCGAATACAGCCAAAACTGCAATTGGCACTCACGGGTTTGCTTAGGCTCTCGGACATACCATAGATTCTGATAACGTGCCCCTCGCCATTCCACTGCAGCTGGGCAGTCCATACCCTGGTAACTGCCGGGCTCCTTCCATGCAACTAGAGCAATCAGCAGTAACAACCAACTATATGAAAAAGCACCTCGACCCACTTGGACGTCTGTGACATCCTCCATTAGTTGATTCAAGAGATATAAGGACCAGTTCATCTAGACTCCTTCTGCACATTGCTCGGCGCAAGCGACTATGCCCAAATTACATTAGTTAGGGCGTCCTCCTCTAATTACTTTACAGGACACGATCTTAATGCCCATGAGTACTGCCTGATTATTGCAGCTAATGGGGCGATACCCACACCCATCCGATTCCAAGGCATACTTCTGTGCCAACTAACGTGCCCGCTTCCTCTCATTTTCCTTTCCTTGAAGAAACTGCATTGGATCAACACCATTCTTGGGCAAGCTGGTAATGTGATAAATCAAGTCAATAGTGACCAGGACCTCTTTGTCCAACCACAATGAACCTCCGTGGAAGCATGACAACAGTTGTTTTACAAAAGAACCAACTTCTGCTAGGCATCCAAAATGTGGCATGTTGATTAGCCCTAATAGGCCGGCCTGCCACAGTCCTCGGGCCCAGTTGTGTATCTCTGGAACCGGTAAATTGTGTGTCTCAGGGACATATGGTGCTGAGGCAATTTCAGGGTGGCCCACCATGTCATGGTCCTTGTAGTGCAGGCGCATCAGCGTTGGTCCAATATCCACCAAGCACTCCAATCCTTCCGGGAGTGCAGGCATCTTCACACTGAATTTCAGTTTTAGGGTTATCTTTCCCGGGGTGGCATCCAGCCAAACAGGAGGGATGTAACCAAGGATATTATTCACGAACTGTCCCATCCATTGGGCAGATGGCTGAACGGTGCGACTGTACTGTCACACATGCTCCGGAGCTTCACCAGCCACTGCAGACCGAAGCAATCTCTTACTCTGCGGAGATTCAGAAGGCTGACCCCCTTGGTGCTTCTTAGCAACACTTGATGCTCCCACCGGCATGTTGGCAACCTCAGCTCCAAGATCAACAGTGTCCGAGGACACACCTTCTTGTTCTACAACAACCAGAATGAATGGAGACTCCACTTCACTGCTGATGTCCACTGTCTCCCGTTATCCTGGCATGCCTAACCACTCCTCATTATATACCTAATAGTAACTGGTTCAAATTACTACAGCTCTCCACAACAATCCATCTTGCTAATTCCTTGGTGTCTTCTGCCCGATGCTAAGCCATACTTATAGCATCTACCCAAATCCGCCGTAATCATGACTAAATCATGCATTAACTTAACCAAATCCTGTATTAATGAGGCAAATCCACCGGGGATCCTGTCCGCCGATCGGCCGGATCCACCATTAATGCCCATGATTCGAATAGCGCCGTTAATTAACTGTCTCAACTTTTGGCATTTATTACTGATTTGACCGGGTCGCAACGGTGCCATGTGTCTCCGACTGTTCCAACGTGTGGCACAATCCTTCCTGCTTCCGCATACCTTCTTCTGTTGGTGCACCATCTGCCACCAAGCAACCTGCAACACACTTTTTTTTTTTTTTACCAATGCGAATCAGACATCGCACTGCTCTAAGCCCGAGCGATAGGGCTTCAACCTATGACCATTTACCAGCTTGGGGAGCATCGCCCCATCCAACTGCTGCAACTGAACTGCTCCTCCTGAAGTAATATTATTGATGCAATATGGACCCAGCCAATGCATTTGCAACTTCCCTGGATGTTTCATAAACTTGCTGTCGTATAATAACACTAAGTCGGCTTGCTGAAACTGTTTACTTTTGATGTGGTGATCATGCCATGCCTTCTGGCGATCCTTCTCCACCCCTTGGTGAAAGCCAGCGATAAATCGATCCTCTTCCAGCTCCACCAATTGTCATAGACGTTCATCTAATGCTGCAACATCATCCATGCTTGTAAAAGCCACAATTCGTATACTTGGAATAGTGTACTCCATAGGAATAAGTGCTTCCCTCCCATATACCAGCTTGAAAGGTGTCTGACCAGTCAACCTTTTACATGTGGTGCGATAGGCCCACAACACTGCTGGGACTTTCAAATCCCAGTCGTCGTGGTTTGCATTGCACACTTTTGTCAACGCATGCTCCAACACCTTGTTAAACGCCTCCACCGTTCCATTCTCCTGTGGGTGATAGGGTGTACTCTTCTTATGCTGTATTCCTCTGTCAATGCGCTAATAGTGCGATTACGAAAGTGGCTTCCTTGATCACTCAACAATATCTTGGGGCAGCCGAAACAAGTGATTATGTGATTGAACAAAAATCTAGCAGCTGTTGTGGCAGAGCAATCAACTACAGGTACTGCTTCAGCCCATCGAGTCAAGTACTCCGTCACCATGACAATATACTGTGCACCTATGCGTTTCCCTGGTGGATGGATCGGTCCTACGAAATCCACAGCCCATTTTTCGAATGGTTGCAGTGTCACTTGAGGTAGCAGCGGCATCTCGTCGGCTTTCCAGTTCGCTGACAAACATCACAAGATCGCGCATAGTTTGTCACATCATTATGTAATGTGGGCCACCAAAGTCCTGAACGTAGTACCTTCCGAACAGTCGCCCGACCACCATAATGTCCTCCCACTACTCCACCATGTGCCTCAGCCAATATCTGCGCTTGCTCATGCGATTCTGCGCAATATCTCATCAACACCCAATTTATACAACTCTCCCGCGATTAGCTGAAAGTCAGCATCCTTGACAACCAATTACTTCTTCTGAGTAGTGGTAAAGTCAGGGGGCGCGGTACCGGTCACCAGAAACTGATGGATGTCATCAAAATATTGATCAGCGGCGGCAACGTGAAATAGTTGGGAATTCGACAATCCGTCTTCGATATTAGTCGATTCCTCCCCTGTATCAATTCGTGATAGATGATATGGTCCAGCATTCAACCGCCCTAGTTTCATAATGACTTCAAAATCAAACTCCTGAAACAAAAGTAGCTACCGGTAGATCTTCCTCCCCAACACAGGCTTATTGACCAAGTATTTCAATGCAGAATGATCAGTGAACATTTTAAAGTGGCCACCCAACAAATAGTTCCTGAATTTTTGTAGCGTGTAAACCATGGCCAAACCTTCTCGCTCTGTGGTAGTGTAATTACGTTCTACATAGGACATCTTTCAACTGGCAAAAGCAATGGGATGATCAAGGTCACCTTCTCCTAGTTGAGCCAACACAACCCCTAATGCAATCGATGAAGCATCAACATGGACATGGAATTCCTTACTCCAGTTCGGAAATACCAAGATTGGTGCCGACGCCATCTTCGCCTTGAGCATTTCAAAGCTATCCTGACATTCTGGGCTCCACTGGAATGCCGCATCCTTCTTCAACAACTTTTCCATAGGGGCAGTAATCACAGCATACCCCCTAATGAACTTGCGATAATATCCCGTATGACCCAAGGTGGCGCGCAACTGCTTAACAGTGGTTGGAAGTTGCAACCCCAAAATGAGCACAATTTTGGCTGGATCGATCAGCAATCCTTGCTTACACATGATATGTACCAGCAATATCCCAAACGGTGCGTAGAAAATACATTTCTTCAAGTTCCTCGATATCTGGTGCTGTCGGCATCACTCAAGCATTAGTCGTAGATTGGCCAAATGATCACGAATCAATCCATAAACAGTCCAATCATCCATATATACCTGCAAAAACTTTTGAATAAAATATTTGAATGTGGCAACAACGATCGAGGAGAATATCGCAGGTGCATTCTTCAAACCAAACGGCATTACCATGTACTGAAAGCAACCCCATTCAGTAACAAAAGTGGTTTTATGTTGATCTTCCTTAGCAATGCGAATTTGATGGTAGCCAGAGAATCCATCAGTGAAAGAGTACATCTCCTGGCCACCCACTCCCTCAAGTACTTCATTAGTAAACGGGGTTGGAAAAGGGTCATGCAAGCAGGCATCGTTCAATTTCCGCAAGTCGACGCAAATGTGCACTTCGCTTGTTTTCTTGTCTTGCACCACCATAGGACTGATCCACTAGGACTCTTCTACAGGTTCATTAATACCGGCATCCAAGATGCGATCAATTTCCGCCTTGACCTTTTCTTTATGTCGCGGATTTAGCCGATAAGGTCGCTGTCGGACTGGCTTAGCATCTAGTTTCAATGGAAACTTCATCTCTCCTAGATCACCCAAGATTCCCTTCATTTCGGAAAACTTCGTGGGAAACACATCTTGAAACTCATGAAGTAGCTCAATAACCTTACTCATCATCTCATCGTCCCAATAATCCCCAACATTGGCAAACTTGGGAGTAGCCTCGGTGCCGATATTCATCTTGCAAAGCTGCAATGGTTGACTGAACGGATTACTTGGCGCAACAGGTGGGACTACATTGCGACTTCCTTTAGATTCAGGAATGTTAACATTTCGGGGATCATCATTATCCTCCTGGCCACCACTGACGTTGAAGCACTCCATGAGAGACTGCATTTGACAGTGTGTGTGCGGGTCGACAGGGTAGGCCACTGGAACAACCTGAAATATCATGTCGCAGATGAGCTGCAGGGCGTTATGGACATCAGGGTTGGCATCTGCAAAAGTGAACGTATGAGTGAAACAGATCGTCAACTCCCCCCATGTTGTAATGTCTTGGCGCAACTCAGCTGCAGTGTACCATGAGTGCGGTATCTCATCCAAAGTATGGACAAAAACATGGACCCACTCATCTCTGGGTTGCGCTACCCATAAGTGTTGGCACTCCATCACATGATCACTGGGATCAGTCTGGCCATCATACTTTCCAGTGTGATAAACTTCAGTATCGCCGAATCAAACCATCATCAGCCTTTGACACTGTGACCAACCTTTAATGAACTTCTTATGTGTCGCCCAACATCATGCTGGAGCAGCCTTCAGTGCTTCGTCTAATGCCAGCAATCGTTATGGTTCTGAAACGCGGTCTTCAAGTTCTGCTAAAAAGGTGGTTAGGCTAGGAAACCCCTCATAGACATTAGCAATGTGTTCGTTTCTGTCGCAACACGACATAAGGATTGCGTAACTAAGCCACATTTCCGGAATGGTACTTCATGCATTCGATTCTGCCAATGTTCCAATGCATCATCAGAGTCGAAAGACGCAGAGCTCTCGCTGCGCCACTCCAACTCACCATGGACAGTAGGATGAATATAATCTTCAGAAATATTGAATGCATGGTCCCATCCAGTGGGATTAGTGTCTCTTATAGGTTCAATGTATCGGCGTCCTTCAGCCGGATCCAACGGAGCTATGACTCTGAAATCACGATTCTCAAAGGTCATCATGCGCTTCTTGAAGTTGATTATAGCTCCACTATTGTTATCCCATCCAATCCCCAAGAGTGTGGGACAAGAGCTTCCTCCCTCAACCACTTCAATAACATCAAAGTCAGCATAAGTCTTCATGCCCTCAATATCAATCGTGAGACGCAGAACTCGCCCAATTAGTGTTACCTTCGCATGGTTAGCCAACCGAAGTTGTACAGGAGACCAGCTCAATGGGAGACTCCCCATCTTCTGCCATGCCTGCTTGGTTAAGATGTTAACATCCAAACCAAGGTCAAGAATCACAGAGTCAACATCATAGTCACCAATCTGAATATTCATTCGCATCTCGTTGCCAGTCTTCCGTTGTTGTAGGGAGTTTACTGCCGACTCCTTCCGTCCTTTCGAAAATCGATGCAACCATCCCTCAATCTCAACCAGGGAAGCCGGGTCTTGTGCCAATGTCAGACAGCTTTCAAGGAACTTTTGCAATGTCCCCAGTGGTGGTGGTCAATCAGCATCTGATGTAGTATCAAAGATAGGTGTCATATCGCAAACAACAGCCTTACCGCGGTCTTTCTCCAAAGTGCGACATGCCTCCAGGAATGTCTCTCACTCTGTATCAATGTCGAAAGGTACCATCTTCTGACCAGCCAACCGAATCAGTGGTCACGAACCATCTTCCCCAGTCGTCTTGCCTCCATGAGTGACAACAGCCACCGAAGCATCTTGTGGTCGTGGTTTTTGTAGAAATGGTCACAATATTTGCACCATGTGTCTGGTTCTGCTGTAGATTCCCCGGTTGATTGATATTTTGATTGGAGTTCGGTGGTGGTCACGGGGGCTAGTTCTGTACTGGTTGCTGTGGTGGGGCCTAATTCTGTAGCTGTGGAGCATTCCCAGCCTACCATCATGCAATTAACTGTGGACAATTTTCAACTGTATGATCATTACCAAAACAAAACATACACTGATTCTGTAGCAGTGGGCAGTCGCGCTGATAAAGCCCCCATACCGCACAGTGGTAGCATTGAACAGGTCCACGAACACCTCGGCCTCCTCCTCCATGACCTAATCCGCCACCGGGTCCGCCCTTGTATCCTCCCCGGTAGCCGCCCTGCTGCTGGTACTGAGGTTGGTTAAACTGTTGCTGCATCGGTGTTGGTGGAATCCCTTGCCCTTGTGGTGCATACTGTGGTTGCTGTACATATTGTGGCTATGGGGGAGCCATCTGCATCGGGTTGTATTGCAGCATGAACTGCTGCGGTTGTTGTTGCTGTGGTGCAAACTGTATCTTCGGTTGTGGTAATGGTTGGGCTACCTACGGTTGCATTGGTGGTTGTTGCACCGCGCGCTGATCGTCTTTGACATAGAATGCATCACACATCCTCTCCTGTAGCAACCCATAAGCACGGCAATCCTTGTCATCGTGACCCACTGACTTGCAGAATGTGCAGTAAAGATTTCGCGGGGTTGTGACCATTTTCTACATATACGGGCAATTATCATGACCATGCCCAAACACCTGGAAAACGCGACACCACGACATACTTCCGCCATTCAACAGGTTTGGCGCACCTGACACCAAATAATTATGAAAATCTGGGCAATTATCCTTCATATGCCCTTCTCCTCGGCATCGCGTACACCATAATTCATCCTGTTGTTCCTTGTTCTTCTTCAAATCTTGCAATTGTATAGTTAGGTTGGCGAGCTGCGTCTGTATCTGCGACATCCCGGCTGCATTATCTCCAATCGGTGACACCTCCAATTGCATTGCAATCTTTAGAGCTTCGCTAGGCATCGATATGTTCTGCTGCATCAGTGGCAGCTGGATGTGGGGTAGCAGTGCCACAATGAACCATTCTTTATGTTGGATGGCACTCATATCAAAACTAACCTTTGCCATCGATGTCTTGAATCACTGGTCGAAATCCCATACTGTCTCATTGGGATACTGCTTAATTTCCTTCAATTCAGTAATATATTGAGCCTCCGACTTAGGCCGTCTAAATTCAGCAATCAGCCCATCCCAAATCTCATCCAGGTACTTCTCTGGGGCCCTTGTAGGGACTAGAATAAACTTCATGAACCAATCTAATGCACAACCTCGCAGAGTCGTGGCTAACTGTCCTTTCTTAGCATCGGTGTCAGTGATCTGTTTCATAGTCCAGACTGCTTCACACAAAAACCAGTACTGTTATGGGTTGTCTGTCGCACTTCCATGGAACAACGGTAACTTAGCATCATCGCCCGCCATTTTGGGCTTCCTTCCTCCTGTCGCTGTGCTACTACAAGTTAACTTCTGCGGAATTGACGAACTTGGTGGTGTCGAAGTAGTATTCCTTGCTGGTTGAGAGTCAGTGAGCGAAGGTGTGGCTACGCTGCTGCTAGGGTTTGGTCCTGCCTCTATCCTGAGCGTAGCCTGGTTATCCCTATCAGGACCATGAGGTCGCTTCGTCTCGTGTGGTCTTCCTTCGCGGTTTTGCAGTTCGATCGCAGCAGGACCTTTTACCGTCCTCTGCCTCTTCTCCTGTCGAAACCTCGCTCCTCCTCTTGTAAGACCAATTTCTTCCTCGGGTTTGCTCACAGTCTCCTCATGGTCTGCACCCATCTACCCCTTACCAATCCATATACCGCCCCCCAACTCTCGCGGTACCCACGGCCTCTGCCCACCAGGCTGTCTACTGATCAAGGTGCATCTTTAATATACCCTTTTCATAGATTAGCATCTTAATCGACAGTTGGAGCAACAGCAGAAACCTTCCCCTCGATCCTCAGAAGAAGTATCTTTCAGCTTCACTATAGGATTTCTTCGTGTCGATCACAAATTCAGTGATATATCCCTCCAGGATGCTATCAAGCCAAACTTCGACAGCCCGCGATGCCTTATTATCGACTTCCTGCAGCTCCTGAATCAACTCCGGGGTCCAAGCCGCTGGCTCACCACCCTGGAAGTTCCTCTTCTGGAAGGTTAGCTTTGACAACCACTCATACAAAATGACCGAGAATTCATAGAAAAACCATTTGTGTGGACCGTCGTGAATATATCTTCCCAGCCAGTGATCTACTGTTAGTCGCGGTGTTCCGACTTTATTCTTCATCAAACTCCCGCAATCTCTTATCAAACCAGCTCTGTATCTCCGACTTTGTTGGGTGCCACAACATGACCTCCTTCTACTCTGCACACGGTCCCGGCAACGGAACCATTTGTTTACCAATGCGACCTCAGTCGACAGGGGTTCGCCTCACTGTCGACACATACCGCAGTCTCCCTAGGCACCGGCCTGGGCAGGTTTGAGCCCACCTAGCAACACCTGCATTGCGGATGAGGTCTCACCCGAGGCATCCAGGAAGAGCAGACAGAACCATGTTTCTGCCGAGGGAGGAGGAGAGTTGTGGCTGTGCAGACTAGCTCTATTGCAGTACTTAAACAGAACTCAAAACATGGAATTATATCATTTTAACTAATCACAGCATTCATATTCCACATGAAACAGATCATTTAATCGCATCATTTATCATTCCAACAACAGTAAGCATATATTAAATCAAACAACATTTATATATCGCACCTATTGCACAGAGATTGCACCAAAACATCATTATATTACTGTTGTGGTCAAAATACCAGAGGCAAAACATATATCTTCTTATCTCTCGCCTGTTATTCTCCTGTCTTCTATCTTGATCTCTCGCTATCTATCTTCCCTCTTAATACTTACAACTCTCATCTATTTATAGGCTTCTGCCATTACAATATTTGTCCACTTACAACTAACTTCCTAACCGACACTATGGACAATTGGACCAATAACCCCCAAAACCTGCATATCGCGGTACAACTAACTCACTATTACATAATATATGGTCCAAGTGACCCAAAACCCACCAACTACGGTATTCTTTAACACAAAATACTCCTTTCGCGCCCTCATCCGATGTGTCGCAGCGTTGGCGGTGCCGTGACCTTTCCCATCAAACCGCCTGCCAATAACTTTTATAAATTAAAAACTTGGTTAGGATACAAGTTCTATTAGTTATGGATGAAGGCAGGGCAAGAGTTAACACATAACCCTTATAGAGGTTATATGGGTTATGTGTTAGGGGAGAGTCATGGAGTGGTGTTAGAATTTATAGGGAATAAGATTGATAATGATGATAATATTTAGGGGACCTTATACATAATAAGGTGTTATAATGGTTAGGACCAATAAGCATGTTATAGGGTGTCAGTGTTAGAAGTTAGTGGTTAAGGGTTCATTTTTAGGGTTATATATGTCAAGGGTGTATGAGTTAAGTAATATAGAGTTATGGGCTTTTATGGTGATAAGATGTATTTTGGTTATGTGTTAGAAGGTTTGAGGGAGTAGGTGTTAATATCGATACACGTTATAATATTTAAGGGTTATAAGAAATATGTGTTATAATGGTGAGGCCCTATAAAGGTGTAGTGGTTATAATTTAGGGGATACGGGTTATATTTTAGGGTTATATGTGCTTTGGGTATATGGTTTATGTTTTATGGAGTTATAGGCTTATATTTATAGGATCCACATGGGTTACAATGATTATAACATTAAGAGATTTTGAGTTAATGGTTATTAAGGAAAATGTTTTATTGATTATAAGAATCATGGTTTAGGTATGATGGTAGTTATGATATTTCAAACTTAAATATTTCTAAGTATTAGGAAATAGGAATGATAGAGGTTAAATATTATATATGTTATATGGATTAGGGATTCTACTTATTAAGGGTGGTATAAGTTAGGGATTTGGTTTCATAGGGATATGACTTAGAGTAGTTTATACTTAAAGGTTAGGTGCTACTATAATAGCCTTTAAATAGTTAAGGTTTTACAGATAGGATATGAACGAAATAGGATATAATAATGATATATGTTATTGGCTATATGGATTGGGGCTTGTAGAGGCTATATGGGTTAAGGTAATATAAGTTAGAGATTAAGAGTTATATCATTAGGCTTTGTAGTAGCTTAAAACTTCAATATTTAGGGGATACAATAATAGTGTTTATAAAGGTTAGGTGTTGGCATTACAAAAGTTAGAGGTTATGGGTTATTTTAATTTTTTCGTTTAAGTGATTAATGATTAAGAATAAGGATTTCTTAAATTTAGTGGTTATAGTTTTAAGATCAATATCATCCATATGCTGGAAACTATAAGGTTTATATGGAATACAAAAGCTATACAAGCTATGCAAGTTAGGTTTAAGGGTTATATAATTTAAGAATTATCACAATTTTTTAGATAAGGCCTATATGGTTTAGGGGTCATAAGGTAGGGTTTTATATACGTTATTGATTATTAAGGTAAAATAAAGTTGTGTCTAAGGGGTTTATAAAGGTTTCTTATTTGGTGTTATATGTTATAATATTAGGGTTTAATGGCTATAAGAGTTTTAGGTTGAGGGTTATATGTATTGAGCTAGAAATTGTCACCCAAGTTGATTATAAGTGATCTATAATTCATCTAGGTTATTCATGTGTTAAGAAAAAGTTGATTATAAGTGATCTATAATTCATCTAGGTTATTCATGTGTTAAAAAAAAACACTAGCTACATAAAATTAATGGAGAGTGGTAAATACTTTGTATGGAATGCAACACAGTTGGACCATGATGTGAATAATTATATATATATTCTCACCCCATTCATGCCTTGAATAATTCTTATATATAAATGAATAAAAGATTAGAAAATAGGTTCTCTTCTTAATTTTCTTTAATTTTATTTAGTTACGCTAGATTATTATATTAATCAACAAACATTATTTAGGAAGATCACAAAATAAAATATAAACTTAGTAGGCCTAACAAACATTATTTAGGAAGATCACAAAATAAAATATAAACTTAGTAGGCCTAAGATCCATAAGTTCAAGTTAGAGTATCTAGGTAATTTGATTATGACCCCATCAATTGAAGTACATGTAACGTAGAATAGCCATGAAACACATGAGGTATCTCATTGATATATGTTGCAATTCGATGATTCATTAAGGTAACTTATATTCATATTAGATTAAGGTGGCATTTTTCATTAGGCATTGAATCTTCTATGGGTAGGTCATTTCATATGAATAATGGTGTAAATGAGTTGATACTTGGGTTTGGTTGATGCTTAATTGATGGTTTTTGATAGTAGTGTTATTTTTTTTAGTTTTCATTGTCACGGTTTGAATAATAATATATGATTTCTAATTTTAAGTGTTATATATATATGATTAAAGGTTTAAAAAAAATGTGAAAAACATTTGTTTTTCTTACTAAAAATATGGTGGCATTAATGTTTGTAGTTAATATAATTGAAACAATGTTTGTAGTTAATATAATTGAAGCAATGTTCACTTGCCTTTTCTAGGGGACAACATTTTACAAGTAATACTCCAAATACAATAAAATTCAATGTCACACTACACAACCTTCTACTCTATGTAGAGTGCATCAATACCAAAAGTCTTAATGACTTCTAGTTCTACTAGTAAAAAAGGTTGGCCACCTAGTTGTACTAAAGGGGTGCATTCTACAGCCCTCTAGGGGGAGATGGGTAACTCCTTTTGTGCTAATCATCGAGCTAACAGGAGCCCTTAAAAAATTATAAAAAATAACATGTATGTTATTTAAAACATTTACAATCACAAATTAGATAAATTAAAATGTTTCCTCAACATTTGCACTTTGAAAATGGGCTTGCACTTTAAAAAATTTGATCCTTCTCAATGCTTGATAAATCTCTTTAAGATGAATCTATGTTGATACATCACATGACTAGTTTACATTAAATAATTATCAACTAATTATATAATAAATACTATTAAAATAAGTGATTCACAATAAAATACTTATAAATATCTAAAAAAAGTAAAGGGTTTGGGCAGTACCCTAAATTTTTTTCTAAAAAATTCAAAACCCTAACCCTAACCCTAAGAGATATAAGGTCGAAAAAGGAATATAATAGCCTAGGAGTTTAGTTGATGCCCGGCAAGTTCACTTTCCCTTTTGTCGGCTTCTATTTCGTAGCAAAATTCGGCTTGGTTTTTTCCGCTCTCAATAGATGACAGAAAACGTACATATATACAGACTTATAAGAGAAGCGTAATGGCGGACACCTGTTCATGTGACATCACCTACGTGCACATGGACCTCCACATTCATCTTCCCGGCGAAATAAACGAGAAGACCATCTGCTTCTTATCTTCTGGCACATGGATTTGGAATCGCTTTCATTCTAGCACATGCTTTTCGAAGCACTTTCACACTACTTTTGTTTTGTTATTGTGATGCATTAGTTCCAACTTCCGATAATGCGCGCACCTCGTCACTCTCACTGTGAATATCGATCAGAATTTGAGTCAAATCTGATCCTGCTCCTGATTTGTCACCCTCTTGAATGTGGACTGTTTAACCCAGTGATGCCACCAACTACTAGATTCCTCCCATCTTCCTTACAAAAAGATTCTTCACGACGGCCATTATTTATTTCTGTCTCGTCGATTCAAGAAGGCCGTACCCCTTCTTTTTTTCATTATGCAATTGCTTCTTCCTCGTGTTTCGTGCGCAATCAGGGGGGTGGGCGATAGCTATCTCTGGCTCTGATGGCGGTCATGCTAATAGCTTCTCGCAAAATTCGTTTAGAGCAGTTGAAGCGTAGTTTTCTGCCAATGTTACATGTTGTACCTGTATCTATAATTTTCTTCTTTCATAATCACAGCTAGTCTGGGTTTATTTTCTCTTTGGTTTGTACCTGTATTAAAGAGTTAAACAAAAGATAAATAATAATAATTTGGTTAAATATATTTTGAAAGGTAAATTGGATATCAATTCTTCACAGAAATGGATGAGTTTATAGAGAGGCCTTTAATTGAGCTTAAAGGTAGGTTAATTCATATTGATGTAAGTTCAAATGACTAGAAAAATTCTATGTTTTAAATGGTCAAGAATATTTATGATAGTATTCTAAATGATCAAGATGATTTAAGGAAGTTCAAAAGGTAAAAGAAGTAAAAAAAAACCAATAGTAGGAATAAAACGATATTATTAGGGATATAGATAAAAAAAATATAATAATAAATAGGAATTGGGGATACTTTGAATCCTCTTTTGGAAATGATGTGGGTTTCAATGGAGGAAATGGCCCAAGCTATGTTGGATCTTGAGTGAACTTGATGATATATTGCTTGTTGAAACTTGAGAGAGGTCCTTAAAATACAAGGATTTGTCTTGTGGTTGGTAGTGAACAAGAGATCATACCATAGAGGGATTGGGGGCATAACTTACTACACAAAGAAGAATATTCTCCCTCATATTAGGCTTCAGAGGAAATACCATTTCAATCACTAAATGTGCATGGATATTGATGAGAAGGGGATTTATATACAAGTCTATTGTTTAAGGCCTATTAATTCTACATTTTATAAGAAGATCAATATAGATAAAAAAATGTCCTTACAATAGCTTAAAAAATTATATTTACACTCTAAGAAATGAATGCAGTATGGTCTTGCTAAGAGACTTAAACGCTAGAGAAACAACTAACCAAGCTATTATCTTAAGCAATAAGTCTAACCCTAGAATCCTCTATGGCTATATGAGGACATTGTTTTAGCTAGCAAATATAAAAGAAACTTCAAGGCATGGTCGACAATTTTTTTTGTAGTGAGTTGATCAATATTTCAAGTTCTTAAGGTCGAATAATTTCAAATTGTCTAATGAAGACCTTGAAATAACTCTAGATGTCTTTTATTCATGAGCCCTGCAACAATGTCGTAAATTATGTGATATTTGATATCCCCATTAACAACTCAATAATAAATTTTGACATCTTAAATGACCACGAACATGACTTTTATCATATACCTTTAACCCTAACTCAAAATTTTGTCATGCAAAAAACTCCCATGCAATAGAATTTGGATAAACAAAATAAATTTATCCTCACAAAAATAAAGATGATACTATTTTAAATGATTTAAATATCATATCAAATAAGAATAAAATTGAATAACTTTATGACAATTTTATGTCAACCCTCTCTACTTCTATTAACAAACTCTCTATTGAGTTGTCACATGAAAAGGAAAATAGAGTGTTGGACCCTTCATATGAGAAAAGTATAATATTTATAGAAAAACCATTAGGATCCATGCTTCTAACAAATTGTTAAAATATGACAAAATAGATAGGTACAAAAACCTAGTTAAAACAAAAGGAGCACTATATAACTAGAGAGCAAGATAACCTTTTGCACCTCTCAAAGCTAAATCCTAATAAATTATAGAAGCAAATTCTAACTAATAAAACTAAATAAAATGACATGATTCCTTTAAGATGTTTGTCAAATTTCTAACTTAAAAATATTTATGAATCCCCTTATGTTGTGGGCAAGATTCAAACCCTTTCTATAAAGGAAGACATCTTTTCTTTGGAATACATAGATGTACGAGTAAATAAATTCACAAAAGGGAAAGCTAAGTACAAGGAACAATACCAAGTAGAAATGTTAAAAATTGGATGGCCTATCCTCATCCATCACATCCACATGTTATTCAATTTAGGGGTCATGTAGGGTTTCCCTAAATCCTAGAGGCAAAGCCTCATTGTTCATATTTTTAAAAGATGAGATAAAAGAAATTCCTATCAGTATAGGATTGTTATGATTATCCCTATTTTACCAAGGTTGTATGGAATTATTGTGGAAAATATCAACGTATGGCTAGAAACCCACAAAAAATCTAAAGGACATGATTTATATAGAAGTTATGATTATACTATATAAAAGCTTGTTCCACTTAGGATCATTGTGGAGGAGTGTCATAAGAATGAAGCTAATCTCTTGTGGTTTTTTTTATGACTTTTGAAAATTATTTGATATAGTTCCCATAATAAACCCTTTGGAATATAGAAGAGATCAAATTTCCTTTCGATTTGAGAGCTACTTTGATAAGTTCATATGAGAACATTATTGCTAAGTTTAGGAACATTGAAGCATGGTCAAAAGAAATCAATTATAATATAGGAGTCAAACAAGTTTGTCCTCTATCCCATACCCTTAGATGGTTGGGCATATGCATCAACATGTTAGATGGTTGTTTGGAAGAAACAAGTTGTGTTGAAATGACTCTAGCTAGTATAATCATCAAGCTTCTTCTTTACACTAATAATATTATTTTTATGACAAGGAGTCCTTAAGATCTTTCCAAGAAACAAAAATTTCTCGAGGATTTCTTTTCTAATATGGGTATGACTATTAAAAATGATAAAACAATGGTTATGATAATCAAATTCAAAATATCACTTACACTAATTTTATTTCTTTGCATATTCAAAACTGTTCATCCCGCCATTGAGCTATAGGCACATGTTGAATGTATTGTTTAGTTTTTACAAAATAATTCTTCATGAAATCACATACTCATATCTGGTGACACAAATATAAAGGGATAATTGCATTGTGCCCTTAAAAATATACATGAGAATTTTGAAGGTACAATATGAAACAATACTATCTCCACTTACCTAGGACTTCACCAGTGTAATCTTTTTTCATTCTTTCCTTGTATCTCGTTGATACATAGGCATACTTGAAGCTCTGCATATCTACTGCCATCCTCCCAAAATTGTGTTGCTTGCTTTCATGAATGCATGAACACAATAAAACAAATGCACTACACCTAGAGCATGTTCCATATAAACAAGATTTACCATAATATTTTTGTCCATATGGCCTTGGACATAATATGTTGGGTTGGTGCAACCTAATGAGGGTCTCTTTTGATGAATTAGATGCAATATAAAGCTGAAAAAAGAAGGCATCCCTTAACTTACCTGTATAATTTGAGATACTTACACAATGAATCTTGTGTTGAGTGAAAAAAGATGAAAAGTAGGAAATTGAACCACGTTTGTGAATATATAAATTTTATCTATTCAAAATGTTCATAACTATCTCAAGTTTGATCTTTTCTAACAAGTAGTATTTTATTTGGGGGAAAATGATAAGTTATATGTATTTGTGGGTCCAACCTTTGAGTTCCTAAATGATGGAGTCAACCTACAAAAAATGGTAGAAATATAGAGAAAAATTAGTACTAGTGTGGCACTATTTTTCCAAAATAAATTCAATAATTTATTATGTTTTAATTATCTAAGTGATCAAACCTCAAAAACAGTATGCCAAGCATGGGTGTAACTTTTGAAGGTCTTAATGCAATGACCATGATACATTTTTTTATACCATGTATAGGTCAGTGTCTAGTAGTGCAGCATACCATTTTTTTAAGATGCTTGAGAAATGAAAAAGTTATGGAAAAATACTGACAATGTGTTTTTCGAGTTAAGGAGTAATGAAAATGTAAGAAATATAGAAAAACAAAATATTTTTTAAAACAAATAACATATTTGAAATCTAAAAAAAATACTATATGGTTCTAAAAATTCATAAAAAACGATTGTGTGTAGCATACTGTAACCAGTGGTAAAACACAGGCATATTGAGAAAAAGGGTGAGATGCTCAACTAGCTATGGTTTACCATATTCCATACCATAGGTTTGGTTAACCCAAAGCTAAATCTAAAGAAGACATATAGGACAAGGGATGACACCTGAACATGTGATGAGGCTCGGTCTTAGTGCTAAGAAACATGAATGTGTTTCTTTTAAATTGAAATGTGTTCCTCCTACCAAAAAACCTTGGTTGAAAACACAACATATGTGCGATATAGAACCAGAAAATGTGTACATGATTTGCATCACTAAAAGACATGCGTGATATTTACCACTACAAATATATTGCATGTGAAACTAAGGATTAGTAATGGTTAAGGGGGAGGGGGGGAGACAAAGTAAATAGAAGTAGGGGTGAGTGAAAGAGAGAGGAATAGATATAGATCAAGTGGGTTAGGGGTTTGGGGAGGAGTAGGATGGTTAGAGGGAAGGGGGGGTATAGTTGAAGAGTGGGGGGTTGGGGTTAGAGAGAGAGATAAAGGGAGTGATATGGGGGGGTGGTTAGTGACATGGGGAGGAGGATTAACAGAGAAAAATATAGAGGGGGGCTTAGGAGTAGTGGGGGTAGGAGAGAGATAAAGAGATGGGGGTGTTAAGGGTAGGGAGAGTATGACAAAGATAAAGAGAGGATGGTTTAGGGGTAGGGGGTAGGAGAGAGTTAGAGAGATGTGGGTGGTTAAGTGTAGCGAGAGTATGAGAGAGATAGAGAGACCTGTGGCTGTTAGTGGGTTAGAGGCAGAGAGAGGGATGGTGTTAGGGGATTAGACGTAGAGAGAGGGGGAGGTGTTAGGATGTTGGGGGTAGGTGGAGTAGGGGGGAAAGTGAGAGTGAGAGGGGGGTTAGTAATGGCTATGAATAGGATGGGGGGAGGAGATATGAAGGGGGTTAGTTATAAGGGGATGCATAAGGATGTGTGCATGTGTGTGTGTGTGTGTATACAGAGAGAGAGAGAGAGAGAGAGAGAGAGAGAGAGAGAGGAGAGAGAGAGAGAGAGAGAGAGAACCAATGGGGTGGTGGAGTGTTAGGGAGTTGGGGGAGAGAGAGAGAGGTTTGGGGGTTAGGTGGAGGTGGAGGAGTAGGGGAGCATGAGAGAGTGAGAGAAGGAGTTAGTAAGGGTTAGGGGAAACATGGGAGAGAGAGAGAGAGGAGGAAGATGGGGGGTTAGAGGTAGGGGGGGGGAGTATGAGGGTGGGGGGAGATAGAGATAAATAGGGGGGATATTAGGGAATTGGGGGAAGGATATAGGGTTAGGATTTAGGGGTAGTAGTATGTGAGAAAGAGAGTGAGGGGGGGGATTAGGGCTGAGGGAGAGAGAGAGAGTAGAGAGGGGGTGTTAGGGGCTTAGGTGAGAGAGAGAGAGAGAGAGAGAGAGAGAGAGAGAGAGAGAGGTTGGCAAGGGATAGGGGGAAGAGGGGATAGAGAGGGAGAGGAAGGAGGGGATATTGGTAGGGGGGGTGAGTAGGAGGGTCATATATATAGAGAGAGTTGGGATTTCATGGTAGGGAGTAGGAGGGGTTTTGGGGAAGAGAAAGGGATAGAGATTGATGGGTTAGCGGTTTTGGGAGGAGTAGGGAGGTTAGATAAAAGGAGAAGTATATCCAAGGAATGGGGGTTTGGGATAGAGTGATAGATATATGGGGGGTGGTTAGTGGTAGTGGGAATATTAGGAGAGACAAATATAAAGGGGTTGTTAGGGGTAGGGTGAGTAACAGGGAGAGAGGGGTTGTTGGGGTTAGAGAGAGAGGGGGGTCCTTTTAGTAGGTTGGGGGGAAGAGATAGGGTTAGGGGTGTAATTAGTGGTAGGGTGGAGGGTGTTTGGGGTAGAGAAAGATAAATGTATTGAAAGTTTTAGGGGTTCGTGGAGGAGTATGGTAGTTAGACAAAGTTAGAGAGAGGGTTGTGGGGCCAAGAGGGGGGAGGTGTGGGTGATTAGGGGTAGGGAGGAGGACTGGGATTAGGGGAGAGGAAGAGATAGATATTTATGTGGGGGGGATAGGTGTTTAGGCAGAGTTATGGCAGTTAGAGAGAGGGGGAAGGGGGTGAGAGGTATGGGGAGGAGTAGGGGGTGGGAGAGAGAGAATAAGGAAAGGGGTGTTAAGGGATTGAGAGAGAGAGAGGGGTAGGTGGAGGAGTACGAGAGAGAGAAAATTGGGGGGGTGTTAGGGGGGTTGTGGAAGAGAGAGAGGGGTGGGAGTTAGGTGAATATGGGAAGGTAATTTTTCTTCGGTTGGAGAAGTATTTGCATAGCTGTGCATTCTTATTTTGATATTGGTAATTTTTTACTTTTTTAGAAGTTTTGAAGAGTAGCTTGAGTTCCTAATAACGACTGCCTTTTTTATAAAAACAAATCACTCATGGGAAGTGGATATCCTAGACTAATTGAATTACATATCTGTTAGGAAGAAGACAACAAAGGAAATATGGAGAATCCCTGTGCCTGTCCTAGCACATTGAAGGTATGAGGTTTATTGTTTAGGAGGATAGATAAGAGTTTTGTATGGTGTTGTCAAAGGTTTATCACTATTGATTATTTATTATTGAATTCATGACCCAAAATGTGTGTTCTTTTATTCAGAGTATGATCGTAGAATATGCCTAGAGCATTGGTCCCACAAAAAAGGAGATTCCATATGCGAATTGTGCGATCAAGTTCATGGTTTTTTATTTCACAATTATTATTTTTTGATCAAACATTAAATATATATATATTATTACCCTACCATTATATTTTGAATTGGTAATGTATCCATAATTATATTTGGTGGGAAAACAAACATGTATGTGATATATAATTACAAACCATGCTCACGATTTTGTTCACAAAATTGTGTGCGCGATATGCACCACTACAACTTTATTGTATATGACACTAACGATTAGTATGTGTTAGGGGGTTATAGGTAGAGAAGGAAGGGGAGGGGGGTGTTAGCGGTAGGGGGAGTAGAAAGGAGATAGAGAGGGGGGGGTTAGGGGCAGGGGGATTATGGGACATATAGAGAGGGGGGATGTTAGAGGTAGAGATAGAGGGGGGGGTAGAGGTAGAGAGAGGGGGGTGTTAGGTGGTTAGATTTTGAGCAGGGTTGTTATGGAGTTAGGGGTAGAGGGAGTAGTAGAGAGATAGAGAGAGGATATTAGAACATATAGGCATGGAAGGTAGGTATCAAATTATGACACCACTTATGTACCCAATGATATAATGAATATCATTTTGGTGTTAAGCCTTTCACACTGCTTGCAATCTAGAAAGGAAATCCTTGACAATTTTTTATTGTTATGAATTTCACTTGTGAATTTGTTTTGGATTTGAAATCACATCACACGAGGTAGTTATATATAAGAGTATTGAATGGATATCATTATGTCGGGGGTATTATTTTGTCTTAGGGGGGAGAAAGGGGTTTGGGTCAAAGAAATATGTTGGAATATTCACCAATACTAAGAGGGGGGGTGAATCAATATGAGTGATTTTTAACAATTTTAACCTTAAGACATTATGTAACATTAACCTGAAAACCATTACATCATTAATAATAGTACTTTATCAAACATCATCATCAACACATAAGATCATACACAATGCACAAGATATTTAGCATGGAAACCCAAACGGGAGAAAACAAAAAAAAGATGTTATTTTATAATTCATTCATTACAATATCAGTCTTCGACCTAATAGGGACACCCATCTATGATGAAATATTCGACTTGCACAAACAATAGATATGAACCTATTTACAGTAAGCTCCAACTTATTGATTTGGTGAAGGATCTGACTTTCAATGCAAGCACTAACTTGCAAAACAAGCTCCAACCTACTATAACCATCTCCAACTCACTGATTTGGTCAAGAACCAAGTGGCTGACAAGATCCAATCTACTTTTGGTATAAGGACACCAATCCTCTTGAGCACCAACTCAATGTTTCCTACACCACTGTACCACCCCTGTTATCTAGGACCAACTAGAAGGAAGCAACAACTCCCTAAGATCACATGTACCAACCTTCCATAGAACCACCCTACCACCTTGATATGAATAAGAGTATCAACATGTCACTATCACTATTTTCACACTGTCACTGTCTTCACATTGTCACTATCACTTTCTCTATCACTGTTACTTTCATTGTCACTATCATTGTCATGATCACTATGACTATCATTGCCACTATAATTTCCTTTGTCACTGTCACTATCACTGTTATTGTCACTATAACTATTAGTATAACTACCACTGTCACTATCACTGTTATTGTCACTATAACTATTAGTATAACTGCCATTGTCACTATCACTGCCACTGTCACTATCTTTGTAACTATCACTGTCACTATCTCTCTCACTATCACTATCATTGTCATTGTCACTATCAATGGACTGTCACTATCACTATCAATAATAGGACCAAAAATATGCCTCTTAAGTATGTAATAAATCCGTCAAAAGAATCATCCATAGACTTCATTTGTTTTCTTCTTTAAACCCTTAACATCATTATCATCATTAAACCCTAGTCCATTCCAAGAGAGGAACCCTAGATCATGAAAATAACATCACCATAATCTATACCAATAACATCACAATAATATATGCCTATAACATCACCATAATCTATCCCAATATCACCATAATATATGCCAAGAACATCATCATAATCTATCCAAGATCTTCACCAAGATTCACCAAGAGAGAAACCCTAGTACATACAATTTCCAAGAGAAAGAAACACGATAGAAACCCTATTCATGTACCGAATCCTTCACCAAAAGAAACCCTAGATCATGGAACCACATATCCCTTACAACAATATTTCCATTGATCTAAGAAGTTTGTGATTCTGATACCGTATGAGAAAGTTATGCAAATTTAAGGATTATCACAAAAATTATCCTCTTGTACCTTTGTTACTCCCTCTTGTATTTGCACATTGGAGATGAGGAACTTAGATGAATCAAATGAAATGTTCCATATCTTATTTATACATTTCAAAGGTCACTTTTTAGTTCACTTTAGGGTACGTCATCCCTAACTTAATATTAATTTTGTCTTCCACATTTTAGGGGATTCTTCAGTGGGTCAATGACAACTTCATGACTTTATCAAGGGACATTGACTAGTCTTCTTGACCACTTCATGGCTTCATCAAGGTGATTTGGTGCTCCCTTCCTTTTCTAGGAGCCTACAAGATTACAAATCCAAACGGGGTTACTTGACCCTTCAAACCTTTTGCTTTCTTCACGGGTGGGCACATACCTAGCCATTAATTCCTTCAACATCAAACAAACTTTCCCATTTCCAAGTGTCATGATTAGGTTGCTTCATCACTATATCAAGGTTCCCTCTTACACTCTCAAGGTGGTCCCAATACATTATTTCTTCATACTTCTTAGGGTTTCTTTCCTCCACAAGTGGGAAAGTGGGGTGTCACTTGGATTTATGGACTTCTTCTCACTTCTCATCATCATGGTCTTTTGGATACATCATCATCACTTTAGGGGATTCTTTACACTTTACATCATCATGGTCACGTGGACACATCATCATCACTTTTTGCCATATTCAATAGATTTTAGGTACTTGCTCCATTAGTGTACCACTCAAAGTGGGAATGTGGAAGAAACGACATGTTATATCATCCATTGACTATCACTAAGAATCTTTGACTAAAAATGGAACTTGGTGCGACTATAACATTAGATCTCTCAGTGCAAAGAAAAGTTGGGCTAGTGAGAGTTTTTCATGTAGTAGCACACCAAATTATGTTAATTTTATAGCATGAAAAACACTACTAAGGTTCAAGAACATATTGTAAAAGCTACATGTAGTTCAATTTGCATAAAGAAAAACCTTGATATGGAAAAATCGGCCCTAATACCCCACCTCAAACTATGGGAAATTGCATACTATTACAATGAAATCAAGTTTGAAACTCTATGAACTATGAAGAGTATTCCAAGAAAGGAATCATATAGGTGCATGAGATTCATAAAGAGGATCCCTAAGATTCAAATGTATATTTTGAAAAAAATAGAACTTTCACACTCAACCTCCCAATGAAAGATCTCATAAAAGCACAAATTGGGGAGTTTATACATCAAGCCACTACAAGACAAATTAGGAGTATTTTTCCCATGTTAAGAATAACTAAATAAATAGAATGGGGTCATGTTGATTCTCTCACACATATACCAAACAATCTCACGAATAAACAATATTTTCTTTGAATGTGGAATTATTTTGTTGGTTCAAATACTTGGTTTGTGATTTTGCTTGTTTCTTTTGTGAACTTTTAGAGTTCATTGTAGGGTTTTTTTAATGTTTTTTGAGAATATAAATTGAATGAAAATAGAATTAGGGTAGAGAATATTTACATGTGGTTGAGGATAAATTCATTGAAGATGCCTCTAGATACCAAAATCATGTCTGCATTTTTCCTTGGTCGCCAGTCAAAATGGAGATGAACAAACAATGAAGTGAAGAAATATGGTCATGGGCCAATTTGGGAGAAATTATGCTTTGCAAAACGTCCACACATTTTAGTTGTCTCAAAATGTGCACACATTTTGTAGTCCTATCCTTTGTGGAATCCCAATTGGCTTCCTCAAGCCTGTCCATTCCTTGAATTAAGAAATTCGTACACATTTTTGAATTTCTATAATGGATCCGTGTTTTGAAAAACATCAGTTGCACCTAAAGGGTCCCTCATCTTCGTGTGAGGAAACTGCTATGAATAAATTCCATCGATGGGAATCGATGGCATTATGCATAAGCATTCTTTCATGCTATTAGGAAACAAAAAACGACAAATATGTACATATATGCCACACAAATAATCAAATTGTACGTGGTATCTACAACAATATGTATTGTGGCCTGTGCGTGCATATTCTAACATACCAAGGTTTAAATTTCTCAAATGATCTTTGGCACAAGTTCAATTCCATGTTTTCATTCTTGAATATCTCATAGAGATTTGTTTGTGTGTTGTCAAGGAAGTTCTTAGTGTGGGGATCACGATCATTAATACTTTTTCTCAACTTTAGCACATCTATTTGATTGGATGAAGGATGGGTATTTTCATGCCAGAAATTTTATACTAGGTCCTTGACATCATCAATTAATTTCAAGTTTGAATGAGGAAACCTTCCAATGAATGTTAAGACCTAAATATTGGCACATTACCCCTTATATAGAGGCACATTACCCCTTTATTATGGTGCATTACATATTATTGATGTCGTCTTGGGTCTATTAGTTGTTATTGTACCCCTTTGTCTCACATATATAGGAAGGAGACCTTTTCATTTTAGTCATCATTGTATTGTTTTGTGTACTTAGTACATTGTGTAAGGAGGTTAATCCATTGAAGAGGATTGTTATTCATTATTAAGTCACGGATTAATTTCTTTTGGTCTATTTATGCAATTTTTATACTATATCTTGGAATTGGTTGCGTAACATTTGGTATCAGAGCTCTTTCCTTGTGACTGGTTTCTTCAAAACGAGTCATCTTGGAATTTTCTCTACAATGTTTTTTCTACAAGGATTCAGAAATAGAAATTCAAAACCCATCTCCAAAATAGGACAAACTATATGTGGTCCCATTTTCAGATCTTGATACCATATAGGTTTGGATATATTTGCCTCTAAAGCTAGGGTTTTTTAATAGTCCAAAAACTAGTCTAAAATAGGTGTTCTGCAAAAAAAGGTAATATATTGGGAATGAAAGATCCAAATTTAGTGATACCTATTAGATAAGAAAGAATACGGACCACATTATATGTGGAATAGTTTTCAACCTCAGATAAAAAATATTGGACATGTGGCAGACCATACAAGTTTGCTCTTCTGGAAAGACCTAAAATAAGAAGTGTTGGGAGATTCACAATAGATTTTTATTGGTACATCAGAATTAGGTCATACATCCGGCATTGGAAAAATGACATATTGGGATATATAAGGCCGAATGTTTAGACCCAAAGGAGTATAAAATTTAAATTTAACTCATTCACAATTCATCCATAAAATAGTCTTCCAATCAGGGTTTGAAAAAGGTACGCCATTTAAAATTTGAATATCTTTGATTAGAAGGATCTAATTCTCGTGAAACCTAGGGTGTAATATCTATTTATATTGTTCAAAATTCCACCAAAATGAAGTGTAGAAACTCACACTCCCCTCAAAACACCAGAGGATCCATCCCCGACTTACAATGAAAGGGAAGACCTATCTTTTCGAGTGTCCTAGTTGGAGGATATGATTAAAGGGACTATGAAAAAAATTGATTTAGTTAATTTCGAGGAGAATTTGAAAAAACTGGAGGAAAATACGAAAGGTTCGGTGAGAACAGCTGATTTACTCAATTTAGAGGAGAATTTGAATAATATTGTTAATCTCATACAAAATTCAAGGGATACTTCCCCTACAAGTGATGATGTCTTCCAAGATACTCAGGAGGATAAAGATAATTTCCATGTTGAGAAACATTCCATGAACACGAACATTCCAAGAGGAAATAATTCTAGTAATGGAAGTCATCAGGGATGGTAACCAAGGGGTACCTAACTTCCTAAAATTTACATGAGAAAGTTTGATGGCAATGATCCAATAAATCGGATATTCCAGATGGAGCAATTCTTCGATATACACTAGGTGCCAACTTTGCAAAAGGTAACTATCTGTTATCCTCCTCACGCTCATTAAAAAAAAAAGAGGTACTCGTCAAACCTGATGGGGAAAATGGGAGAAATAATCTGAGTTTGTTTTAGTGAGCTTTATGGCAGTTTCTCTCGTCCTTGGACATGGAACCTATTTGTGTCTCGTCATATAGTTTGGTAATCTGCTTGTATCTGAGTCATGCCAATTCCATGAGTCATATCACTCCTTCAAGTCATCTGAAGAATGTCTCAGTCATCGTTGCATTATGTATTGACCTCTGCCTCGTTGATTCAATGCTTCCACGTCATTTTTGTCATGCCATTTGTTTTCAAGGGAAGTTTACCTGAGTTAACCAATGCAATATTGTCAGCCTTTACATCCTTGTGTTAGTCCATACTCATATGATTCATTAATTCACATCACTTTCCTATGTCGGTTTCGCGTTGATGATGTGGGATTCATCATGGCCCTTCTTCGATGAGTCTATTCCTGACGACTTCAACACATCATCTAGGAATTATAATTAGAAACCGACCTTCATACCTTGGTACCTACATGCCTCAATGGCAGGTTTCCTCATATTTGATAGTAGGTTTCCATCATTGACCTCTGATCGAATAATCCCTGATGATATCCCTCTGATCCTTGATAGTTTTGTTAGATCAAATTCACCATGAACCTTTGGCATCAAGTTATGGGGGAATACTTTCCAAATCACAATGAACAACCATTGCATCATTGCTTTTATCAATCAAGTACATTCAATTTTAAATACATTTTCATATGAGGATAATCCATCGTTTTTACAAACACAGAACCATGAACATCTTATTTCCTTCATCAAAACAAAATTATCAAGGAAGATAATTAAACTAGGTAGGTATTTCATTTTCCATGGATTCTGTATCATTACTTTTTCATTATGACAAGTGGAAAATGGACATATGAAAGAGGTAAAGCACAAACCAGGTTCTTACATACTAGGGTTTAGTAAGGATAGGGTTGATATCTTCAACAATTTTATGAGAGTGAATTCATGGCCAGATTTTGGTTAGCATATTGGAACAAACTAGGGTCTTACAAACTATGGTATATTTGTTACATATATTTTACCATATGTACATGAAGGCCCAATGAATTTTATTACACTTTAGTTATGCATTCCTTGCCATTGTACTTGATACTTTGCCATTGTTTTTAGCATGCTAGAGTAGGCACACTTCAACCGAACTTCATAGATGCTCATGTACGTATCGTTTGATGAAATATGATAGCATCGATGAAATGTGTAGCATCTATTATAATTCCTCTTAGTTTGTTAAAATGTCATAGGCTTACATTGATGATATGCGTCGCATGTTACTATTATGACAGAGGTTATTCAAACATATTTTGAGTTATTTTGTTAACTTTTGTTTTTTCCTTGAAACATATTTTCCTTGCAACCATAATCCTAATCAATGGGTATGAACCCTTGGAGTTGACAAAAAACAAAATTTTAAATTAGATATCAAATTAGCATGCATGTGCTAAGTTCATTGAAATGTTGAAAGATATTATTAGTTTTTTCCATTAAGATAATTTGTTCATAACACCATGCGATCCATCATGTCAGGAGGTTGGATAGCTATCGCTAGACTAGATTGTCTTGGTGGAGAAGGAGGATTATTAGTCTTAAAGTGATCTAAGGGGATCTTGCTTGTAAGAGGTGTATAGGATAGATGTTAAGCTTTCAATAGAAAATATCCAGAGTCAATGAGTTCAGACTTGATTTTTTCTAATGATACAGGATTATTATAAACCTGGAAACTATCAACCTGGGTAGTAGGAATGAGTAAAGGTAAATCTTGCTCTTTTTCTTCTCGTTCAAACTGTGAATCTGACTGATCAGGAATAACTATAGAAGGAGGAAATTGAAATCTTCCTGACGAAGTAGAGGCCAACTTATGCCTAGCCTCTCTCAAAATATTTTCTAGATATGGGACTCCCAGATGTAATGGAGATGTAGGATTTCCCCTTGTTCTTGTTTTCCTAGAAGCCACTGTAACAAATTATTGGTGAAAATGTAGTCTGTAAAGTCTTTTGATCTTGTTCACCTTCCAAAATTAGACTAGTAGTAATTTCCTAGAGAAGACATGCTTCACTTCCGTCCCCGGCAACGGTGCCAAAAGATGTTTGCACTAGAAATTGTATCAAGACTACAAAGAGATACAAGCTAGAGCAATCCAGTATGAAAGACTAAACATTGAAAAGTATAATGTTCAAAGCAACTGAAAGTAAAAGGTTTTAAAATTTGTGATTTTTGGAGGTATCATTCATGGAAAGAATAATGAAATATGAATTACATATAAACACTAAATCATAAGAAATATGAATACTAAGATGCAAGAATTACAAAACATAAGCATAAACCATAAAAATACAACAAAAGTTCCAGCTATGTCCACAGGCTTAAAAGCATCAACATGATAAAAACCTTTATCAAGCAATGAAATAGTAAGCAGGGTGATCAAACCGATCATAAACATCAACCAGAAAATAATAATAACATATGGCTTATGTATTAATTTTCAATCCATACATGAGTCTTCAAAACTTATAGGTGAGTATATCATATGTACTTCATAGCAATTGATCCACTTTGTAAGGCCTCGAGTCTATTGAGTCATTACATACAAAAAGGAGTCTTTTTAATTATAACAACTAATTTCTAAAATTAGAACTTTCACACTTATCAACAACATGTGCTATAGAACCTTGCTAGACAGCTGTATCTATATGTGGCGACCATAATTGTTTAGTTGCTTCTGCCAAAAGGGTTACTCCATCTAGAACTTGTGATCTTTTGAAAAGACGAGCCTGTTCTGTTTCCATGATCTGAATCTTGTTTGACAAGTCCTTATTTTGCTTATTTAGGTCTTCAATTTGTTTGGTTAACTCCTCAACCTGACCTTCTGCATTTATTTTCCTTTTTAAATATTCTTTAGCAACTGAAATAAGTTCCTGATAATGTCCATTGACATCCTCAAGATCTTCCTTGAGTCTCTTATTAGTTAGTACAAGCCTTTCATTTGTTTCATTCAGAAATTCAATTGGTCTTCTATGCTGCTGTAATGATATTTAAAGGTTTTCAACCTCTGAATCTTCTTGAAGTATTGGGTCTTCATTCAATCCTACTGGTATATCCAATATTTCAATAAGAAAGTCTTCCTGTGCCTTATCAATCTCATATGATCCCCTAGCTACTGCTTTCAAACTCACTTCTTTTCCAAAACTGGGAACATTTTCTTCCTCTGCTACTTCATTTCACTTTCCAAATAGCTCTATTGAAAGTCTGTCTTTTACAGATTGTTGTAGCCTCAATTCTGATTTCCCATCCTTTAAATCTTCTTCACTCGAAGAGTCTTGAATAATGGTAACTTGTTCTTTATCTGATTTAGGATTCAAAATTCTTTTCAATTTTAACCCTAATTTGTTAGTTGCTCTAGTTTTGGGTCTCCATACAGGCCTTTCAGCTTCCATTATAGATTTAACATCTGCTTTAAAATCAGGAAGATGAATAATACCTATGTTTGTAGCTTCTTTTTTATTGACAGAAGGGAGATCATGCACATGAGTGTCTTCTTCAGGGGTATGTTCCTACTTTTCTGCAACTGGCACAATGTTTTCTTCATTATTGAAAGCAGAAGTACTTTCTACAATACTATTTTCTTCAGGGATAAAGTCTTGCTACTCCTCCATTAATGTCTGTGTCTGCTCTGCAGGATTTAGTTTTACAATTCCCCCTAATGAATCACAATCTTTAGCTTTATGCACCTCAACTGTGTTTCTTTTGAACTTGTTTATGAAGCTAGATTGTTTATTTGACAAAAGCTTTCTTTCAGGTTGATTTTCCTCTGATTCAAACCCTGACCAAAACAAAAAATGTTGCCAACTTCGATTTCTTTTCTGCAGCTCTGTCAAAACTATCAACTTGACCAGACTATGGTGGAAAAGAGACTGGTTCGTATGATCCATGTGACCTTTAACCCTATTCGACATCTACAGAAGACTCTTTAATAGATAAAAGGGCAAGTTCATTTTTGATTGATCATTCAAATGCAGTAAAAATCTAACACGGTAGTTATAAACTAATGCAAACCTTCCCTCACATGTAATATAGCTTTGTACAATGCCAATAACCTCCCGCCATTCTGGTTTCACATTACTGAGATGAATACCCTTGTTCCAGTCAAGGGATTCGAAACCTGGAAGTAAGAATAAACTTGAGTCAAATTCAAATGGGATCTTCTTGAACTAGCGCTCCCCTTCAATAGACATGCCAATAGCTTCAACAATTAATTCTTCTGTCAATTCAAACTTTAGCGTGTTGAAGCTAACACAGGAATTTGAGCAGTTCTGAGCAAAGGAATGAGTGACATTCAAATTATAACCTGAGATCCTCTCAAAAAATATGAACCAGCCGGCTTTCCCCAATTGTTCTGCACATTCTGGAAACTCTTTGGCCCATCCAGTGTTCTATGGTTCCAATCTACAAAGCTTGCCACTCTTGCCCATGTTTGTTGTGTTTGATTACCGATTTCACCGCTAACAAATAAAACTTATGGTAGAAAAAGCAAACAGAGAGCTATGAGTTTGAAGAGCACATGGCTTCCCCTTGATTTCGAATCACGAGCGTTTGAATTATAACTTAACACTTGCTATGATATGGCGGGCAGAATCTTCGGGTTCTTCACTCATGAAATGAGATGCGCCATAGTGGATGTGGGCAGGCCACGATCTTCAAGGATTTAGGACTCCGGCAGCGCTCCGGCATATGAACCCTAATGATAGCACTACCGGAATATCTCAAATATGAAAAAAATTATATAATCTTTTATCACAAAGGTTAGAAACCATATCAACCATGTTTTGAAGATCAATGAGAAAGGAAATTTTATAAGCCAATGTTAAATCATAAAATAAACAATAAACAATAATTAAAATAATAAATCAATATTTATGATATATAACTCAAATTAAAAAAAAAATTAAAAAAAATATTGAAACAACTAGGTACAATTTCAGTTAAGGTCCATATCCAATAAACCAAAGTTAATCTAAAAAAACTTTAAACATCATCATATTATACTGGTCAACAAACTACTCCAAAACAATTTTTTTTAAATAAACATGGAAAGCAATCTTTTACTTGAAAACTAATCATGTGAACCAACTCCGTCACTGACTTTCAATATCCGGAAGACTTTTCCCGCCAATCAGCGAGAAATTTGTAGGTCCAGACAATACATGTGCGCACGCCCAACCACTTCGCTTTCGGTTTTGTTGTTTGTGAATTTTTCTGTACCCAAATTTCGGCTTGTTTTCGTCCGCTCTCAACAGCTACCAGCAAACGGACATAATTTTTTTATAACAGTGACGGCGTAATGGTGGACACCTGTTCATGTGCGGACACTTACTGGTATTTATGAAAATACTGCCACATGGACCTCGTTTCTGGCACTTCAATTTCGACTCGTTTTCATTTTAAGTGAGAAAACTCCGATTTTTGTTCCGACTTGCATTGTCAAATTCACTCCTACTACTGAGTTGTCTCTGTTTTGTGTCTGGAGATTAACACAGTGATGCCATCAACCACCGGATTCCTTTCTCCTAATTACTTATGACTCATCTTTATGAACAAAAGATTCTTCACGACGGCGACAAGTTTGATGATTTTTTAAAAGAAGTATCACTAATTTTATTTCTGATTCCGGTGCTTCTTCCTGCCATGTGTCTTACTGCAACCGGCTTTTTGGTGGAAGTCACCTACGGCAGAAGGGGGCTGGGGCATCAAATTTTGTTGTTCAACACTTGTGATGACATCATAGAGGTATGGGATGGAGGGGAAATGGAATCAAGCTTAAGTCAACTAGAGCCTTGCAACTCTTACAATCTGTCTTTTAAATTAAATCAAAACACCAAAAGAAGTTTGTTAATGGTTGGATTTGAAAAAATCCTACAGGTGAGTAATGAAGAGCTTGAAGCTCTAAAATTTGTTGTGTTTTGTACCACTCCTCGATGACTTCATAGTCACTGGCATGAAATTTAAGTTATTTAATGAAAATAATTAATGTATCTACCTCTATATCGAAACCATCTTCAATGCTGATGCCACTACCCTCCTTATTGTCTTTCCAAAAGGCATGAGTCGAATGAGGAAAAAGACTTAAAATTGTGGACTTCACCTTCAAAGACTGCCTTACAATCACATTGATGAGTGATAAGAAGATCACAACAATCCAACCTGTAAAATCTTAGTTGATAGTGTCAATTAAATACTTATATGGTAAATTTAATATAAGACTTATTTATAATTGTCTCTTACCCTTTGCATCTTGACAGATTTGATATTTTATGGTTGTCTATGCCCCGTGACCCAATTGACATTATAAGGTGAGGATGTGCATGCATGATAATCCTTAGTTATGACTATGAGATGATGATTTAAAGAGAAAAGGATGTAAAGACATGTAATTTTTATATGTATTTTGGTAGTGAGTGCCAAAGACAAATGTGGTGAGAATAATCCTTAGTTATGACTATGCGACGAGGATTTAAAGAGAAGCGGATGTAAAGACATGTAATTTTTATGTGTATTTTGGTGGCAAGTGTCGAAGACAAATGTGGTGAGAAACCACATATGTTTGGAAGGACTGAGGGAGACTACATCATGATCATTTCCCCCATCAAATTGAGACTATTCCTAAGCCAATTTTTTTATTTATTATTAATAACCATTATGGTGCTTTGGTCCAGATGTTTTTTCTAACTCAATGTTTCCTCATATCATGTACTGAGTGCCACTTCTCTATATCAATGCATAAATCGACCTCTACACGGTTTGTGGTCCTAACTGCATGCGATTGAGTGTTGTTTAGAGTTGCCATGAGTATGTGACATTCATGCAAGAAATGAATTATTGTAGAGGAAGACTCATCAAACCAGCCATTTGAATTTCATTTTGATGAAAAACGACTGGACATTGGTAACCAACTTCACATAGGTAGTAGGCAAAAAGTTTCAATTTCGTTTCAGGCCTAGTAGTGGACTAGTAGTGGTTCTCTGTTGTTACATCTATAGTAGTTGACACATTGTCACACCTTAGATCTCAGCCTAAAGTGACTCGAGAGTCAGAGTCAAATCTCGGTGGCCAGTGCGAGTAGTGGTTATCATCACTCACCATCTTACACGGCTGAGCAGTCAGTACGTGATGTGAGTGAGTGATTATAATTTATGATATTTCCAATATTTTGAATGACAAATCGAATTTTATAGCATAGAAATTTCAACATAGAAATTGAAATTTATATGAATGGTTAATTTCAAATATTGCCCTTCTTTTGAAATGTTGATATAAATTATGTACTCTAAATCAGAAGAATAAAATTCAAATTTTTATTTTTTTTTAAAAAGCAATTTTAACTTTACACTTCTAGAAAGGACTAGAAACCTTTTGAAGAACCGAGAAGGATTCAAATTTGAACAGTGGTGTCGACTGTTTAATCCAGTTATGTCATCAAACCACCGGATTAAGATTCCTTTCACATTCCTACGAATCGTCTCTACGAACAAAAGAATCTTAACGGTAGCAGATCAATATTTATATCTATATAGAGAGTTGATTACAACTATATGTTGACTAATCGTTGATTCTACAAGGCCGTGCATTGATTCTAATCCTGATTCCATTGCTTCCTCCTTACTGTCTGGCGTGCAACCGGCTTTAAAGAGAAAGTCACGCCAGAGGGAGGTTGATCCATAGCTATCTCTGCCATCTGGCTCTGGTGTTCATGTACATTACATTAATTGCTCGGCTATTCGCTGCAGTTGAAGCGTAGTTATCTGCTTATTACATTACATGTTGCACTTGTAAATATCCTTTTCTTCTTTTGAAATAACAGCTAATCTGATTGGTACAGTAAGAATCATGAATCTGTATCGTTAGTCGCTTTGGACATGGAAAACATTGTAAGGCATAGCATGACAATCCTAAAAACAGCAATCATTCCAGGGACCAGAATGTGTTTCACTTTTCCTCACCCAAGTGTCTTGAAAATAGTCTTTCTAAAACTCCAAGAGCTTTGTAAATCTGTTCTTCTCGTTTTGGCTAGATCCCTCTATCTAGTGCACTGTTTTGATAATCAATAATCTTAGCATATAGTTTGCAGCACTATGTAACTAATGTGTAACTAATGAGTAAGTGATAGCTATAAATATATAAAGATAATTTATAAGGAATAATACTTGTTAAGGTTTTGAAAATACTACATTAAGTTAAATTGATGCAAGAGCATTGGGACCTAGGCAGATTAGTCGAAGTTGATCGACCGAGGAGAGCCGACCAGCGGGAGTGCCGATGACCACTGGTGTGGGAAGCAAGTTGACTTGTTGAAGTTAGCAAGTCAAGCAGAAGCAGTCCGAGTGCGATCGACTGAAGGACTAGCGGATGTCACAAGAGGTCGAGGATCGACAGGAAATGGTCGACAAATGATGAGCGATGTAAGAGGTAGGGTAGTCGACAAGTGGTCAAGCTACAAAACGACAAGGTTTGGAGAAGCCAAATATATTGCGAAAGGAACAAACCGACGGGGCAGTCGAGATGGGACTGTATTGCTATTGCAGGGTCGAAAGAACAGAAAGTCAATAAACTATACTTAGTAGCCATCTGGGGTTGCTGAGGAAGTTATTACAGTTATTGTGAGTTGGTGAAGGACATGACCGTGGACGTCATGGACAGAGACTGTACAACACAAATAGAAGATGACAGTGCAGATTCGCAGGATTTGGATAGGATCGGTGAATGGAGGGAACACGTGTCTTGGGATTGTAATAATCTTGAAAACAACACCCGCAGAGTAGAAGAGGAGAAAAGACCTTCATTCTGAGGGATGGCAAGAAGGGGGCCGAGGGCAGAGTAGAGCAAAGTACAGAGCCGAGAGAGTTGTGAAGAGTCACACAGGTCGAGTGCAGAGTGTTGAGATCGAACCATAGCTCACAGTTCCATGGTGAACCAGGAGAGGGTGAGGTCGACACACAGGGAGAACACACCACAGTTACTTCTAAGTTGTAATGGTTGAGGACGATTGTAGTTAGTTATTTGCTTACAGTTATCTTACATTGTAACCGATTTCAGAGAAGTAATATAAGCCAATCTAGGCATCTTGTTCTACACCTTGTTTGTGTGAGCATTGTGGTTTGTGTTGTGTGTATTGTTAAGTAAGAACCTTATTTCCATAGGGCAACTTGCGTTAGTTGGTATTAGAGCCCGGAGGTGAGTCCGGTTGGAGAAGAGAAGACTGTACCAACCGGACTTGCGTTAGTGTTGAAGGTGTGAGGATTTTCAACAAAAGTTGAAGATGGCTCATTGAGGCGTTAATGTCCGAGGGCGAAGAGCGCGTGGCACAGCAGCCATCACAGTGGATTGTGAGATGTTCGATGAATGTGTCCAAATGATACGAACTTTGACAAATGAAGTTGCAGCGATCAAAGAAAACCAGAGGCGTGGTTGCATTCCTGAAGCACTAGACCATAGCGATGACGAAGTCGAGGAAGTGGAAGCTTGGGAAGCCGCAGCAGAAGAACCAGAGGAAAAACTCATCAAGCTTCTGACAGAGATGAGAGGTCAGGTGAAGATAGATGTGCGTACATATTCGAGAAGCCTGGATGCAGAAGACTTGATTGACTGGTTCAGAGAGATGGAGAAATACTTTGACGTAGAGTAGATCGAGGATCCTAAGTGGATTAAGAATGCATGTCTAAGGTTGAAGGGTCATGCCTCGTTGTGGTGAGACAATGTACAGGTTGATCGACTCAAGAAAGGAAAGGAGAAAATCAAATCTTGGGATAGAATGGTTGCTAAGTTGAAGGGGAAGTTCTTGCCAAGCGACTATGCAATTTCCTTGTTCCGGAAGTTACAAAACTTTCGACAGAAAGAGATGATCGTGAAAGAGTACACGGAGGAGTTCTGTCGATTGTCGATTCAGTTAGGACAAACTGATGAAGGAGAAGAAGCTGTCGCTAGGTATGTAAACGGCCTAAAGTATACTGTTCAGGATGAACTCAGCATGTCGAGATTCAGAGCAGTTGGAGAAGCCTATCAGCTAGCTCTGAAGGTGGAAGAGAAATTGTCAAGGAAGTCCGCATCGACCAAGGGTAGGATGACTAGTTAGGGTGGAAGGACTATCTCCATGAAACGTCAAGGTAGTGGCTACAAGAAAGAAGGTGTCAAAGATAGTCGACGCACAGAAGGGACATCGACGAAGGAAAGAGTGCAAGAGAACCGACACGATGGTCATGAGAACCGTGGTTGAGGTGCGTATAGTCGAAGTGGTCCATTCGACAAGAAAGCAGCTAGCAGACCAACCATAATCTATTACAAATGCCATGGAATGGGTCATAAGGCATATGAATGCCCAGAAAATGTACATGTTGTAGAAGAGTCGAAACCCAAACGTTGAAAGGATGAGCAAGTCAATGAGAGAGAAGAGTCGGCATCAGACAGCAGTGGAGGTGAGAAAAAGAAGAAGTGAAATTTGATGGTTCAGAGAGCTTTGATCCAAGAAGTTCAACGTGACCCGATGGAACCAGCACAACAGAAGGTGATCTTTCGAACAAAAGTGCGGATCAGAGAATGGCGATGCAAGACCATAGTTGATGGCGGGAGTACAGAGAATCTTGTGTCGACAGAAGTCATCGACAAGATTAGGTTGAAGTGTCATGAACACCCACACCCTTACAAGATCTCATGGTTGCAGAAGGGACACCATGTTAAGGTGACCAAACAGTGCCTGATCAACTTTCAAGTTGAAGGATTGGAGGACAACGTACTGTGTGATGTAGTTCCCATCGATGCATGCCATCTGTTGTTGGGGAGACCATGGCAATATGATCAAAAAATGATCTATGATGGTCGAGCTAACATAGTTACAGTGTGGAAGAATGGCGTGAAAATGACTCTTAAGCCGAGGCGAGGAGAGCCAGCCGACAGTAACGATGGCGAGAGCAATCTTTGGGAAAAGCATGTGTTGATGAGCACCGCCAAGGAATTCCTCGCAGAGGAGGAAAAGCAGTCAGGATGTTATGCAATCATTCCAAAAGGACCATATGTCGAAGGAATGACTGACATGGGGAGAATTCCGGTTGAAGTCGAGGAGTTGCTCGAAGAGTTTCAGGACATAATGGCTGAAGAGAAACCGACAGGATTGCCGTCGGCAAGGAGCATATCCCATCAGATCGACTTGATTCCAGGATCGAGTCTACCAAACAAAGCACCATATAGGATGAGTCCGGCAGAGGGACAGGAGCTCAACCGACAGGTCCAAAAGTTGTTGGACAGGGGATTGATCCGAGAAAGCTTGAGCCCGTGTCCAGTACCAGCAGTATTGACACCAAAGAAGGGTGGCGAATGGAAGATGTGTACTGACTCCAGAGCAATGAACATGATCACAATCAAGTATAGATTTCCATTGCCAAGGATGGATGACTTGATGGATTGCCTGAGTGGAGCGACATACTTCACGAAATTAGGCCCGAAGAGTGGATATCACTAGATCAGAGTCAGAGAAGGAGATGAATGGAAGACATCATTCAAAACAAGAGAAGGGTTATATGAGTGGTTAGTCATGCCATTCGGATTGACTAATGCACCCAGTAAATTCATGAGATTTATGAATGAGGTACTGAAACCATTCTTGGGAAATTTTGTCGTAGTCTATCTAGACGACATTCTAATGTTCAGTCGGACCAAGTCAGAACACTTGGAGCACGTTCGACAAGTATTGCAGAAATTGCAGGAAGAGAAGCTGATGATTAACCTGCAAAAGTGTTTCTTCATGAAGAAGGAATTAGTGTACTTGGGATTTGTAATTTCAGGTAAGGGGTTGGAGATGGACCCAGAGAAGGTGAAGGAAATAGTAGATTGGCTGGAACCGACAAGTACGACCATAGTGAGAAGTTTCCATGGACTTGCTAGTTTCTACCGGAAGTTCATTTGGGGATTCAGTCGGATTTGTGCACTATTGATATAATGCATGAGAAAGGGTGAGTTCAAGTGGACGGATAAGGCCCAGGAATCTTTCGACAAATTGAAGGAAAAGGTCACTAAGAGCCCAGTGTTGGCGCTCCCAGACTTTGACAAAGTTTTCCAGGTCGATTGTGATGCGAGTGGAACAACAATTGGGGCAGTGTTGAGCCAGGAAGGACGACCAATTGCATACTTCAGTGAAAAACTGAGTGGAGCGAAGCAGAAATATTCGGTCTATGACCAGGAATTCTATGATATCATACAAGCATTGAAGAAATGGAGGCATTATTGGTTGCCACAGGAATTTGTGTTATATACCGATCATCAAGTGCTGAGGTATCTGAATACTCAGTCGAAGTTGGATCAGAGACACATGAAGTGGGTGGAGTTACTCCAGAGATATACGTTCATGTCGTGACATAGGTCGAGCAAGTCGAACAAAGTTGCTGACGCGTTGAGTAGGAGAGTTGTGTTATTGAGCACGATAATTGTTCAGGCAACAGGAATAGAGTCAATAAAGACAGAGTATGAAGCCGACGAAGATTTTGTGAAGGTATGGAAGGCGTGTCGTGAGCCTTGGAGCACCGACAGAACTCCATATTTGAGTTATCTCATTCAAGAAGGTTATCTGTTCAGGGGAAGTTAGTTGTGTATTCCTAGAGGATCAGCGAGAGAGAACCTAATCCGAGAATTTCATAATGGAGGGTTAGCAGGGCACTTTGGGATCAACAAGACCAAAGCACTAATCGACGAAAAGTATTTCTGGCCAAGGATGTCGACAGATGTCAGAAAATGGGTTCGACAATGTCAAGTTTGCCAATTGGCAAAATGAAGGATTCAGAACACGGAGTTGTATACACCATTGCCAGTACCATAGAACCCGTGGGAGCATCTTAGCATGGATTTTGTGTTAGGATTTCCAAGGACGCAATAGGGGAACGACTCAATATTTGTTGTAGTCGACAGATTTTTCGAAGATGGCACATTTCATACCATGTAAGAAGACAAGTGATGCCACAGGAATCGCTGTACTATTCTTTAGGGAAATAGTTAGGTTGCATGGGTTTCCAAAGAGTATCACGTCAGATAGGGATACAAAATTCATGGGGCATTTCTGGAGGACCCTATGGAAGAAACTCGACACGAAGTTAGAGTTTAGTTCGGCATATCATCCGCAAACAGACGGACAGACCGAGGTTGTAAACATAAGTTTGGGCAATCTTCTGAGATGTTTAGCAGCCGACAGACCCAAGCAGTGGGAGAATGTGTTGGCACAGACAGAGTTTGCATATAACAATTCTGTGAATCGATCAACAGGACTGAGTCCATTCCAGATTGTTCAAGGGAGGAGTCCACATGTCATGGCAGATCTGGTCGAATTGCCGATAGAAACCAGGAAGAGTGCGGATGCAGAATCATTCGCAGAGCATATGCATGAAGTTCATGAAAATGTGCAAAGGCGCATTGAGAAGAGTAACGCGACCTACAAGTTGAGAGCCGACAGGAGGAAGAGACTATTGTCATTCCAAGAAGGGGACTTAGTCTATGCATATTTGTGGAAGGAACGATTTCCGATAGGAACATGTAACAAGTTGAAGTTGAAGAAGATAGGACCATGCAGGATTCTGAAGAAGATCTCAAACAATGCCTATGTGTTAGAGTTGTCGAAAGACTTGAGCATTTCAACAACGTTCAATGTCTTAGACTTGTATAAATTTGAAGAAGGGTTAAGCAGCGGTACGGGTGAAGAAATGAGTATCGATTGGACAGAATAGATTCCAGACCGACATAAAGAAGGGATCGCAGAAGTAATCGATGAGCGCGAAGTGGGGCGTACTCGTAGATCACGCATGAAGGAATACTTGGTGCGATGGACAAATGATGAGTTGTAGGAGGCAATGTGGATTTCTGAAGAAGAGTTCAGGAGACTGATGGAGCAGTCGGATTCTTTTTCACCTGGGGAGATTGATGCAGGAGAATCGGGACCTAGGCAGATCAGTCAAAGTTGATCGATCGAGGAGACCCGACCAATGGGAGTGCCGATGACCACTGGTGCGGTAAGCAGGTTGACTTGTCGAAGTCAGCAAGTCAAGCAGAAGCAGTTGGAGTATGATCGACTGAAGGACCAGCAGATGTCACTAGAGGTCAAGGATTGACAAGAAATGGTCGACAGATGATGAGAGATGTAAGAGGTTGGGTAGTCGACAAGTGGTCGAGCTACGACACGAAAAGGTTTGGAGAAGCCAAATATATTGGGAAAGGAACAAACCGATGGGCCAGTCGAGATGGGACTGTATTGTTATTGCAGGGTCGAAAGGACAGAAAGTCAATAAACTGTACTTAGTAGTCGTTCGGGGTTGCTAAGGAAGTTATTACAGTTATTGCGAGTTGGTGAAGGACATGACCATGGACGTCATGGATAGAGACTGTACAACACGGATAGAAGTTGACAGTGCAGATTCGCAGGATTTGGACAGGATCAACGAATGGAGGGAACGCGTGTCTCGGGATTGTAATAATCTTGGAAACAACACCCGCAGAGTAGAAGAGGAGAAAAGACCTTCATTCTGAGGGACGACAAGAAGGGGGCCGAGGGAAGAGCAGAGTAGAGCACAGAGCCGAGAGAGTTGTGAAGAGCCACATAGGCCGAATGCAGAGTGTTGAGATCGAACCATAGCTCAGAGTTCCATGGTGAACCAGGAGAGGGTGAGGTCGACACACAGGGAGAACACACCACAGTTACTTCTAAGTTGTAACGGCTGAGGCCGATTGTAGTTATTTGCTTACAGTTATCTTACATTGTAACCAATTTCAGAGAAGTAATATAAGCCAATTTAGGCATCTTGTTCTACGCCTTGTTTGTGTAAGCATTGCGGTTTGTGTCGTGTGTATTGTTAAGCAAGAACCTTATTTCCGTAGGGTGACTTGCGTCATAAATAAACTTATTAATGGGAAAAAATAGATATTTTATAAAGAACAAAAAATTTAGTTAATAATATATTTTGAAGTTTGGATTGCAAAAGCTTCTCAACATTTAAATAAGACAATGGAAGAATCTTTAACTCCATAATTACACTGATAAATGTTTATATCTTAAAATTTGAGGTGAACTAGTATTTATGTTTTTCCAAGATTCCTATTGTACATTCACTAGTCACAAATTAAGTGACTCTGCTAGTTTATAAAGAACAATAAATATAAAATTTTTGCAAATACACTAATAAATCAAGAAGTTGATTTAGTTGTGGAGAAAACTCCACATATACTTGATTCCAAGAATTCAAAGAAATAAAGATGCAATAAATTCATAAAATATAAAAAAAATGCCCCTCTTGAATAAAAGATGGTTGATCTCCATATAAATACACTAAGTGAGTTTTGAGATGTTTATTTAAATTATGTATATATAATTTTTTAATTTTAATTTTGAAAAAAAATACATTTCATACTAGTGTTCTTTGATTTTTTAATTTAGAATTAATGTCCATGGCAATATATGTTCTCACAATCTAAATGCCAGCAATGTTATACTAAGTTTTAAAAAAATCTATAATCTTTTAATGTCCATGGCAATATATGTTGTCACAATCTAAATGCCAATGGCAATGTTTTAGAGTAAGTTTTAAAAATATATAAATTCTTTTCAAAATGGGATGAGAAGTAATTTAGTGTAATGTTTTAATTAAAAAAATTAAAATTTTAATTTGTAATTCCATAGGGGTTTGAAAGAAAAACGATTTTGGTTATCGTGATTTCATAGATTTTCCAATGTAATGGTGCTTTGTTTTTATTATTTTCCGTCAGATGTTTAAACGTTGTAACTGGTTAATGGTTTAAAGTAAATTAATGGGTACTCTTTTGTTTGTTAAATGGGTTTTTTAAATGTCGGTTCCAATGGTTATATCGTTCACGGAATGGGATTAAAATGTTATTTATTTTCATTAACGAGATTAATGTGAATACTCTTGAATACCTATGTTTTTTTTAGTTCTTTCTCACATGAGGTTTAGTCTAAATGGTTGGTTGTAAATGATGGTTAGGTCAAGTTCCTATTTCGTTTAGGTTGTTTGCTACTTAAGCATGTGTAACAAACAACCACATATTTCTGAATTTTCCCTATGATATTTTATTTAAAATTTATTGACTACTTTTTATCTAAACTTTAAATATATTCTCAATTTTTTTCCAACATCCATTCCAACTACTTTTTATCTAAACTTTAAGTATATTCTCATTTTTTGTTCCAACATCCATCCCAAGAAAGTAATTTACAATACATGTCTCATCGTCTATCATTTTATGCGTGAAAATCTAGGCACATTACCTCTAGTTTAAGGATGAATCATGGACAAAAATAAACATTTGCAAGGTAATTCTAACTAATTTGTTTTCACATACATATTTGAATTTAAGTTGTTCTAAAGTAATATAAATATTTGACTATCAATTTCACAATGATATTCGAAGTCCTATGAAACCCAACCTTGTGGAATAAAGTTTAACACTATAATGAAATTTTGAGAACACACAAATTTTCTCTATATAGATTGATACTAGTTACACTAGCATGCACAAAAATTCTCTAATAACACTCAATGCATGCATGGACATTTCACTACAATATTTAGCAGACAAAAAATACATGTGACCAATACTAAATTAAGTAAATTAAATTTATTGCACCGGGAGGAGTGAGGTGCTCTACAGCTTAGTATGGGGGAGATGTTGTAATTTGTTCCAACCTAACAAAATAATTAAAAAAATTCATGTCAGATCATAAAATAAAAAAGTATGGAAAGTATTTAAAAAAATCCATGTTGAGTGATAAAATAAAAAATTATGAAAAGTAACTAAAAAAATAGATATCCATTTATAAAATAAAAAATTAAAACTTAAACCCGGATCTATCAACCAAGAGACATTCAATTTCTTGAGTTTAAATTTAAAAAAAAAGTGCACCTCAAGAAATTGGATCCCTCTTTGTGCTTGATAGATCCAGGTGTAAGATGGATCTATGTTGTTAATACATGTGCAGTGCATGCGTGTGTGCTGAAAATCCAATGACTAACTTAACTAATCAATGTGATAATTTTGTAACTAATTTCATCATGATAATTGTAACTAGTTTTGAAACATGATAATTCTAAGAATGAGGAAAGAGGTAAGAATTTAAGAAACTTGTAAAATAATTATCATTTGAATAATGGAGTAAGAACATTACCGATATTGCCCTCAATTGGAGCTGGATTCATCAAAGGTTGACGTGCATCCTTCTCATGTTTCTCTCTGAATGTTTCCCATTGTTTCCTTATCCTTTCTTTGGTCATTTCTTGTATTTCATTTTCATTAATTTGATCATGATCATGTTTCCTTTTTCAACATTTCTTTTTCCCATGCTGATTGGTGAATAAGAAACAAAAATGTCCAATTTCCTTTAAAACAATATAGATCTCTATATGGCAAATCTTAAAAAAATGTACATCATGCGACACTCAAGAGGCTTATAGTGGTATTACAATTGATAAATTTTAACTTATGTTTTTGTGTTTTATAGATTTTTTTTTCTTTTTAGTTTATTAAATGCAAAAGTTTGGTAGGTAATTTGCGCAACTATCTCTTAGAGGGACGAAAATGAAGCAAATTGAATGCAAAAGGTGATAAACAAAACCTTGTCTGAGCTAATAGATTGATTGATCTATTAGCTTGTTCAAGGTTCTCACTTACGATCGAAGGATTTCAAAATGCACGCAAAACCTCAATCGGGGTTTTTTAAAACCTTGATTGAGATATTAATAGGATTTTGGACCCATTTTTAGAAAATTTAATTTTACTAACCAATTTCCCAAGCCTAAACCCTGTCCTGGGATGCACCTTAGGTGGTGTACTTCATACCAATGGATTTGTGGGAAAATAATCTATCCATTGGCATATAATTTATGGGTTTTTGAGTTCATACGATATTTTTTTTAATTTTCTTTTCAAACATACACTTAAAAACCATCTCTGCAACTTCAAAGTGGGGCAAAGAAAAATCAACAACATGAAAAATACACAACAAAAAAATTTCAAAAAATATATATATGCTCCAAATCAACATATCCTCTTCAAAAAGGTATTTTTCAGTTTTTCGATTTTTATAACTAGTAAAAATAAAATTGTGTGCACACACGTGTAAAAAATGCGATTAAAATTTTCAATGGTCAGTTTCGAAAATTAATAAAATAAATATAATTTCCCAAAATAAATTTTAAAAAAATATGTGCGCCATAGTGAATTTTGTGTACATTATGTTCATATATTTGTTTTCAAAAATTATGCATTTGTCACTAAATCATTTTACATGCAAAAAAGCCACTTATTAACTTTTCCTGAAATGTACAAGATCAAACTTATCATTAAATGCAATTTTGACATATTAAATGATATTATTATTATTTTTAAATATTTGTGGAAAGGAAACATAATTCTCTACAATTTGTTTCTATTTCATGTTGGAATTCATAAGGCATATATGAGTTTTGAGGGATTTGATTTAATAAATGAGTAAAAAATCGAGTTTTCACCATCACTTTTGGCTAAAAAGTGTTACCCATGTCCATGGATTCACCCTTAGCATGCATTCCCAACTCGTTATTTTATCCATTAAAGTATATGCAAATAGTTTATTAGGAATTGGGTTTATTATTTCTACCCTTTCACTTATGTAGGGACTTGGTTTAAGGTGAAGAGTGTGCTAGGCAAGCGCATGCATTACATGCTTCCTTAATCACTATCATATAATGTGTTGGACCAAGCAAAGGTTCGCACTTATAAAAAATTTCAGCCAAGGAAGGAGAAATTGTGTAGGAGGTAGTGGAATTCCACGTGCATCTTGCATCTAATCAAGGTGTAGTACAAGAATGATCCTATCCCTTGGTGTAGATTTGGGTCTCAAGTTGGTGCTCCATTTGGAAGTTCCTTTGGTTGAATTGAATGGCCTGATCATCACTCGCTATTGGACTTGGGGTTCAACAAAGTCATGGCGCGATGATTGTGCTTCCTTACATGTACACATATTCTCACTCGATTATTGCATCATACTCTCATTTATGGAATTCAGATAGAGTGGTGCTTTCATTTACATTATTTCTTTTTGGGTTCCCCTTTGGTTTACCCTAGCTTACCTTTCTTGTGGCTATTGTTCTGTTATGGTCTGGTGGTCATCGAGGCTCACGGATTTGGTTTCGATCGGCACTGAGGGTTCAACTCTCAATAGATGGATTCATCTTCTATGATTGGTTGATGGTGAGGGTCTCGTTAGAATGATATGGTTATTCTTTTGCATTGTTTCATTAATTGTCTTGTGCAACTTCGATTAGGGTTTGAACATTTTCTTGGCTATGATGGTGGGTCTCTATTATGCAAGGTACCCATCAGACTTGGGTCGTCTTCCTCCCGGTGTCTCAACACTAGAAAGGTAAACACATCCTCTCATTTTAGTTATAATAGTTACTCATATTTGTTTTGGTTTCTTTCATTTCACTAATCAGTACTCATGTTGTTTGGTATGTGGGCATGCTATCATGAATATGAAGCCACCCTTATTCGGGCTCAATTGCTTAGCCTTTGTTCTAACATGTAAGAGGTTAACAATTTATTCACATTGTTCATTTCTTATCTAAGTTTTATTACTTCCATAGCCTTGTACTTACGTCATCATATTTTGGTGGTGTTACAAACCCTTGGTGCTAGGTACCTAGCCGAACTACAAAGAAGTGAATCCCTTTACAAATTTCCTTCGGGTTCCTTATTTTAGCATCAGGGTTTAGAGTTATCCGACGAGCATTCTTCGTCTGTTTTCTCTTTGATGTAACCTCACCCTATGAGGTTTTAGGGTTTAAACCACATTATAGTTTTAGGATTCTTTGTGATGCAATGGTTAATGGTTGTACACTGTTTTCTCTTTGATGTAACCTCACCCTATGAGGTTTTAGGGTTTAAACCACATTATAGTTTTAGGATTCTTTGTGATGCAATGGTTGTACACTTATACAGTGTTACAGCAGGTTTTATCCTTTTTATAAATAAATAATGTCAGTTTTTCATTGTTGTAAAACTCAACTATCTATGTGTATCCAATGTATCTCTATATTTTGTTTTGGAAAAAGCATGTATGAGTTTTCCTAGGTTCGATCTCGAATCTTGGTCATTTCTTTGTATTTTTACAATGTATATTCATTTCATGGTTTGTATAATATTATGCCACACAACAAAGGGATGGACATTAACTCTTTGGTTTTCTATAACGCGGGGATTCCCTAATTGGATCTCCCGTGTTATTACGGTTTGTAGGGTTTATTATTTATATTAGCTTGATACATGTTGAGTAGTAAATGTGGGACCGACCCTTCATCTATGCTTTATACTTGTTACTTGTATATTTAAATGGCTACCTTGTCGTGGCTTGGCTATGCCCAATTCATCGGCCATGCATGGTTCAGATATTTCCTCTTAAAATTTTTATACAGTTTTTATATCAATAGTTAGCTCTAATATTTGATTTATTTCTTTCTTATTACAACTTGGGATTCGATCCTTTCCATGGTTTATTATTTAAGGAAGTCGAATCTTACTTTGCTTGTCATTGTCTATATTAATGGTTATGTTCATTGTTTATTTATTTCTTTGTTTATTTAAATCGGTGTTTAATCAGAGACCAAGGCCCCACAAATCGCTTGTAGAGTAAACAATGTACTTTACAGTTAGTCCTTTAATTATTTATCAGGCTTACCCAAGACTTAAACATTTAACGATAGAAAACATCCCAAATATTTGGCACATAATATCGTTTTCTCTCTATAATTTGTTACTGGTTTTGACCTTTCTTAACATGGTACTGTTTGGTACTGTTTATGTGATCTAATCTGCCTAGTCGATATGTGTTCATCACTCTCATATATTTGTGAATAGGTTTTCGATACTTGTTGCTTGTCTAAACATTCTTCACTTTCGATTGGTGTTATGTTTGATGCTTAAGGTGATATCCGGTTAATAGATGATTATCATGCATGTCTCGATGAATTAGATATTGCTTGTTTTTTTACTATATTAGTATAATGTAAATGCATCTATGTATATTTTTGTACTTTGCATAGAATGGTTATTGTTATATGTGTATTAATTATGACTACTAATGATATAAATTAGGTAGGCTTTCTCCATGTGAATGACGGAAAGAATGAAAATAAATAATTTCCTATAGCAATAAAAATAACTCTAACTATATAAATGATAAAATAAGAAAGTTAGGGCATTAGAGCTATATCACTATTGTATATATTAATGAAATGTAAACATAAGTGCTAATTAAAAACCAAGTAATAATTATTTTTCTGCTACAAAATCTAACAAATATGAACAAAGATTAGAAGAATTTTATGAACACGATATTTACATTGATCATTTAACATGATATATGAATATAAATACTATAGTAGAATAGAAACAAAATAGGATAAATACATTGTATACATATACGAACCTGCTACACCTATAGGAGAAACTAGAGTTGGAACAACCATATTCCACCCAACCATAGAACACCGAGCAACCAATCTACTTGCTCAAAAATCACCCCCAAGCATAAGAAATGACACCATAGGGACTAACATATCCTACTCTCAGTTAGAATAGAACTCTTTCACCCACAGATAACTCTTGTTTGAACTCTAGGAACCAGCTCTTGCTCTCACAACAAAGCTCTCAACTTGGGACCAGTGTGTAACACATCAAAGGTGCTCACATAGAAATTTACCATGGATAATAGGTAGTGGCCTACCCTCTCACATATGCATATAAATAATATTTTTCCAGGTCTTACACAAGGCCCAACTTTCCCTCCTTGGGAATTTGTTGGCCTTGGATCCCCTGTTAGATCATAGGGGGGTGGTTCCAAAAAGTAGTTCAACAACATTTTTCATTCCCATATCTTGAGAAATAGGCCTATGTTTCCCACCTATGGGGTTTCATGGTTTACCAAGTTCCATCATGGATGTTCTAACTATCCTTATATATATTAAAAGTTTTTTTAATTGTCTTTTACAACTTCCTTCATATGAGGCGAAATCAAAAGCTGTTAACTTGTTAAAATGGAATAATAATAATAATAATGTAGTTTTCACTTAGTCACCCAAATTCAAATTTCCAACCTTAGTCACAAATAATTATTAAAGCTCAAGCATGAAGGACATTACATACCTCCCCCCTTAAAGCTTAACACCGTCCTCGATGTTCAAAACTAGATTTGAGCATAGATCTAAAAATAACATGGATATTTCTTCCTCCTGGCATCCTCCATCTCCCTCATAGCCTCCTCAAGGATATAGTGCTCCCACTGCACTTTTATTTGAGCGATAAATTGAATTCAGAGTATCATCTCTCTCATGTCTAGAATAAAAGTTGATTCCACCTAGCACTCCCCCTCTACTTATACATGTATCACATTCCAATCAATAATGTCAAAATCGTCATGAAATATTTCTTTAATAAAACACATGAAAAACATTATGAACTTTTACACTATGTGGTAATGCAAGTTGATAGGCCACCGACCCAATCCTTGAAAGTATTTGAAAGGTCCCATATAATTTAGGTGAAAGCTTGGAGTAGCTCCCCAATCGCAGTTAAATTTTCTTTGATTTAATTTCAAGTACACATGGTCACCTACTAGGAATTATTTGTGAGCCCTATGTTGGTCTGCATAACTCTTTTGCATGTTTTATGCTACCTGCTAGTTCTTCCTCACATTTTGCACCACCTATTCCATTTATTTTAAAATGTCAGTTTCTAAAATTAGTTATTCCACCGGGTTGTCCTAGCTAACTAGTGCAATACATTTATGTCCATAAATTATTTCAAATGGGCTCATTCGATCATATGCTTGATAACTGTTGTTGTATGCAATATCCACCAAGTGGAGGTAGTCCTCCCATTTAGTGGGTTGATCCATGACATACATGTGCATAATCTCATCTAGTACTTGATTTGTCCTTTCTTTCTACCCATTCATCTGTTGATGGTAAGTTGTACTGAAACTAAGTTGTGTGATTAGTCCTTCAAACAAGGCCTTCCAAAAATTGCAAGTGAATTTGGTATTTCTATCATAAATCACCTGCTTTGGAATGCCATGCATTCTAAAAAATTCACATATAAATGTTTATGATATATTTATTGCTTCAATAGTGGAATTCACAGGTATAAAGTGATCTTCCTTACTTATCTACTATTACCATGATAGCACCATGGTGTTTCCTAGATAGGAAAACCTGTAATGAATTCCATTGGTATTACCTCCCTTCTCCATTATGGAATGGGTAAGGGGTGTAATAACCCTGTAGGATGATGGTGTTCTATTTTGACATGTTGACATTACAAACTATTTGTTAAATATTCTACCAGTTATGCCTTCATATTAGTCCAATAAAATTAATTCTTTACTTCTTTTAGCATTTTTTGGTAGCCTAGATGGCATGAATAAGTATTTTTGTGATGCTCATCTAAAATCATGAGTTTTAGTTCTACTATATTTGGTATATAAAATATGTTTTTAAAAGTAATTAACTTGTCCTTACATATGTTGAATTATGTCTTGTTGTTTTCTATACCCTTTTCTTGCAATTTTTCATAACGTTTAACATATTCTTCGTCTATTTTTAGTGCAGATATGATTTTGCTCATCCAAGCTGACTCACAAGCCGGAATGTAGTGCATATACCTCCAATTGAGTGCATTATCCACCTATTTCATTTTCCTTTGATATTTAATCTCAAAATTGTACTCGCTCAAGAAATATAGCCATCTAACTTTCCTAACATTCATATTTAGTTGATAAAAATATATTTAAGGTTGATATTATCTTTCATTGATAGAAATTTCCTTCCAAACAAGTAATGCTGCCAAATTTTAAGTGCATGACTAATTGTTGCAAGTTCCAAATCACGTGTAGCGTAACTCTTTCCATGTTCCTTAGTTTACTTGATTTGTAACATATGGCATGTCTTCTTGTAATAAGACTCCACCTAGCCCATCTTTGCTTGTATCTATGCAAACTATGAAATCCTTATGGGGGTCTTCCATCTTTATAACTAGGGTTGTAGTGAGTAATTAATTCATCTTATCAAAGCTATCTTGACATTTTTCATACCATACAAACTTGGTCCCTTTCTTTTGCATGAAGTGATGGATATGCAAGCTTCAAAAATCCCTCTATAAATCTTCAGTAATGGCTAGTTATCCCCATGGATGATCTGACATAGTGCACATACTTGGGGATCGGCCAATCCATGATAGATTTAGTCTTTTCTAGATCTACTGCTATTGCATCCTTGGATATAATGTGTCCTAAATACTGCACTTGATTCTAATAGAAATCATGTTTATTGAACTTAGCATACAACTGGCGGTTTTCCAATAATTAGAGAACCAATTTCAATTTTTATTCGTGCTCTTGCTCATCCTTCAAGAAAATAAGTATCTCATCAATAAACATTGATACAAACTTATCCAATATTTTCTAAATATGATGTTCATGTGACACATAAATGTTGGTGGGGCATTGGTGAGCCCAAATGGAATCACTACATACTTGTAAATCTCGTATCTTGTTCTAAAAGTTGTTTTATGGATATCCTCATCCTCTAGTCGTACTTGGTGATATCCTTATCTTAAAATTCGATCTTAGAAAAAACATTTGGCTCCTCTAACTTGATCGAATAGGTCATTTATTCTGTTTAGAGGGTACTTGTTTTTAATCGCCATATCATTTATTTTCCTATAATCAATAAAATGTATGAATGTACCATCTTTATTCTTGATGAATAAAACCAGTTCTCCCCGTAGGAATACACTTGGTATTATATACCTTTTGTCCAACATTTCTTGCAATTGAATTTTTTATTCAATCAGTTTTGGAATGCTCATTCTGTAAGAATATTTTGAAACTAGTGTTGATCCTGACACCAAATCTATGGTAAAGTGTATATTCCTTCTTGGTGGCCTCCCAAGGGTTTCCTTAAGAAATGCATCCTTGTACTCCCTTAAGACTGCATACTATTCAAGGGATGTTTTGTTTTCCTTTTTTGGAATCATATCTGATCTGGATTGCATACAAACCACAACCCTTTCTAGCACACTTTTTTAGCTGTAGTGTCGATATCTACCTCATAGTGACAACTCTTGGAATCCCTTGGATTGTTCTAGGCTAAAATTTATCATATAATCACTCAAATGTTTTGTTATATAAGTTTAACACTACCTAATGAACCTCTAATAAATCATTCTTACTATTATATCATATGGTCCTAAAGGAAAAATATCATTTCAAAATTAATTTAGTGTCCATTCCATTCATTTCTAGAGGACAATTTACTACTAGCTCGATTACCTTCCTCTTGGTTCTAGTAGCTAGTTGTACTAACCAGGATTGTTCATGCTAAGTCCTCTCTAACTTATATTTTTAAACAACATTAGGTGCAACATAACTCAAGCTAGTTCTTGGATCTATTAAAATGGAAATTGTTCTATTACAAAGTTCACCTTCGGCTTCCACAATGAAATATTGATGATCAACTTGTCGATTGTCAAGGGCATCATTGATCCCGTGCACACTTCTACCTATGTCACCCACTAGTATTTCCTCTTGTAGATTATAAACTATTTTAGTACTTATGTTTTGATTGGGATATTTCTAGAACATGTGTGTCTCACCACACCCCCAACAAATTATGGGTTCCTCGATTGCTTTATTAGTCCTTTTGTTATCAAAATTTGTTGGTTTCAAACCATTTGGTGTTGGATGGTTATAATTTCTATTGAAGATTCCACCATTAAACCACTTGTTCATGTTTCTAAAAACTGTCGGTTTAAAACCTTTCCTCATTTGTTTTTACTTGCATTGTCTGATATCTTTTCATACTTTAGGATTTTCATTCCTCTACTTATATTGATCATAAAACATCCTTGTCCGTTGGACCTATCATACTGCAATATAAGTATGGCCTTATCCTTAGGCCTTTCACGAATTTGAGGCCAACCATCACAACAGAGGAGAAACATGAGCTGTTTCTCTAGGTCGTGGGTTTGATTGTTCTAGAAATCCAAGGAATTGTATTGGCATATGATTGAAGAAAAATAATTCGTCATGATTCAAGTGACTCAAGCCATGTGACTCTATTCTTTATTTTCATGTCCACTTATACTGAACTGGGTTTTATTTTTTATTTTTTTAATGACAAGTTTTACCGACATGATTCTACTGTGAATTGTATTTGGTGATAAAGGATTTTACTGTGGATTGTGTTTGGTGACATTTATGGTGACCCCCAAGGAACATATTGAAAAGATAAGGAAAGACAAGTTCTGTGTTGGGGAAAAAGAAAATCTACTTACAGAAGATTTACATCAAGTAGTTAAACAATTATCTGTTGAATTATACACCAGGGATGTGCATTTTCTGATGGAGCTGATTCAAGTAATTAATGAGTTACAATTTTAATACTCATTTTATAATGTTAGATGTTTTCTCTGTTTCCATGGTAAGATTAGTGTTTTGTTTTGGGTGTAGAATGCGGAGGACAATGACTATGAACCACATGTGGAACCTTCGTTGGAATTTGTCATTACAACTAAAATGTCGCTGGCGTAGGAGCTACTGCAACCTTGATAGATTTTAACAATGAGAAGGGATTTCAGAAACATAATATTGATTCTATATGTAGTGTGGGACGATCCACCAGAAAGAATAGCATGGAAGGTGGTTATATTGGAGAAAAAGGTATAAAACGAGCCATAGAATGACGACCGTGGCTCGGATTGACAAACCGTCAACTACGCTGGATTCAGGACATCAAGATAGTGTTAGTGGTGCTCCTCTCCTCTGGTCCCATGGCCTAGGTGTCACCTTGTAGGTCCATTTTGGAAACGAGGGTTTTGCTCAATAAGGGAGCATGCAATTTTTGCACACGGGGGTTAACTTTGAAAAATCATCCATCAGGAAATTATGGCTGGCATTCCCAGCCAGAACCTTCATAGACACACTTGCAGGAATCCCCAGAACCTAGTTTTGTTGCACAGTTGGAGTTCTATTCCCCCAGTAGGTATCCATCCGGTGACCTTGAATGCCTTTTGGATGCGAGACGGAATGAGCTATAGAATGACGACCGTGGATCGAATCGACAAACCATCGACTCCTTTGGATTCAGGACATCAGGATAGTGCTAGGGGTGCCCCTCTCGTCTAGTCCCATGGACCAAGTGTCGCCTTGTAGGTCCATTTTGGAAACTAGGGTTTTGCTTAGTAAGGGAGTGTGCAATTTTTTCCCATAGTTGTCAACTTTGTAAAATCATCCACCGAGCACTTATGGCTAGCGTTCCCAGTCGGAACCTTCCTAGACACACTTGCAGGACTACTTGAAACCTAGTTTTGTTGCACGGTTAGAGTTCTATGCCCCCGGTAGGTATCCAACCCGTGTCCCTGAAGGCATTTTGTATGCGAGACGGAACGAGCCGTAGAATGACGACCATGGCTCGGATCGACAAACCATCGAATCCATTGGATTCAAGACATCGAGATAGTGCTAGGGGTTCCCCTCTCCTCAAGTTCGATTTCCCAGGTGTCACCTTGTAGGTCAATTTTGGAAACTAGGGTTTTAGTCAGTAAGGGAGTGTGGAATTTTTGCACATGGGGGTCAACTTTGCAAAATCATCCAACGAGCACTTATGGATAGCATTCCCAGTTGGAACCTTCCTAGAAACACTTGGAGGACTCCCCAGAACCCAGTTTGGTTGCACGGTTGGAGTTCTATGCCCCCGGTAGGTATCCAATCGATGGCCTTGAAGGCCTTTTGGATGTCAGATGGAACGAGCCATAGAATGAATATTGTGGCTCGGATTGACAAACCATTTACTCCATTGGATTCAAGACATAAGGATAGTGCTAGGGGTTTCCCTCTCCTCAGGTTCGATGGCCCAGGTGTGACCTTGTAGGTCAATTTTGGAAACTAGGGTTTCGGTTAGTAAGGGAGTGTGGAATTTTTGCACATGGGGGTCAACTTTGCAAAATCATCCATAGGGCACTTATGCTAGCGTTCCCAACCGGAACCTTCCTAGACACACTTCCAGAATTCCCTGGAACTTGGTTTTGTTGCACGATTGTAGTTCTATGCCCTTGGTAGGTATCCATCTGGTTTCCCTGAAGGCCTTTTGGATGCGAGATGGAATGAGCGATAGAATGACGACCGTGGCTTGGATCAAAAAACCGTCAAATCCATTGGATTCAAGACATCGTGATAGTGCTAGGGGTTCCCCTCTCGTCTGGTTCCATGACCCGGGTGTCACCTTGTAGGTCCATTTTAGAAACTAGGGTTTTGCTCAATAACGGAGTGTGCAAATTTTGCACATGGGAGTCAACTCTGCAAAATCATCCACCAGGCACTTATGGCTAGTGTTCTCAGCCAGAACCTTCCTAGACACACTTGCAGAACTTCCCAGAACCCAGTTTTGTTGCATGGTTGTCATTCTATGCCCCCGGTAGGTATCCAACCAGTGTCCCTGAAGACCTTTTGGATGCGAGATGGAACAAGCCGTAGAATGAAGACCGTGGCTCGGATCGACAAACTGTCGAATCCATTGGATTCAGGAAAATGGGATAGTTCTAGGGGTTCCTCTCTCCTCAGGTACCATGGCCCAGGTGTCACCTTGTATGTCCATTTTGCAAACTAGGGCTTTGATAAGTAAGGGAGTGTGCAATTTTTGCACACGGGGGTCAACTTTGCCAAATCATCCACCGAGAACTTATGGCTAGCGTTCCTAGCTGGAATCTTCCTAAAAACACTTGTAGGACTCCCCAAAACCCAGTTTTGTTGCACGGTTCTCATTCTGTGCCCTTGGTAGGTATCGATCTGGTGTGCTTGAATGCCTTTTGGATGCGAGACAAAACAAGCCATAGATTGATGACCGTGGCTCTGATCGACAAACCATTGAATCCGTTGGATTCTAGACTTCGGGATAGTGCCAGGGGTGCTCCTCTCTATCGGTCCCATGGCCCAAGTGTCATCTTGTAGGTCCATTTTGCAAAATAGGGTTTTCTTTATTAAGGGAGTGTGCAATTTTTGCACACGGGGGTCAACTTTGCAAAATCATCCACCGGGCACTTATGGATAGCATTCCCATCTGGAACCTTCATAGACACACTTGCAGGACTCCCCAGAACCCATTTTTGTTGCACGGTCATCATTCTATTCCCCCGGTAGGTATCCAGCAGGTGTCCCTGAAGGCCTATTGTTTGCGAGATAGAACGAGCCATAGATTGACGACCGTGGCTCGAATTGACAAACCATCGACTCTGTTGGATAGTGTTAGGGGTTCCCCTCTCTGTCGGTCCCATGGCCCAGGTGTCATCTTGTAATTCCATTTTGAAAACTAGGGTTTTCTTCGGTAAGGGAGTGTGCAATTTTTGCTCACAGGGGTCAACTTTGAAATTTTTTGATTTTGATTCTAGAACTAGACATTCAAAGAGTGATAATCAAACCTACCACATTGTACCCTTGGTATATTTTTATGTCCTTAGTGTGCCACGTCATTTAACAGCTCCTTAGTGCTCCACTATATTTGGATTTTGAGTAATTAATGTCATTTTTAAGAATTCAAACTTTCAAATAAAAAATGGAGGAAATGTTTCACCGATGACATCCCTCTAATCCTTGCTAGCTTTGCTAGATCAAAGTCACCATGAAAATTTTCCATCAAGCTATGGGGGAATACTTTCCAAATCACAATGAACAACCATTACATCATCATTTGTATCAATCAAGAACATTCAATTTTAAATACATTCTCATATGAGGATAATCCATCCTTTTTACAAACATAGGACCATGAACATCTTATTTTCCTTCATCAAAACAACATTATCAAGGAATATCATTAAACTAGTTAGGTATTTCATTTTCCATGGATTCTGTATGATTACTTTTTCATTATGACAAGTGGAAAATGGACTTATGGAAGAGGTAAAGCAAAAACCAGGGTCTTACATACTAGGGTTTAGTAAGGATAGGGTTTATATCTTCAACGATTTTATGAGAGTGAATTCATGACCAGCTATTGGTTAGCATATTGGAACAAACTAGGGTCTTACAAACTAGGTTATATTTCGTACATATATTTGACCATATGTACATGAAGGCCCAATGAATTTTATTACACTTTGGTTATGAGGTGTCCTCTTTTCATTTGTAAGCAATATCATGAGATCAAATATGAATTTTATTCTTACTTGTGTACAAGAGAAACTAAGTGGTGTGTACAACTCTCTTCTTGGCTCTTCTAGGGTTTCAAAGGATCAAATATTGATGCTTGAGGTTTCTAAGGCTATTCTATGGTGAAATGATAAGAGAAACTTAGGGTTTTATGCATGATAGTTTTCCCTTGTTTGGTGAGACATTTATCTTGAAGGATCTCTCTTATTTGGGTCTTGGAATTATTTTATCCCTAATTAGGTCAAGTGTTAATTCAACATAGACTTTCTTAACCTTTCCCTAAGTCAAATATTGAATTGCCAATTCTTGGGAGAAACACTGTTTACTTGCAAAAATATGAAGATGTTTACTGTTTATATCAATTTTTGAGTTGTTTATCTTTCTTGAAAATCCATAAAAGGTAAAAAAGCCTCCACAAAAAGCAAGATGAATAATCCAATAACATGAGGATGCACACACACATAGGATGATGGTTGTAGGTGTTGATTGTATCAAGATGAATAATCCAAAGATGAACCCTTGGAGTTGACAAAAAACACAATTTTAAATTAGATATCAAATTAGCATGCATGTGCTAAGTTCATTGAACTGTTGAAATATATTATTAGTTTTTTCCATTAAGATAATGTTTTCATAACACAATGGTGAGATGTTACTTGATCAATGCAATAAATGTAAGAGAATAAATATTGCTTAAAATGTAATTATAGAAATTTCAATAGCATAATTTATCAATTCGTGGAAGAGATAAATCATAACAAGCACAAGTGGAAACTCAAGAGAAAATATGGAATATATTGTATCATGCATTGATAGTCGAATGTTTGTAATACAAAATATGGCAAAGTAGCTGGCCTTCAAATGGCCTATCAATGTACATGTATCCCTAAGTACAATAATGTGTACATGTATGTGTCAAAAAACATATATACAAGACTATGCAACATCAAAAATCAATCTTTCGCTTGTTTTTCCCTGACTTTCCTCTATCGACCATCTCCGTGGGATCGCTTTGCATCTCAAGAGTCTGCAAAAAAAAATCATTATTTTTATCAAATAACTCCACTAATACCCTACCATTAATAAACTTAAAAAATTAACTTATGGCCAAATTATTTATGACAAACACTCACCAAATCCTCATGGGCTATAGATGTGAGTGGTGTGCTCATGGAAGGCCTCTCTATAGTTGTGCTGTGCAAAAAAAAGATCATATCTCAATTAATTCAACAATTCAACATTGATCAACATGTTTGGGTAAATTGAATTAAAAAACTTGGTCATTAATGAACATCTCACCACAAGAGGAGACCCGGTCAGAACCATGGATTGAGCAGAGGGGCCAGGCACTTCTTTCGCTAATGGCTGCAATCACCAAATGGGGAAATAGTTAGACATGCATGAATAAACAATATAGTAACATGGTTAAATACTATGCATTATGATTGTTGAAATAGTTACCTCTTTATGACTTGTGCCTATTGTAGATGCGGCACTAACTGCATCATGAATGACCCTTCTTAGGTGAGGGGTAGATGGATCTCTCGTGTGTTTTCTATAGAGGACATCCACACCATTTCTAGGAGTGGAGCCTCTCTTATACACTTGTGCCTTCTGCACATTTGGACTACGAGGAGATCCAAGTGCTGACAATCTATGAAGTATAGAGGTTGGTGGCTATAATCATCAATACTAACGTAGTTATAAATGCATTGGTCAATGAAATACCATGTATTAACAAAATGAAAATGATGAAATACATACCGATGTACTTTATACATCAATCAATTCTAAGAAATGTTCTGCCACTTATTGATCCCCTATGGGCTGTGTAGCGCTTATCTCCCCACTAGGGGGGACATCACTAGATGAAATCATTTCCCTCTGATGGGGATCTACAACCTACAATTTAGAAAATTGTAAATATTAGATCATGTAGCATTAATTAAGTAACATGTGATAACAAACTAGCTTGTATTAAAATAATTTCATGTTGAAATAGTTACCTCAGCGTGAGATGTTGTCGCTGAAGGTATGACAACATCTTGTAACTCAGAAGGTTTTACTGCATGAGCCTCTTACCCCATCATGCGCTTCTAGTAGAAACTACAACTTTTAAAATCATTAAAAATATTAGCAATCTATATATGTGTACATAAAATAATTTACAAATGACACTAAATTGTTAATTGGATTTACTCATGTATTAAAATAATGTCATGTTGAAATAGTTACCTCGGCGTGAGATGTTGTTGTTTAAAGTATGACAACATCATCATCACCGGGCGGTGTTGCTGCATGAGCATCTTGCCCCTCTTACCCCTCAGGCCCTTCTGGTGCTAGTGCATGAGCCTGTGGACTATGCTCTGCATCATCGGTGCAAAGGTCTTCAACCCCGTGCCCTTCTTGTAGCAACTACAAGTTTTAAAATCATCAAAAATATTTGCAATCTATATATATGTGTATAGTAAGGAAAAATAATTTAAAAATGACACTAAATTGTTAACCACTTACTTACTAGTGTGAAATATCCAGTAAAGGTATCATCTGTTTGGACAAGACCAAAGCAAGGATGGCCGCATACTGTGCATGGGTGCAACTCTCGGCTATGCTCATGATGTAGAGGTCTAGGGCTGCTACTAGATTCTCCTCCACCACTAGAAGGTGGTGGCTCTACCCCACTAGGAGGTGGTGGATATACCCCACCGACAGGTGGTGGCTCTACTCCACCCATAGATGGTGGCTCTAATGTACCTTCCTGGTATGTACCTTGAAGATATGTACTATGGTGAATAGCTGCCTGTGCCAACAGTAGGAAGGACTCCCGTGTCTTCAGGACCAACTGATGTGCAGGCAGCACATCTGGCTTGGGTATCTTCCTACGAGGTGGAGCTATTGGGTGATTGGGATCTATGTGCTTCGCATTGGGACATTACTGAGGCATCCCCATCCCAACTTACTAGTACTCCAAGATATCAAAATAGTTAACATGCTTCCCCATCACAAATTCTGCATACATCTTTCTCAAAAAATATAGGGGCATTTCCCTGTTGTTGTGTGGTTGTGCATCAAACACCATGTACCATCGGTCGATCCAATTATCTATGAATGGTTGATATGTACACCACTCAATAGAAATGTGCCTTTTGTTTGCATTCAGGATTTCACCTGTCCATGGATCTCTAAACAGGGAAAATATATGTTGTTTTGAGATTTTCAACTTCTTGACTTCTTTGTAGCTAAGTCCATCGTGATATTGTTTCCTCTTTCTTTCTTTGAATGTGTCAATATCTTCCAGTGCACCATCATACCTACTAAAGGTCTCTATCATTGCATCCAAATTGGATGCAAGCATAAGATGTTTATCATCAATAATAGTAATTGAGGCTCGAATTTCTCTGAGCCTCTGAATTTCTCTTTGGATGTTTGAGTGTGCATCCATGGTCGTCACTCTAATCAAAAAATAAAAATAAAAACAAATCATTAGAAATGTATACATGGCTATAATGACATCTCTAAAAAATGAAAAATGTACAAACTTTGTGCAAGAGCGAATACATTGCAAACATAAATATCATCTCAGGCATACATTACAAAAATAAATATCATTTCATATGACCATTGTAGGCATACATTATGGGTCCTTGTGGGAATAAGGGTGGAGGCCATGCGGGCATAAAGACCATGATGATGTGGCAAATATATGTATTTTTATTTGTTAAGGATGGGAAAGACAAGACAAAAGACAAGGTGATGGGAATTGGCACACTTAATGAGCCAAATAACCCATAATGTGGTCATTTGGAGTTGGTCCTAATACCCTAGACAAGGATGACTTGGAGATAACAAGTGACATGAACAAAGAAGCATGAAGTGAACAAAGAAGCTTGAAGTTGACACTTGGCAAGGAGATTGGGGGCATCCCTTATGGAATCTGTGGGCATCCAGAAATGAAGCTGATGGGCATGTGGGCATGTGGACTAGGTGACATGCGGGCATCTTGAAGATGCATATGCGAGCATGTTTGTGGAAGATGCGAGCATCCTGGAGGCATGCCAAATACCCCCATGCAGGAAATTGAAGAATGTCTAGCTGCAGGCATGTTCAAAAGCATAAATATGGCCCTTGAGGGCATGAGTTACAAGCTAGTGTGGGCATGCTGGAAGCAAAAGAAAATGAACATGTTATACAACTTGATGAGAAACCTTCATTGTTCTCGTTTTTGGGGGGGTCAATTTTAGTAGCTGTTTTGACCTCCGTTTCAAAAAGGGTGTATACTGGTAGCACCATTTTTCATTTTGAGCCATTTTTTTGTGATTTTGAAACTTCTTGGTCATAAGAAAATTATAACTCCTCGGAAAAATGGTCATTTTTCAAACTTTACCAAAAAAGCTACATTTAATAGCTAGCTATAGTAAAAAAACACACACATTTTTGAATTTTTGTACGATTTAGAAGCTACTATGAACAAAAAATACATGCATTTTCAAAGTTTTTCCATTAAACTTTTATCTTAAACAAGTCATTTTTTGGGCAAATTTCTATACAAAATGCAAAAAAAAAAGACATTTCAAACCATTTTTCAACGTATTTTTTGTTATTTGATGTATAAAAATGATACTCTTTAACATTATTTTCCATAAAGTGATGATTCACATAAACTCAACAAAATGTATACCATATATTTCTAAATAGCATATTAAAAACATAATAGTTATTCTCAAAATAAAATCTTCAATTCAAAACATTACAAAATATCTTATCAAAAAATTGTCAACTTTGACATTTCCTCAACAATATGAAACTAATCAAGAATATCCTGCATCCTAAACTCTTCATTGAAATTGACACTTTCTACTACTTGGATGTCTTCCTGGACCTCAATTTGTTCTTCCATTGGGTCCTCTACTTCTGCAAAATGACCAAAGTGATCTTTTCTGAACATCCCTTTTAAAGGAGGCTAAGGCTCTTTTGACATCTTTGCCACAAGTGACTCACTAAATTCTCCTTTCTTCAAACCAACTTCCTGCATTTCATCTGGAAGAACCTTAATAGCATTAATTATTTGTTTGATATAAATGCACTGCAGTAGATCATTCTCAATGGATATGCAATTTATCCCTTTTTGTAATGAACATGCTATTGTTGTACCTAATCAACACATACAAAACAAAAAAAGTTAACTTAACATAATGAAAAATAAATTTAAAAAATATATATTATTGAATTTAGATTACGGCACTAGTTTCATATGTTACATCATAAATATTACCTGATCTTGAGAACAAATCTAAAATCCAATCTCCTTCTCTTGAAAAAGTATCTATGAGATAATTAATCAATGCTTGTGGCTTCTGGTAGATGTTTACAGTCTCTCCTTTCAAATCTCTTTCTTCATATGTCAACTTGTTAACCACGACATTATAAGACAATATTTGACTATATTTTCCTTCACTCTTTTCATTCATTAAAAGAGTATCATAGGTCTCATCTTTTCTCCAACATGCGAGATGTATGTTTTCAGTATTGCTCATAAATGGATCAGTATTGGAGCTACGAATGTTAGGCTTATGCATGTAACAAAAATAGATAAGAATAAAATTAACTTATAGAAAAATAAGTTAATGTTTTCTAAATTCAAATGTTTAATAATATACTACAAATATCTTACCAATACAGTTGTTTCCTTAGGTATGCTTTATCCTTGAATGTTGTTAGCACTGCTCCTCCTTGTACATCTGAATGGAAAACAATAAATCTCCATAGGGGTGATGTTGTGACATTCAGAAATCCCGAAACCACTTTACTGAATGACTGGTATGTATAAAGCTCACAATCATAAATAATGTGTTTGATATTGAATCCATGATGGATATCTACAATAACTAGGGAGTACTCCTTTTGGGAACAAGATTTGCAATGTCTGCACAATCACCCAAAATCGCTTTATATTGCACCGTATCGAGCCCATTCCAAATGTGATGATCAAGGGTGTCATCAATTTCAACATTTGCAAGATGTTGTCTTCTTTGTCGTTATATTTTGTCTCTTTGAATATGAATTTTTAAAGACTCTGGTACTGAATTCTTCTTTAACATCTTTGAAAAAAAAATTATATATATAAGTAATAAAATTCAAATGATTTCACTTAGAAATAAATAAAATATAAAAAATCATAAACCATCATACCTTTTTGTATGCAACAAAAAGGCTTTTAAGCTTTCCATGGAGCTTGAATCTGGATAGTTGCATCTGACATCATCCCAACTCTTCTCACCCAACATTATAACCATATCCTTTTGTATTTTCATGTAAACCTTATGACTACATGATGTAAAAATAAATGGCGTTAACAATGACATCTAATAATAAAGCAATGCTAATTTAATAAAAAATATTAAACTCAAAAAATAAACTTAAAAAAATAAAAACAACTTATAAACTTACTTTTCTAAATCATTGCACATTTCTTCCATGGATAATTCACCTGACTTTACATGTGATAGTATTGTATATATAAGTGTTTCATCCTTCACACCTTGCAATGATCTCCAAGGTGTTATAGTCATATCTTCTGGCAAGTTCTTGACATCGTGACCTCCTTGAGTACTGCTCCATGCAACTGCTTTACCATTTTTTACCTTCTGATTTTTTACAGCAATATTCTCCAACATGCTAAATATGTCATTAATCAAATCCCATATGAGGCCCGATCTAAATGCCAATTGAAAATATTTATCTATAGCTCTGAATGCATCACTTCCTTTCAAACCTTTATGTTTCACATTGTCCTCTTTAATAGGAATTCATATTTCCATACAACATTGTTTATGGAAATCTGCATCAACTTTCGATCTATCCCCACCACATATTTGTTCAAATTCATTATGGATAAATCTAACTCTTTGAATGAATTCCATGGACATCCTATAGTCACTATCCGTGTTGTGATCCCATGCCAATAGTTTTGCTTCCACATCTGTTAAACTAGTGTAAATGATGCATTTCACTGTTTGAAAAATAGGGTTTTTTGGAAACTCTTGCATTAATTCTCTTCTAGCTTCCGCAGAATGATTCCCCCCCAAAACATAGTAGTTGAATCAAAACATTTTTATTCTTCAAATGCATCTCTAACAGGAACATATTTTGGGTCAACAAGAACTAGGTAGTCAACCACATGTGCATAGGGATTGTGCCTCATCAATGCTTTCAAGTTATGAACATGCAAACGATGTGGTTTCCTAATTTGATACTTCTCTTGGCATTTTGTGTGTCTATAAATGTGCTTTACATTTAAATCAAATATATGTCCATTGTGAAGTAACTTATCCCTCTGCAATCGATCTTGAATAGTATTTTTTGTTGTCTTAACAAAACCAACATCCATATCACCACCTGGAGTAATGATTTCCAAACTGTCCCCCGAGTTCTCACTATGATTTTCAACATTGGATTCAACATTTTCTATCCTTTTATTTCTTGAAGCAATTGTATCTAAAAGAACAACTTGTTGATCAGGAATGAAAACATCCTCATCCATAGGTCTTTTAGAAGATTGTTTAGTTCTCTTACTAGCAGAAGTGACATTGTCATCACCATCAATTTGTCGATCATGTTCAACTTGGCGAGATATCCTTTTGAACGTAACCTTCCTAGAAACTTCATTTGATTGTTGGATTCCTTTTCCTTTCCGTGCTTGTACTTCTCCAAGAACATTTTGCACTCGATTTTGCTTTGGTGTTTCTCCCTTCTTTGGTGCTTCTCCCTTATGAAGAGCGGCATTAATGACATCCATCGGATTTTCTTCTGTAGAATAAATTCCATTTAGAATATTGGAAAGTGGCATAGAAAAATTCTGCGAAATAAAAACATAATTTTATTCAATCTATTACATTGTCATATAATTCAAAGTAAAAAAAATTCAAAAAGATATAAAAATATAGAAACTTACTGTTAGAAAAACAGGATCGCAGAGCAATAACAATAAACAGAAATGCAAATATAATCACACATACACATTACAAGAGAGACACAGATATATCGTGGTTCACCCAACTTGGGCTACGTCCACACTGAATTTGCTAGTCCTTATTATTATTACCGTCCAACAAAGTGAAGGGATACAACCTACAGCACAACCGCTGCACTTTCTCTTCTCTATTTCACAGTTTCTCTCCCGATCTTAGAGATCTTTACAATGCATAAAACCTAATACATCCTCCTCCTAGCCGTATTACAATGTCTTTCTTTTATAAGGGAAATACAATGGGAAAATACCACGGGATACCCGAAACCATGGGCCCGTAAAACAGCTGGCGAAAACAACCCCAAAAATTTTCTTTGGGGGTGTTGCCCCCGAACCCCCATTTCTTGGGGGCGCTAGCCCCCAGACCCCCCAGCCAAGGGGGATGGTCCCCCCTAGAACCCCGCTAGGGTGACTGTACAGTCCACCTACATATCATATAAAAGTGGGGTATAAACACGGCTAATACAATATCATCTATGAGACTAGAAGATTTGGCTCCACAACCAACAATCTCCCACTTGGAGATTGATCACAGCAACTCCACTACTACTGCACTTGCTGGACTTGGACTTGGCAAATTTCTCCTCTTCTCCTTCATGCTAGAAGGCCAACTGAAACTGAGCACGAACTCAGTTTCTCTCTAGTCACTACCTTTGTGAACATGTTTGCAGGATTCTAGCTAGTATGTATCTTTTCCAGCTTCAACAGTTCATCTTCCATAACAGAGCGTATGAAATGGTACTTGAGCAGTATATGTTTAGTCCTGGAATGGAATGCTGAGTTCTTTGCAAGGTGAATGGCACTCTGGCTGTCACTATACAATCTGCTATCCTTCTGCTTCTTACCCACTTCCTCTATAAACCTCTGCAACCAAATCATCTCTTTACTAGCCTCTGTAATGGCAACATACTCTGCTTCTGTTGTTGAAAGTGCAACAACCTTCTGTAGTTTCAAAATCCAGCTTACTGCTGTTCCACCTACAGTAAACACATACCCTGTGGTGCTCCTCCTGCTATCCTTGTCACCTGCCATATCTGCATCAACATATCCCTGTAGAATAGTGTCTGAACCTCCAAAACATAATGCCTTAGTGGTAGTACCTCTCAAATACCTGAGAATCCATTGTATTGCCTTCCAATGTTCTTTACCTGGATTGTTCATATATCTGCTCACAACTCCCACTGCATGTGCAATATTTGGTCTTGTGCACACCATGGCATACATCAAGCTACCAACTGCTGATTGATAGGGAATCTTGGACATGTAATCTATTTATTCTTGTGTCTTGGGACACATTTCCTTACTTAGACTGAAATGGCTAGCCAAAGGTGTACTTATAGGTTTTGCATTCTGCATTCTGCATTCTGAACCTCTCCAACACCTTTTGTATGTACTCACTTTGAGACAATGTCAATTTGTGATTTTTCCCGTCTCTCGTTATTCTCATACCAAGAATTTGCTTTGCAGCACCCAAATCCTTCATTGCAAATGAATTAGCTAGCTTCCTTTTGAGTACATTTATATCCTGCATGTCAAACCCTGCAACAAGCATGTCATCCACATACAATAACAAGATAATATATCTTCCATTGTCTAGCTTCTTGAAATAAACACAGTGGTTAGAATGACATCTACTATAACCTTGTTCTGTCATAAACCTGTCAAACTTTAGATACCACTGCCTTGGAGCTTGCTTCAAGCCATACAAGCTCTTTTTCAACTTGCATACCAGATCCTCCTTACCTTTGACCTCATACCCTTGTGGTTGCTGCATATATATTTCTTCCTCCAAATCCCCATGGAGGAAGGCTGTTTTTACATCTAACTGTTCAAGATGCAAATCTTCTACCGCCACTAGACTTAAGATAGTCCTAATTGAAGTCATCTTAACAACAAGAGAAAATATTTCATCAAAATCTATACCTTTCTTCTGTGCAAACCCCTTTACAACAAGTCTGGCCTTGTACCACTTCTTACCTCCTTCTTCTTCCTTCAACCTGTAAATCCATTTGTTTTGCAATGCTCTTTTACCAACAGGCAACTAAATCAAATCCCAAGTCTGGTTTCCTACCAATGAGTCCATCTCCTCTTTCATGCCTTGCTCCCACTTCTTTCTAGTTTCCACCTACATTGCTTCTTCATAACATTCTGGTTCACCAGAATCAGTCATCAACAAATAATACATTGAAGGAGAGTATTGTTCAAGGAGTCTACTTAACCTGGTAGATCTTCTTACAGTTGCAGGAGTTTCAGGTACTTGCTGCTACTCTTGATTTTCTGGCACCTTCGGAACTTCATTTTCTTTAATTTCATCAAGCACTATGTACTCTGTGTTTTCCTTTTCCTGTTTCTTTCCCTGCAACTGATCTTTATACATGACCTTTTCATTGAATATCACATCTCTACTCCTGATGATTTTTTTATTTTCATAATCCCATAAATGATAACCAAATTCATCAACTCCATATCCAATAAAGGTACATTTCTTGGATTTAGCTTCAAGCTTTGTTCTATTTTCTTTATCAATATGGACAAATGCTTCACAACCAAACGTTCTCAGAAATGAGTAGTTTATCTTTTTATCTGTCCATTCTTCCTCTGGAATACCACCATCCAAAGCACTTGAAGGTCCTTTGTTTATTAAATAAACAGCAGTATTTACAGCATCCGCCCAAAACTGTAAGGGCAACCCTGCATGTAGTCTCATACACCTTGCATGCTCCATGATCATTCTGTTCATCCTTTCTGACACACCATTTTCCTGTGGTGTTCCTGGGACTGTCTTCTCTCTACGAATCCCATGGTATGAACAGTAACTATCAAACTCCTTGCCGCAGTATTCACCTCTATTATCAGATCTAAGACACTTTAATCTTTTTCCTGTCTCATTCTCAACCAAAGCTTTCCACTTCTTAAAAGTAGCAAACACATCAGATTTCTGTCTAATGCAATAAACCCAAGTTTTTCTAGTTGCATCATCAATAAATGTAACATAATAATGAGAGCCACCAAGAGATTGTACCTGAGCCGGTCCCCATACATCTATATGCACAAGCTCTAATTTTTCATTCTTCTTTTGTTTCCCCACCCTGATAAATCTGACTCTCTTCTATTTTCCATAAACACAGTTTTCACAGAATTCCAAACTTACCTGCTTCAAATCCGGCAGCAACTTCCTTGAGTGGAGAATCTGCATCCCCTTCTCACTCATGTGGCCAAGCCTATGATGCCACATTGCTGTATCTGTTCCTGTGGAAGCTAAAGAGATAGAATGGTCAGTATTATGAGGACATAAATACAACGTACCTACTCTGTCTCCTTTTGCTATCACCATTGATCCTTTAGTGATCTTCCACCACTTTTCTCCGAACGTAGATAGACAGCCGCCATCTCCCAACTGCCCTGTTCAGATTAGATTTCTTTTCATAGTAGGAATATGCCTAACTTCTTTCAACAACCAATTAGTTCAATTCTTAACTTTTATCCATACCTTACCCATTCTAACAATTTTACATGGCTCATCATCACCCAATAAAACATGTCCAAAGTCGCCAGGAACATACTCATGAAAGTATTTCCTATGGGGTGTAGCATGACATGAGGCTCCTGAATCTACTACCCAATAATCACTAATATTATCTAATGCAAGAATCAAAGCATCTTGTAACACATCACCTGCTACATTTGCTTCCTTGGTAGTTTCCTTCTGTGCATCTCCTTTCTTCTTTAGAGATTTGCAGTCTTTCTTCAGATGTCCTTTCTTTCCACAGTTCCAGCACTCTATCTTTTCCAGTCTGGACTTGGATCTGCCCATTTTAGACTTTCCATGATTACCTTGGCTCTTTCCTCTCTCCTTTTGTCTTCCCCTACTCTCCATGGTCAACCCATTACCTGATGTCTCACCTGTGCTTTTTCTTCGCATTTCCTCGCTAAGAATAACACCAATAACATCATCAAATTTCAAGGTGTTTTAACTAGAGACAGAGTTACTTACAGCCATGACCAAGCTATTCCAGCTTTCTGGCAATGAACACAAGATTAGAAGAGCCCTAACCTCATCATAAAAGTTCACACTTACAGAACTTAGCTGATTTGTAACTGTATTAAACTCATTTAAATGATCAGTAACAGATCCACCTTTAGACATCTTCATATTAAATAAACGCTTCATTAGAAATACCTTGTTGGAGGCCGATGATTTTTCATACAGCTTACCCAATGCGCTCATCAAACCCTATGTTGTCGTTTCTTTTGAGATATTGAAAGCCAAAGACGAAGCCAGGCTCAACCGTATTGTTCCCAGAGCCTTTCTGTCAAGAACCTCCCATTCTTCGTCCTTCATAGCCGTCGGCTGCTTTGCTTTTCCTCCCAACGGTAGGAATAGATCCTTCTGGTACAGATAGTCCTCCATTTACATCTTCCATAACCCGAAGTTTTGGCCATTAAACTTCTCGACCTTAAACTTTCCTTCTTCTGCCATTGCTCCCACTCGAACTAGAAACCCTAGCTTCCTGCAAGTTTAACTGCCAAATAGACCTTTGGCTCTGATACCAATTGTTAGAAAAAAAGGATCGCAGAGCAATAACAATAAACAGAAATGCAAATATAATCACACATACACATTACAAGAGAGACACAAATATATCATGGTTCACCCAACTTGGGCTATGTCCACACTAAATTTGCCAGTCCTTATTATTATTACCATCCAGCAAGGTGAAGGGATACAACCTGCAGCACAACCACTGCACTTCCTCTTCTCTGTTTCACAGTTTCTCTCCTGATCTCAGAGATCTTTACAATGCATAAAAACTAATACATCCTCATCCTAGCCGTATTACAATGTCTTTCTTTTATAAGTGAAATACAATGGTAAAATACCACGGGATACCCAAAACCATGGGCCTACAAAACAGTTGGCGAAAACAACCCCAAAAATTTTCTTCGTGGGCGCTGCCCTCGAACCCCCACCAAGGGACCGCTAGCCCCCAAACCCCCCAGCCAGGGGGGATGGTCCCCCCTGGAACCCCATGGGGGGGTGATGCCCCCCACACCCCCCCGCTAGGGTGACTGTATAGTCCACCTACATATCATATAAAACTGGGGTACAAACATGGCTGATACAATATCATCTATGAGACTAGAAGATCTGGCTCCACAACCAACACTTACCTCTTGCTCTCAATTTCATGCACAATTGCTGCACAAAATTCTGTGAAAATTTTGTCGATCTTATAGTTCGAAACCTTCAGAGAATATTGGATTTTGACAAAGGTTTGAGCATGTTTCAGTAGTGCATAAACAATGCCTTTACCCGACACCGAAAAAACATCTCACAACAATCCCAAAGACGATAATCATTTTTAAGATATTCAAATCCAAGACAATATAGGTGAATACTATCTGAGTTTCCTTGATATTTCTCTTTCAGATACCAAGAATAGTCAAGTTTCTCTTTAGTTGGTGCATGTTTCCATTCTCTAACATTCTCGGATTTTAATTAATCACTGGGAACAACTTCATCATGCGCAACATTGGCAGATGGATAAACTATGTTTTTCAATGACTTCATCAACGATCTCGCTCCAGATATGTTTACAGATAGCTTTCTCGATGCCATTTTCCCTATAGTCAGAAACCAAAAAACAAAATTAATATATGTTTTTAAACAAAAAATTGCAATACAAATCAATTGTTAATGTATAGTAACCAAAGAACTAAGAATTTGATGGCTTAACATATCCCTTGGCACATGTATTGGTGCCCCTGTTGCAGATGCATAGCCCTTGGCTATGCAATGGGCATTGGTCATTCCATCCATTTACATATCCCACGAGCTATGCAATGGCCCATGGCCACGGGCTATGAAAATGGACATGGGCTATTGCATAGTCCTTGGGCTATGCAATGGGCCGCCCCAACCCGTGCCCATTTCATAGTCCATGGGCTATGCAATGGGCCACCCCAACGGGTGCCAACTGCATAGTCCATGGGCTATGAAAATGGCCATGGCTATTGCATGGTCCTTGGGCTATGTAATGGGCCTCCCCAACCCGCGCCCATTGCATAGTCCATGGGCTATGCAATGGGCTGCCCCAACGGGCGCCCACTACATAGTCCATGGGCTATGCAAATGGCCATGGGCCATTGCATAACCCATGGACTATGCAATGGGAACCCGTTGGGGCAGCCCATTGCATAGCCCATGGGCTATGCTGTAGGTGCCCAAAGGGCACCCAGGGGGAGGAGCTCCACTCCTCCCCCCAGGAACCCTTTGGGCACCCACAACACCCCCGGTCGGGTGGTGCGATTCTCAGAATCATGCCGCTTGCTAGGGCGGGTGTTGTGGGCACCCATGGGGGGTTGGGATGGAGTGGCTCCACTCCATCCCGACCCCCCATGGGCGCCCACAGCACCCTCCCTAGCAGGCGGCGTGATTCTGAGAATCGCACCACCTGACCCGCTCCATCCCGACCCCCTCTAGGAGCCCACAATGCCCCCCATCGGGCGAAGCAATTCTGAGAATCACGTTGCTCGACGGGGGGGTTGCTGTGGGCACCCAGAGGGGGCCGGGATGGAGCGGAGCTGCTCCATCCCAACCCCCTCTGGGTGTCCACAGCCGCTCCATCCCAACCCCCTTTGGGTGCCCACAGCTGCTCCATCTTGGCACCCTCTAGGTTCCCACAATGCCCCCCGTTGGGTTATGCCATGGCCAGGCCATTGTATAGCCCGTGGGATATGCAATGGGTTCCCTACGGGCGACCTAGGTCCGCTCCATCCCAACCCCCTCTGGGTTCCAACAGTGCCTGCCCTAGTGGGCGACGTGATTCTGAGAATCACGCTGCTCAATGAGGGGGCTTTGTGGGTGCCCAAAGGGGGCCAAGATGGAGCGGAGCCACTCCATCTTGGCCCCCTCTAGACGTCCACAATGCCCCCCTGCCGGGCTATTCCATGGCCAGGCCGTTGCATAGCCCACGGGCTATGTAATACCCATGTCCATTGTGCTATGGAATGGGGGCTAAGGTGCCTATGCCCTTCGCGCCCCCCCCCAAAAAACCCAGGTTTTGTAGAGGGCATGCCAGAGCCCAAAGTAAAAAAATTTGCATTAAAACTTTAAAAAAATTAATTTAACTAACCTTGATAATGTTTGAGTTGTTAGATGGTCTCCAAAGCCTTCTTGATCGTTGTTTGCAAATGGTGACTATAGAAAACCAAACTGCGTTAATATATCATAAAATAGGTTTTTTTTTACCGTTTTATGAATGTGGGATTAAAAACTGTGTAATTAGATAATGCATTATTTCTAAATATAGAGAAGAAGACATTAAATGAAATTTGACTAGTGTTGTGACTTTTGATTTAAAAAATTAATATAAATAACTAATATTGTATTAGGCAGTTTGGATAGCTTTGTTTAAATAGCATTTTATTAGTATTATCACAATTGTTATACGATAAATTAAATTACTTTTACTAGTGTTATAATTGTATTTGAAATGTGTGATTTATTTTGTAGGAAATTTTTGGAGGGAAAATTTTGAAGTGAAATTTTGGAGGGAAAATTTGGGAGAAAAAATTTCATTCTTTTAGCTATAATATTGTTGGGGTTGATAGATGCACCATTGTAGTTTTGGGTGAGGAGTGTGAGAAAATTTCATTCTCTTAAACTATTTAGTGAAAAGTCATGGACTCCTCTGAATCAATCTCAATGTCTGAAGATTATGAAAATTTTGATTTAAGTGGAGATTTGAAAGGCATCGATGATGATTTACCTTCAAGTGAAGATGTTAAAGGCATTCATGATGATGATGATGAGCTTCCTTCATTTGTAGATTTTAAAGACATTGAGGAAGATGATGAAAATTTTCCTCCAAGTGACGATTTTCAAGGAACCAATGATGATTTTTCTCAAGGAAATGATTCTCAAAGCATCAACAATGATTTTCCTTCAAGCCAATATTTTCCTCCAAGTGAGGATTTTCAAGGATGAAACAATAAATTTCCTTCAAGCAAGGATTTTCCTCCAAGCGAGGATTTACAAGAAAACAAAATTGATTTTCCTCCAAGCGAAGATTTTAATGGGATTGATAATAATTTTGGTCAGTATGAAGGCACTAATGATGGTGTAGATGATTTACCTCCAAGCGAGGATTTCAATGGCACTGATAATGATTTTCCTCCAAGCGAGGATTTTAATGGGATGGATGATGAAGTTGGTGAAGATGAGGGCACCGATAATGGTGAAGATGAATTTCCTCTGAGCGAGGATTTTGATGGAAGCAATGATGATATTCCTCCAAGAGAGGATTTTAATGGGACAGATGATGAAGTTGGTGAGGATGATGGCACCAATAATGGTGAAGATGAATTTCCTTCGAGCAAGGATTTTGATGGCACCGATGATAATTTTCCTCCAAGTAAGGATTTTGATGGCACTGATGATGATTTTCCTCCAAGTGAGGATTTTAAAGGGACAGATGATGATTCTGGTGAGGATGCAGAAACCAATAATGATGAAGGTTATTTTCCTCTAAGCAAGGATTTTGATGGCATTCATGATGATTTTCCTCCAAGCAAGGATTTTAATGAGACACATGATGATTCTGGGGAGGATGCACGCAACAATGATGTTGATTTAAGCTCAAGTGATAAACTTAATACTGGTGCGTATACTCATTCTCCTACTAATTTTGGTGATGATAATCTCAATGAGAGGGATGATATTCCTCACATTGATGAGGATCGTTTAACAATTGATGAAACACAAAGGAAAATTATACCAATGAGCAAGATTAAGTGTAGGACTAGAGGCCATTTTATATCAATCCAAAGCATTCTAGTTATACAAGGTCTAGGAAATATTTGCTCACAAGTCCCAATTCTATTACTGATTTGATTTCAAGTGAGTGTTGCCAAACAAATTGTCTGAAAAAAATACACTACAATCAGGCTTTTGAGAAAAGACAAGCATATTTATCAATGAACAAAAATATGCAAAATTCATATTTGGTAGGGTGCATGATTTCTACAAAGGCAGGTTATGATTATCGAATTGGAATTTTTATGCTTTGCAGAAGGGCATTCAAAAGAATCCACTCAATTGGTAATCTTAGACTATCAAGAATCCAGACAAGGCTAGAAAAGGATCCTACATTTTATTCTAAAGAGTATCATGCACGAGCTAGTGGGCCATTAACAAACACTGCAATGACATGGATGCGTAACTTCTTTTCTAAGCATGGAGAGATTATGCCAAATAGAGAAACCATACACATCCCAGATAATTTCTCAAGGCTAGAAATCTACAACTTGTACAAGGAATTTGTTCAAGACACTAAAGGAAATAACAATTTCATTAGATATTCATATTTTACAAGACTATGGAAGACAGAGTTCAACAATGTCTATATTCCTAAGAGGTTAAGGATGCGGGTTTGCAGTATATGTGCTTCTCTTAAGCAAAGAAAAGATAAATCAGAAGGGATAGAGAGAGGTATGTATCTAACAACTTTATTTTTTTGCAATAAATATCTATTACGAAAGTTCATCAATGTTTTGTTTTTATTTTATTTGTAGATTTTGTTGTTAAAGAACTTCAAGCACATCATAATCAATAATCAGTTGAATGACAAAAGTTATGCAAACATCGCAAGAAGTGTTATGATGAACCACACAAGTATATGGGTTTGATAATTGATGGCATGGATAAAAAAAAAAACCACTTTTGCCACATTTTGTTCGTGTAGCAAAGAATTTAAAGGAGGAAAATTTTATTTTGTTTCACTTGGTTGGTTGTATGGTTTTTAATGGTCAAATGTCTCCAAAGGTTTACTTTAAAGCTCCCAATATTCATAATGATGCAAATCTGACCATTATCATAATTCACCATGTGCTGACTCATTGGTCTGGTAATCTTCCTTGAGTTCTATATCTGCAATTGGACAACACCAGCCGGGAAAACAAAAATCAGAACATGTTTGGTTATCTGAACATGCTTGTTGAATTGGGAAATTTTCAGAAGGTTAAAGTTGGTTTCCTTCTTGTTGGGCATACACATGACCATATTGATCAAATGTTTAGCCGTTTTGCAGTGACATTGGGGAAGAAGAATGTTGGGAGCCTACCATCATTAATTGAAATTATTAGAAAAACATATAGTCCAGAAATTGTTGTGCTAACATTGGAGGAAACTATTGACATGTGAAGCTTTATTTTGAGATCGCATGGTGAAGAAAGGTGCATTGAGAAACTTAATGACATTAGCTTTCAGCATCAATTTCGCATAACAAAATTGATGGGAAAACACTACTATGGGGTAATAAATACTCAACAAGTGCAGAATGGGGGCCTACATCAGGTTTAACATTTATGAAGTTCATCCTAGGTCATCAAATGTATGCTTCAAAGTTATCGTTGTTGCAATTAACTGTTGAGATTCAAAATTCACACCGACACAATAGAGATGTTGATTCTTCTCAATGCTTGGAAGAAATAAAAAAGTCTATAAAAGATACATATGACTATTTTGAGGTTGTTGATTCTGTTTGGTGGGAGTCAATTTTCATGGAGCAAAATGACATAATTACAAACTCTACAAATGGAGACATTTTTCCGAAGACTCCATTTGGTTGGCCAAAAAGTATGTCAAATGAAAATGAGGAGAGAAATGTTGAGCCTGAAGGTGTTAAGCCTTCTCAACCAGAAGAAAGGGAAATGTACATTGGGTCTAGAAGATCAACTGCACAGCATGAGGCTATGGAAGACCTTTACAGAGGCTCAATATAAGATATTAAGGAGGATTGCATGATTTCCGTTTTGGCCACAGAATATCCACGTGGTTATCCATTCTGGATTGCAAAAGTTATGAAGGTCAATAAAGAAAATGAAGAAGTTATATCTATTGAAGCACACTGGTATGCAACTGACACACACCCATTTCATGGTGTGTACAAGACGGAGATGGTGATCGAGAAAAGGGTTTGCAAAAAGAGAAAAAGAAAGGGTCAAAATGTAAATCATCGTCGAATAGACATTTTGAAATTAGAGGATGTTGACATACTGGTTTATGACTTCCATTTGACAAGGAAAGGCACTCTTCACTCCAAGAGTATAGAGATTATCAAAAGATTGTTGGCACCGGAAATAGTTGCAACATGGGAGTCTGCTAAACCAAGGCGTAGATCTAGAAGGAATATGGCATATGAAATGTTGGGCATACATGAATATTTAGATGGTGCACTCGTTGATACTAGAGAAGAATATGGGTCATCTACATCTTCATCCAGTCATTCATCTGAAGAAAATATAGATTCTGATGGTGTGTCAGAATCCATGTGTTGATTTGAATATTCGCACATGAAACATTTTGTCAACTTTGGTTAATATGCCATTGTTTGTATGGAAATTCTAAAGGAGTGCTTGAATTTTGATATAAATTACTTCTATGTCTTATGGTTTATTATATGATTTTCTAATGAATTACTTCAATTTTTGTATTTTATATGAAAAGAGTGGTTATTGAATAATTTGTGTTTAACTCAATGCATTTTTTATACAATGTTACTAATAGATTAAATAAGCACAATTTTCAATTTTGATAAATCATATAAAAATGCCATTTTTTGAAAAAGTGTGCTACCAGTAGCAAGCGTTTTCAATTTAGAGCTTGATTTTAAGGTTTTTGCAAACAACAATAACAAATGTTTTGGTTCAATTCTATGTTTTTGACCCCAAATCAAAAAGCGGTGCTACCAGTAGCACCACTTTTTGATTCAGGGTTGTTTTTGGTGTTTTTTTATGCAAAAATATGGGTTTTTATGGCTAGAGTTCTCGTTTTGAGTAAACAGTTCTCGTCAAGTTGTATAACATGTTAATGGTGATGATGTGGGTATGAAGACCACGTTTAGGTGGGCAAAAAAAGTCTAAATAAATATATACATATATATATTTATAATTTATGAGGTGTTTATGGAAATCAAATTAAAATTTGATTTAATATTGACAAGTTAGCTTTCTATTTGATGAGGAAATGATGGAGACAAAATTACAAAGATTATATCTTGTGTCTCTTGTGCAATGTGTTGATGTGTTTACTTGATGAATGACATGTGATTGGTACGTAGTTCATGGATGAATATGATATTGAATTGAGCCATTGTGTCTAACAAGGTGGATGTAAAATTCATTAAGGGATTGATAGTAGGGAGGAATTAAGATATGTTAAATAACAAATTTTATAATTTTTAGTTTTGGTATTTCATTTACAAAGATTTCTAGTTTGGGGCAACATCAAAATTTATATTTTTAATGATGAAATGAGGAAAGGATTTGGATGCTTACCTTTCCAATCCTCCGTGCAAGATGAAATCTCCCTCATTGAGCTTCCAAATCTCCCTCGTTGAGCTTCTCCAATGCGTTTTGGCAAGTCGAAATCGCTCGAGCATTCGTGTTTTGAGAAAACAATGGGTAAAACAGTGCCGCGGTGCACGGACTATTTATTTATTTTTGTTTATATTAACCAAAATGCGCGTGCGTTTTGTATCACTATAACGTGCACGCATTTTGGAATCCTATCCTACATGTCAATTGACATGGTAGGGTCGGAGTCTGCCCATTCCTAGTTTTAAGTAATGCTCGTGCGTTTCTAATTTACACAATTCTTGCGCGTTTTGTGAATGCACGATTGCACCTAAAGGGTCCCTCAACTTCGTGCGAGGGCCCTTTAGTCATGTTTTTCGAGAGCAGAATGAGACTGTTGATTTACTGTCCGAGGAAGGGTTGTTTCTTCCCCCTAGAATATGCGAGAATACTTTATGCAGGGGAGGACATCGGGTAACTACAAGTTTCACAATGGACTATATGTGTTGATTATGTAGCCTTTCAATAGTTTTATACCATTTCCTTTCCCAAAGGATTTTTGTGAAGTTTTTGTTTTATTAGACATTTTTGAGTTTACATGCTTTTTTGTAAATTCTGGATGAACAATGCAATGCACATGAAGAATGTAATCTAGACGTTGAAAGATTAAATAGATTATAATTTTTTTCTTTGGAAAAAAAAAGTAGATAATAACAAATATGAACATTAAATTGATGGTAAAATGTGTATGAATAGAATAAAACTTATTTATGGTGTAAAATGTAATTAGAATAAAATTTATTAAGTGAACTCTAAAATATTTTAAATGAATTAAATATTTTTGTTTTAACTTATTTAGTTTTTAATGTATATATAGAAAATGGAGAGATTAAGCATAATTGGGTTGTAGAATTGAGTACATTTTATCACTGGTTTTTATTGACACATGCAAATTAAGGAATTACCATTATTCAAATAAAAAAAACCCATATAACATTGAATTACACTCTTACAAATATATATCACCATTATTCAAATAAAACCAAACCCATAACATTGACTTACACTCTTACAAATATATTTTTAAGTCTTTGGCCAACCTTCTTTTAACTCTTATATAATTAAAAGCAAATTTAAATCTTTTTTTTGTGTAAGCTGCAAATCATATTAGATTAAAAAAAAGAGTACAAAATATAATACAGTCCTTAATGGGATGGCCCGAAGGTGCCATCCATGTTTCTCGAGAGAGTTCATGACTGTCAAAATAGCATACAAAAAACCCCTGTCTATAGAGGGGGAAATCTGAAGGAAATTGACAGAGTTTAAGATCTTAGCAGCATTAAGCTAACTGCATATACATAATGGGTCAAGAAAAGACACAAATAACCACAGAAAAACCTGCTTAGACAGTAGCTCATGGTGTCTCTTCCAGAATGGGGCAGTTGTACTCTGGATTCGCCCTCCACACTTTGTTTGGGATCACGGTAGTGTTCTCCTCCATAGAATTCGAGGAACCAGGTGCCATTACCATCATGACATGTAGGGGAGTAGTTTTCCTTGGCATCACAGGACGAAGGCTGACTGTTCCTTTCGAGTGCGCTTCGCTAGAATAGGGCTAAGGTATAGGGGATGGGAAAAGAAGCTTATGCTTTCTCCTTGCTTTTTGCTTGAGCCTTGTCGCATGTCAGTACTGCAGATTTGCCACCCGGGTTGAGGTTGTCCAAGCCAAGAGTCGAGTTCAAAGCAACAACGGAAGAGGTGGCTCCAGGTGTGGTGCTGCCAGAGCGAAGGTCGCGGCCAAAGGAATTAGTAGGGGTGTAGGAGTCCCATATTTGAGTGCTGCGTAGGGTGCCAAGGGTGGTGATCCAATTTGGCAGAGTGGCGAGCAGAGACTAAGTCGCCTGGTTAGCAGAGACCCAATTTGCTTGCATGTTTTCCATTAGCTGCCCCATCATATTCTTCACCAACTAGTATGGGTCCCAAGCCGGTTCTTGCTAAACAAGTGCCATGGTTTCTGCATTGATCCGAGCTTCCCAATTGTCCAGCAGTAGACGGATTGGGATGGATATAGCAAGACCATAACCCTATCGCAGAGGAGCTCCTGTTTGTTCGTTGGCTTCCTTAGTGTTTTTTGCTTTGGCCCCTTTAGTTCTGCCCATGGTGAATACAGGAGGGGTGATACTGACACAGGAGTGGGCTTGCAGGTTGCAGATATTTTCAAGTGCAGAGAGAATGATGCTGAGAGCACAAAGAGCCTGGAGAATGCGGTGATCAGAGTGCCTCATCGAATAAGCAGACAGAGGAGCTTCACCTTGAGCCCTGGGCCCGTGGTTCGCACGTAGGAGGATAATGGTGGCCAGAGAGGCTGAGGTGATGTTGGGGGCAGGCTTATTAACTAGCCTCAGTAGTTGACGTCGTTTCAGTGACCTCAACATAGATATGCGCATGGCTATGTGTCACCGAGTTGTGGCCATCTAGCTGCATGGTGGAGTTGGCACCTGCATCCGGGAAGCAAATTTAAATCTTACTTTGATAAATTTTCTTATTTTTCATATCATTACTTTTTAATTTATATAACATTAATTTAGATTTATAAAAAATTCTCTTAATCAATTTATTTTTATCGTTTCTCTTAATTTACACAACAATTTTTTTATTTATTATTTATTTATAATTAAATATGAACACATTGAGTTATCAATAATTCAATGTAAAGCGCTCATTGGCGAGTGTCACTTTTAATTATAAAAAAGCAACAATTCTAAACTTCTTATCCATGTGGTCGGTTAGAGTAGGAAATTTGAAAAAAAATACAATTACAATATTTCACCAATGTATTACATCAAATTATTTTATTTTAAAACTATAATACTTTATAAATAATATGTTAAAATATTATTGTTTTTAAATTAATATAAATCCATCTTAATTCTAGCTCTATAGATGGGTGGTTGGGAGGAATGTTGTTGTTCTCCCCACCCGGATTCAAACCTCGCTTTGTGACACTTGCTCCTTGGGAGCCCACTTTAACTATGTAATGATTGTAATGCTACCTTAATTCTATAACAGGTGTTGGTAAACCTCTTTTAAAGTCCTCAACTTGAGGAAATGTTTGCAACTATCTTTATATGTACTTTATGCAATGAAAAAACAAACATCACTACATTGAAATCAACTCATTGAAAAATTTTAAAAAATATTTATACCATCAAAATGGAGAATTGTAATAAAGTAATAATCATGTCTAGTTATAATACATTCCAATGAAAAACATAATAGGAAAATATGCTAAATTTGCATTAATTAATTAGTTAAGTAAAATACTTTTCCCAATTATTCATTAATGTGCAATTATCACAAAACTAATATCTAACTTATTGTTATATTATTAACTTAACAATACATAATCATACATATTTTCCTTCACTATCATCCCCTTGCCAACTATTCCAATTTCGAATTCTACAAATGCAAAAATTGCATTTATTCTATCCCAATTTGGAATCCTACTCAAAAATTGCATTTATTCATTGAGTATTGCACTGAGAGTAACAAGGTGGTTACAACCCAATATGGGGGAGATGTTGTGATGTGATTGATCTTATATGTGACATATTTTAATAATAAAATAAAAAAACAATTAAAAAACATGTTGGCTAAAATATTTTTACATATCTTTTAATGAAATTAAATATTTATTATGCTAATCGAATCTTATGTTTTGAATAAATGTCTCTCTTGTAAGTCAAATCAAGGAAAGACTAACTAATACAAAAATATTTACTTTATTGTAACTATTTACCAAAAAATTATTTAAAATGTGAAGAATGAATGAAAATTGAAATTGAAATTTCATGTATATTTATATAAATGTATTTTACAATTTAGCCAATTTAAATTTGGAGTTCACATGTGCTTGGTTTTATAAATTTTTTGTATATTTAACTTTTTGTAACCTAAAATAAATATTTAAATTTTATGTTATTTATAACTAAATAAAAAACCATGGTTATTCTATTTTATTTTTAGCTATTATTTTTAAATTCAAATTGTAAAATGTGAATATTTAAATTAAAATTATATAATATTGTATAAAACATTAAGCCTCGCAAAATTTCAAATCGCTTCCACATTTTACGAGAATCATCTTTTTTTTGGATTATATAATGTTGTATAAAACATTAAGCCTCACAAAAATTTCAAATCGCTTCGACATTTCACAAGAATCATCTATTTTTTGGATTGGGTTCCCTTCAATTTGAGTTTGAGTATGAGATATTGATTCTATTGATATTTACAGAAGGAGAATAAATATTGGATGATGTAGTTCATCATGAAGTTTGCATCATGTTTCTGAATGTTTAATCACATAGAATTCAGTGTAAGAAAATTTAAACACTATCTCAAACAAGGTTTTGACATGTAGACTAATTATTTTTTAAATTGATACGATTATTTACAAATTTTGATTATGATTGAGAGACAAATTACTTAGTAATGAGGAAATTTGTTCATCAAGCATTTTATTACTTATAACCTCATAATAAAAATCAATATGTCTTATCATATTCTTCTTATAAAGTTGGGTCTCTGTCACATATCCAAATTGGTGAGTCAGTATTTTAGTGAATTTTTTTTTGTCATATCCCCAGTTTTTTTCTATGGTCCATGGGGTAATTTTGGTCTAAGTCACCTAGGCAATAATTATTTAATTGATGAGGAAGTATGGAAACTATCTTATGGAAGATGTCTAAGGTTGTATTTGGGTATTAAATGGATAAGGTGGGCTCCCAGAAGATATTAATGCCCAAACTAAGGATCTAAGGAAACTAATGGAGTTATCATTAAATTAATGGAGATATATGTTGAGGCATTGCACCATACTAATTAACTAATTACTTGATAATTAATTAATTGCTAAGTTGAATTAATTCTGAGTTGTATTATCTTTTATTAATATCTTTATTTATTATGCTGAATAAATGAAGAACATGGCCTACTAATTCTAATTGGTGGATAAGGGTGGAGGAATTACTTGGAGTAGAAGTCAAGTAGACACTAGAGTCCAAAAATGTTGCTAAAATGGAGAAAAGAGGCTTATTTCAGGAAAAGCAACATAAATCCAGGAAAAGTAGGAAAGTTGGAAAAGCAGGAAAGTTTTGAAAGTAGGAAAGTTCAGAAAAGAAGGAAAGTCAGAAAAAGAGTAAAAAAGAAGAAAAGCCAAAGCAAAGAAAGCAAGCAAAACAAGGAAAGTATGTCCACTCATGGGTGACCTATTCTCATAGGTCACCAAGCTAAGTAACTTGCTCAATAGGTCAACATGAATTCTATTTAAGAAGGTTTCCAACTTCATTCAAGATCTTTTGCTAGTGTGAGGAATTTTATGAATGCATTTGTGCATCCAAGACTTGGGAGGTGTGCCCCTAGTCAAGCATGGGAGATGTACCCCAGCTTTCTATGAGAGGATGATGGCATCCATCCATTATCACTGAAATTATTTGTAGGTACTGAATCCTATTAGGTTGAATCAGAAGTTCAGAGCTATCTTCATCAAGCCAGAGATCGAATCCTTCCTCCTTCTTCTATTCTACAACTAGTTTCTCATGTGCAAGAGGATAGATTCTTCATTCATATTCTGAGGGGATTCTTGGCCTATTAATAGTTTTATAATAGAGTATTGAAGCTTCCCAGGTTGAAACAGTAGTTCAAAACCATCTTCATCAAATTCAGACTTCGAATCCTTCTTCCTCCTTCTATTCTACTGCCAATTTCTCATGTACAAGAGGAGAGACTCCTCTACCATCTTCTGAGCGGTTCCATGGTATATTTATGATGTAATAACAGAGTATGTAATGTTCATATATCATACACTTCAATACAAATTACAGAACTCTGAATTATTCTCCATTTTATGCACCCCTTCTAGATTTAGCTAGCATTTGACTAGCTTTTAATTAATAAACCACGGGGGGTTCACTCAGTGAACTTGTTACATAGTACGATCGTTCACGGGATATTAAAGAATATCCCTAATTTCACTAAATATTGGAAAATGCCTCCTAAAACTGTATTGTTGAACCCCCCTCCCAATATACCTTTCCAATTAATAAAACCCCTAGTTTCCCCAGATATTGTAGGTATCCATTTTTATCAACCCATTTTTAATACCCCCTTTATATCATATTATCAAGTTGTAACAAACAAGATCCCTAACACATCTCAGTATATGCAAACATGATGCTAAGTAAAATAATAGTATAATGCTAATAATGATCTCACCGGGAATGTAGGGGTGACTGAGTCAATTTTTCGCATTGGATAGTGGAAGAACCAATGAAATATTAATGGGGAAGGCAAAATGCTTAAAAGGAAACCCAGTGAAGAGATGAATGTAACAAAGAATGTTAAATACTAATAGTACAATAGTTATGCAATGCTTAGAAAACATGAGGATTGTAGATGTTTCACACCATAACCTACCAATCTACCAATTTTAGCCATAGGGTCTTATATCAGCTGAAATTATTATGGAATCCTCTGACCGATACTCTTTTCCATTTCTTGGCAGCAAGAGGCCCATATACACTTTTGAATTGGCACACAAGGATGAAAATTGCAATCGGTGCAAGGCAAGGACTTGCTTACCTACACATCAATTAGAACATCATTCATGGAAATCTCACTTCCAGCAACATCTTGCTGGATGCAAACATGTATGCCAAGATTGCAGATTTTGGCTTGTCTCGGTTAATGACAACTGCTGCCAATTCCAATGTAATTGCAATAGCAAGGGCTCTTAGATACAGGGCTCTTGAGCTCACAAAACTGAAGAACGCCACCACCAAAACGAATGTATACATCTTTGGGATTGTCCTGCTGGAGCTTCTGACTAGCAAGGCACCAAAAGAACCCGTGCTTGCAGACAACGGGATGGACCTTCCTGAATGGGTTGCTTCCATTGTGAAAGAACCCGTGCTTGTAGACAATGGGATGGACCTTCCTAAATGGGTTGCTTCCATTATGAAAGAAGAGTGGACTAATGAGGTTTTTGACTTGGAATTGATTAAAGAAGATTCCAATTGTGGAGATTAGTTTCTTAACACTTTTCAATTGGATATGCATTGTGTGGATCCTAACCCATCTGCAAGGCCAGATATGGAAGAGGTTGTGCATCGGCTGGAGGAAATCAAACCTAAATTTTGTCAGTCTTCCACTTCAGTGGCACCATAGAAGTAGATAGAGGAGGACTCATACATATAATAATATCATATAATAACTATGTAATATGTTACTGTGTGGTACTTTGGTTACACAACCATTTGCTCATTCAAATCATTATTTGATTCTATTGTTATGTATTGTAGAATCTTCAAACAATAACTTAATATTCTGTATATTCTTGCACTCTTTTTAGCAATGTCACTGGTAGTGGCAGGGATATTGTGAAAATTTATACTGTGTTACTCTCAGATCCTATCAGATCCTGGGGACTCATGGTGTCTAGTCAAGTCTTATATTTACTGTCATAAGTAATGTGGTGTGGTGTTGTTTGACCTTCTTTTATTTGGTATAATTCATTCTTGAGGATGGAAGATGTTTTGTTTCAAAGGCTCAAGAGATGATTTTTTAGTTGGAAAAGGAAAGGGTTTCCAAAGTTTGTGCAAGATGTAGTCTATTAGTAACTTCTATGCTTTAATTTAATAAAATGTAGTTCCTTGGGGTTGCCACTCTTTGCTGCAACTTTTGAAATCATTTTTAAGCCTCCTTATCTTCTGTATATTTGTGTGATTAGTGCTCATACCATGGTGGAACTCTTACAGACTCAACTTGGAACTCTTATGGACTCAAATGGGATTACATGCGAATGGCAGTCTATGTGACTACAAGAATCTTTTGGTTATTCTCTGACAAGCTCCATCCACTTCACACTTAAATGGCTAAATCTTGCTTCATTTTCAAGAGGTTAAGTTATGATAATGCTGAGCATATAAAAGCAACTCCAAGAATACAATATTATATAAGAAACCTTTATAGTTTATTTTTTGAAGCCAACTATAAAAATAATTACTCAAAATTAACACCAACTAGATTGCAAATGCCTTAAACCCTCAATCAATTACAAAAATTTCAAACACAATATTTTCATAAAGCAAAAAGGTTGGCACTATAGGCCACTAATATAAGATTTCCAACAATCAAACAAACAACTTTCAACAATTTTCTAGACTGCAAATGCCTTAAACCCTCAATAATTACAAAAATTTCAAACACAATATTTTCATAAAGCAAAAAGGTTGGCATTATAGGCCACTAAATATAAGATTTCCAACAATCAAACAAACAACTTTCAACAATTTTCTTCATTGCATTTTAACTAACGTTTAGGCAACTAATGATTTTAGCACTTAAATTAATTTCTAGTAAAATTTTAAGAACCAACCCTTCTTTGGTAGGATTTAGAAATTATGTTGAATTCACTGTAACAATTTAGGTAAAAAGGGAAAAAATGGGTGAAATTTTAAACAATGGGCATTTTAATTTTGGGTCTTACTTACCTAGTTAATCTCTTTTGTGCCCTTCTGAGCGAGGGGGTACCAAGGTAGGGAATGAACCACTATCTGCCCCTCTATCTATATCTGTGCCTAGACTCGCTGTTAGCTATGGGGCTAGGTAAACCTGGGAAGTAAGGTAGGCTAGGCATCATATCAAATAGGTGCTTGGCTGGGAGGGCAGCATAAAACTTTAACTAGTGAAATTACCACTTCCTTGGCGGCCACCCTCACTTTTGTATTACCCTGTTTGGGTGGAAATATATAATTATAAGCAAACAAAAGAATAGTGTTCCTGGCCCTCAGCCCACAATCATAACCTCATTAACAGTCTGGGGTTGCTGGCTTGGCACCGCCATGGTTCTGAAGCAGTTACAAAGGGGAAAGGCATTACGAAAAGGATACAGCCCAGTACCACGAGGTTGCAGCTAGGTTTTCAAGTAACTAAGGATTATCGTGTCAAAGGTGGTCGTCACTCTCTGCAACAATATATAACACATTAATTTAGTAGGGAGGTTTTCAAGTAACTAAGGATTATTAACCCATTTAACTAAAGAAGATAATAGGTACCAGGTAGGTGAGGCAGGTGAGGCATGGAGAAGAATAGGTGATTACAACTAAGCATGATATCGGCCCTGTACACAGGCTTGCAGTATCAATTATGATCTCTAAATTGAAAACTACATAGCCCACTTAAAGAACACATGGTTGAAATCATGAAGAATCAATAAGCTGTAATTTTTTTTGACCTAAAATCTAAAATCTAAATTTATGATATGACAGCTCCTAAATATCCTCCATCCATTTCACAAATGAATTTGACATCCACGGCTGACATTTTATGGATGTTGCAACTGTCATTATAGTTGCTAATTTGGTTTTCGTTCCATTGGATAACTAGGGGAATCTCTATTTTAAACACACTGTTGGGCGAATTAATTAAATTAATGAGTTGTAAACTCCTTCCAGTTGCTTACCTGAGCCTTTTAATGAATGCTAGGGTGGATTATTGCACTGCTGGACGTTTTTATAATTGCTGGATGGATTATTTCCCTGTTAGGGAAAGTTTATAAAGCCTGGACATTTTTAATGATGCCTGGGGCGTTTTTTATCCATCTTTGGGCGGATTTCTCAGCTGGGCATTTTTATAATTGCTGGATGGGCGTTTTCATAATTGCTGGATGGATTATTTCACTGTTAGGTCAAGTTCATAAAGCCTGGACGTTTTTAATGATGCCTGGGGCGTTTTTTATCCATCTTTGGGCGAATTTTTCAGCTGGGTGTTTTTATAATTGCTGGATGGGCGTTTTCATAATTGCTGGATGGATTATTTCACTGTTAGGGCAAGTTTATAAAGCCTGGACGTTTTTAATGATGCCTGGGGCATTTTTTATCAATCTCTAGGTGAATTTCTTAGCTAGGGGATTTAAAAAAACTCAGAAAACGTTTTTATAACTGCTGGGGAAATTAAGCATGGTCGGCCAGAGTTGAAGTGGCTTGGGTGAATTTGTCTTCTTTAATACAATGAAAATTAAATATTTTACAAATCAATCCCTCTCTATATCACAATTAAAAAATACTTCTTTAAATCAATCTCTCTTGAGAATTTCTGTGACAAATGAGAGGCCTATATCTTTTCCACTTCAGTTGTTCTCATACTGCCTGGCAAACGCTGGAAAACAATTACTTTCAACTTGAAACGTGGTGCTCTGCTTCTAAGGTGATTTTAACTTTTCCTTCCAATTTTGGGTATTTCCAAGGATATGTCTAGGCAACAGCGTTGGCAAATGTGGTACTAACAGCTTGTAGGTTTTTCTGATGGCCAATTTCCCAGTGGTGTGTTGAACTATTACTTTCACATCCACTTTTTTACTTCCTGTCAAAAATGAACATATCCATATAATTGCAGCAGCTTGTGTGATTGCTAATGAAGTTAAACCTAAATTAGAATTGCATCATTTTTCATTTTTTCTGACGCCAATTTCACAGCTGATAACCAGCTGACTTATCACCTGTCCAGAATCCTTGGCAATATGAAGATTGTAAACTTTGATATTATTGAAAATGCATTTTTCTGAAATTTAGTATTTTCTCATTCTTTTTAATTTTCAATTCAACTCCTGAGATGCATACAAAATTACAAACTCTTAAACCTAGCCAAAAGGAAGTAGACAATAATGTAGCAAACTTCCCTGAAAATAAAACCCACAAGAAGATGCATCTTTGATTATAACTATCACAAGGGTCTGATTACAAAGCTGAGAAAAAGGAGCTTCAATTTTAAAAAAAAAATTGCAAATGCTCCAAGACTGAGGGCGAGGTATCTATTCCATCTAAAACCCATGATAAATTGAAATCAAGAAAGCACACATATCAATTTATAAAACTAGATATAGTAGTAGAGAGGAGAGTGGATGTAACCACACTAATACCATTAAGCTGAAATAACATATAGAAGAAACAGAGCATACCTATTATAGGGATTCAAGCAAGCCTATCTAGCTGATTTTGTTTCTGTAACTGCTTTCTAGTAAATTCCATTCTTCCTAGAGTCAAGAGAGGATTCTCCTCTTCCCACAATCAATGTTCTGCTGAACAAGAAACAGAATGCACAAAAACTTCAAGCAAGCCCATCTAGCTGATTTTGTTTCTGTAACTACTTTCTAGTAAATTCCATTCTTCCTAGAGTCAAGAGAGGATTCTCCTCTTCCCACAATCAATGTTCTGCCGAACCAGAAATGGAGTGCACAAAAACTCCAGTGAAGCCCTCTAATCCTTCAATTAAAAAAAAAAATATCACTCCCCTGCTTCAGAAAACCTTGACGTGCCACTACAGTGCCAAAAATGTTCCCTACATTAGAAACCCTAAATGATGAAAATCAGAATACCCTGCATCAGAAACCCTAAATGTTTCACTGCGGGTACCCAGCTGAAGAAAAAAAAAAAATCATAAAACCCTAGTTCCTTCCACCATAAAACCATTAGATCCATGAGTGACAAAATTAAAGGTCAACTTGACCCCTCGATGCTTCCAAAACCATGTCAGCTCGTCAATCTGAGTGTTGCAAATTACAGAAAGTGGATGGAAATTGGCTTCGGAATTGCCAATGATCATCAGTCGCGACCATGATGGCCCCTCCCTCACACAAGGGTATCTATTGGCTCATTGTCACCTACGTGCTAATTGTTGCTCACTGCTATTGGGCTTACTGGAACAAACCAACCATTGCTCATGGAACGAGCACGATGTTGTGCTCTTGCACCTTTGATACCGCAGAGAAGCCGGAAGATGCTTGCAGATGCTTACAACAAGATTGCTTCTGGATTCAAAGGCTCGCAGGAAAAGCAACTAAGTCTTCTAGATGAAGCCCACGGGAGGGATGGAAATGCTCATAGCCCTGGTCTCAGCATCCAGGTTCTTCACTTAACATTCCACCAAAAAAAATTAATGTAACCCTACTTCCTTTCAACACCAAAAACCCTACTTCCTTTCAATAGGAAAAGTATTTTTTATTTTGTCTTAATAGAGACGAAAATACTAAAAAAAAAATATTATAAAATAAATACAAATGAGATCACTAATTAAAGACAATATGAGATTTTTGTCTTAAATTATCATCTCAAAATGGCCCCACATGTAGTAGTGATCTAACTAAGTTGAAGATATGGAAATGCGGAATACAATACTTACCAACAGCTGTGATGAAGATGAAGAATCTGAAAATTTTAGGAGTATATGAGTGTGTAAGCTTTCGTTTCAAAATGTTGAAACATTATCATTAGACTCGTGTTTGGCATTGCCTTTGGATTCTTCCATCAATGAAAGATTGTTCCATCTGAAGCAGTTAGACTTGTACCGCACAAAAATATCAGAGGTATGCTTTCAAGAATGTGTTTGCCCGAACCTTCAGGATCTGTAGATCGTGTGTTGTAAACATCTAGTGGAGGTTGGGGCATTACCAGGAACACTATTAAATCTCGATTTGAGGCATTACCGTGCATTGAGGAAAATAAGAGGGATTTATAGTGTAGCAAAACTTGAATTACTAGACATCAGGGGGTGCTATAATATAGAATCAGAGGATCTGCGAGGTCTTGGAACTTTCATATATTTAGGTTTTGAACTAAAAGACCAAATTTTGGTATCTTCAAATTTTCAACTAAGATGCTAGACAGAAGCACTCGAGTACTATTCAGGCTTCGAGTCAGATGTTTGGTTGGAAGCTTTTGCAGAAAGTTGCTTCTAGTTGAAAAAGAGTGACCACAGTTCATTGGTGATAAGCTAGGACATGGATCATGTTTTGTATGGAGTACAATACAAAAGGAGCAAGGATCTGCAACTTCTGTAAAAAAATCATTATTATTTACATCGTATTTTATATATTAATCAAGAAAGCTTGAATAAACTAGCTGATAATGACCACCTAAATCAAAATAGATGATTATAAAGTATATTTTCAATGCCACACACAAGCAGATACCATTAATGTTTTAAAAAGATAAAACCAGTTTGAACTTAGTTAAAGTAAGAGTTATGTTTTCAGTTTTTTATTTTAACATAGGTGTAGAAGCCAGCTATTCAGGCACTTGAAACCATTTGATAATTGATACCTAGTTTTTAGTCAAAATCTTGGGCACTGGGCGTTATTAAGATTTATTCCAAATGTCGTTCTAAAATTGCTACTTGCTGACCAAACTGTCCATGTATTTTTCTCTTAGCTAATGCGCTGGGTCTTCAACTCAACTGCTATCTCTTATTTAAACATTGTAATATACAGTTTTTCAGTGTGAAGTTTTATTAGCTTATTTTGTGGGTTCTATATGCTCTCACAGAGAGCATTTCTAATATATTTTTTTATGCACGGGCTGTAATTTAAGAAAAACGGAGCACTCTGTTTTTTTCTTTTTCTTTCCTTCAAGAAATAAATCAAAGTCTCCTCATTTTGTTTTAGAATCACCGCAGGACATTTTACTGTGCAATTCATTGTTATGAAATATTTCTGAATGTTTGATGTGCTGTTATTATTGACTGGATCTGAGTTTTGTTCTTGGGTGTGATTATATTTTACTTAAATCCTTTTATACTCAGGTCTTTCAGTTGTTGTTAGAGCTTGGTTTGAGATTGATTGCAATTTTAAGGAAAAAAGATGATCAAAGTACAATCTCCATGACAAAGAATTCAATATTCCACATCAAAACAAACATGTTGATATTCTACATTATATTCTGAAACCTTGTACAACAACAATTTGTTTCATTTGAATTTTGTTGAACTGAAAGATCAAATTGGAGAATCTTAGATTGATGTGGGGTTATTGAAACCATTTGGCATTGATATCAAAGGAGATTGAAATCGTTTGATGCCTAGTTTTTAAGCATATCTAGGAGTTATTAACTGATCTATTCCAAATAGCATTTTAAAATTGCCATTTGTTCCTTAATCTATTTTCATTTGTTTCCCATATCTGATATAGCCTTCATCAACTACAGTTTTTGAGTGTGAAGTTTTATTAGCTTATTTTGTGGGTTCTGTACGCTATCACAAAGAGCATTCCTACTATATATATGCACTGGCTGTAATTTAAGAAAACATTAAATCAAAGTCTCCTAATTTTGTTTCAAAATCACTACGGGACATTTGACTGTTGATTTTAATTGTGCAATTCATTGTTATAAAATCTTTCTGAATTTTCGCTGTGATGTTATTATTGACTGGAGTTGAGTTATTTTTTTCAATCGAAGAGAAATCTTCTTCGATCATTATCCATTTTATTTGGAGGTTGCTCCTTTCCAAAAATTAGGTTTGAAAATTATGGCACTTTTTTAAGGCACGCCTCTAACCTAAGCCACACCTCTAGCCTAAGCCTAGCTGCTTTATATTATCATATTGAAATCCCTATTTTATTGAGGTAAATACATCCAAGCCCCATGGAATTACTCATTCAGAAGTTAAATCCCTAATAATTGAAGTTACTACATGGATAAACAACAATTCATGGCTCAAATGCATCCATTTAAACAAAAGTTGGTTCCTGAAATAAATATAAGAAAAGCGGTAGAGCATCAAGATGAAGTTGTCGATTGCAGAATATAAAACCTCTAACTAGCTACTAACCTAGCTTGACCAAAGGAATTGTTTCCATTTGCACACTTGGAAAAAAATAACTACCTTGCTTAAACTAGTATACCAAGTAAACCGGAGACGCCACGATTGAGCCCCCTTCTTCGATGATTTGGATTTACTTTCTATATGTTTAGAGGTGAGGAGTAATACCACCTCCTGAACTTGCACCAAATTGACTATGAATTTCAGATTCATGAAAGAAGAGGACCCAACCGTCACTTAGGATAAAATGAACCGCGCAACAAAATTAGGGCACGATTTAAGATTTAGAGTGATGTGAGGACTAAAAGCATTTTTCGTTAGGGGTATGGCAGGGACAAAGATGAAGAAATTTTTTAACAAGAATGAGGGCATTAAGTTTTACATTATAATCAATAATTACCGTGTAAAGAGAAGCCCACAAACCTCTAATATGTGTGGCACCTTCCTTGATGCGGCCACTTGCAGCTTCCTTCATATCTCCGTCAAAGCGACCTTCAAGGGTTTTAGCAGCTCCGATGATCTTCTAGAATCTAAACGTGCAGTCCGCAAGCTGAAAGCACCAAGAATGATTTCTTCAGACCGATAATATGTCTTTGAGCTAATTAAGGCAACCCATAAATGAAAACATGCTTACCCAATAAAACGGGGGCGCTGTAGACTGTAATACAAGTTGAAAAGGTGCTGGAAGATTTCAATCCTGAGATATAAGATGTATCAAGTAAATACCCTAACCGGAAGACGCAATTTATGACACACACATTCTCTTCGACCACATATGTAGATGAAGCGCCGCCTAGTGTCCACAACAAATAGCTCCAGAAAAAAATGAGTGAATGAAAGCTTCACTGGAATTAGGGGAAACCACCCCTCCTTTAGAAGAAGAAACCCTAGAAGCTCCTTGTGCAACCGAAACCTCGCAAACCAATATGACTTATCGAGCAGAAGCTTATTGTGCGGCCGATAAGTACCCTGAGAAAAATATCTCTTGTGTAATAAGAGCTAAGATTAGTTTAGGGTCGGGTCCAAAATGAATGGTCAGAACCTCTGAGCCGAGTGAACCTCTCAGGAAATGGGTTGGTTCACGAGCCGCGCCCAAAATCACTTTCAAGCTGAGAGGAGGGAAGAGATGTTTGGCACGCACGGGAAGCGGATATATAGATGCAGGGAAAACACATTTTTTCCCTTTTTAATTTAATATAATTAAAAATAAAATAAATATTTGAGACGATAAAAAAATTATAAATATTTGAGACGGAATGAGAATTTCGTCTTAAATAATTGTCTTAAAAACCCCCCTTATGTAGTAGTGCCATGATTTGGAGGTATGAATCCATCCCACGATTTGGAGGTTATTCCTCAACTCACCCAAATAAAATAATCCCCAATATTTATATTACTTTGTCAAATTAAAAACCCCCCCTTGACCCCTTAATACGAGGCAATATATTTTAGAAGTTTTTAGGAGTATTCAAAACCCCAATATGAATGGACGTGATATGATATTGCCTCACTAGTGAACCCCCCGTGGAATAAACCATAAGTCAATGTGTAAGAGTCCAAATGAAGTCATTCCAGTTCCTGGAGTTAGATAATACATCACATGAAATTATCCAATCACTGTTTCAGAAATTCACTTTCATTTGTGTAGTGTTTGGGAGTCCAAAAGTTGAGCTAGTTGAGTAGTCCTAAATGACCATTTTACTAGTTATGCTATAATACTTGCTCATAACTCTTTGTAACTTTATGGAATGTTATATTATTGTTGGATGACTATTAATAAATGATATTTAACCTCTGCAACTTCATAAACGTCCATTTCCATTCTCTAGTTAAATACCCCACCCATACTAGCCTGTATAAGCTGAGTATCCCAGGAGCATTGGAGTAGATTGCAGTTTGCTGCTATTGAAACATCAATGGTTTTAGTACATTGTACAAAGGTATAAAATTATATCAGAACCTCCCATATATCCTTGGCCTTTGACCTTGCCCATATCCAGCCATTCTAGCTTCAAATATCATTGTTTTAATCAATTTTTAAGAATTCTCGAGTTAGTGTGCCAAATCCTAAGTTGGTACATTATAGTTTTTTAAAGAAATTCTCAATGACTACTTAATTTATAAATTATATTCATTAACACTTCATGATTAATTTATTTCATCATCCACTTAATTATTCATAGGTCCATACTTCCTTTTGGTTTTATCCTAACATTAATATAAGTACGAAGAATACACAATGAATATACTTATTGCATGTATTAACCCAGGGTAGGTTCTCATATGGAACTCCACGACATAACATGAAAAATTATAATGGAATTCAAATATATTAACGACCAAAGGTCCGCCATCCTTGCATCCACCCACGACGATTAGTTATTCATAAACAGGATATTCATAATGCTTATTTTAATCATTCCTACAAACCTTACTTACTTATGCAAAAGGTCTTTAGTCAAAAAATTCCATGAATTCAATTACCACTTTTAAATAACATCTCTGACTCTTCATGAAACATTTAAAAAATAACTTTGCATATCAAAAAAGGAACTAAATGTAGATACATCTAAATTACAACAAAAAACACATAAGAGGAGACCAATATACGTGGTTCACCCAAATCTATAGGCTACGTCCACAAAGAATGTCGCAACATATATTATTTATCAAAATAGAGGTTACATCCAACAACACCGTTGTTTCTCTTCTTACTTTTTGTTTTCCCACATCCTCCTAAATATCATACTTATTTAGTAGATATGAACCAAAATGTATTCACTTAACATGCTTACATAACATCATACTTTATTTAGTGGTTTTGAACAAGAATGTACCCACTTAACATACTTACATAACATCATACCTTTACTTAGTAGATATGAGCAAGAATGTACCCACTTAACATACTTACATAACCTCATACTTTACTTAGTAGATATGAGCAAGAATGTACCCACTTAACATACTTACATATATCATCTCTGCTAATACTTATATGTAGCAGAATTCAACTCTAATAATACGCCTTCTTACAAAGATCTATATAACAAAACAATGGATACATTTTTACATTCAGTGGTGATCTATTCTTTGATCGCAAATAGATTTAAATATTGAGTATGTGCAATCGTAGAGATTTGGTCATTGGTAGAGATTTGGTCTCTGATCTCAGATGGATTTAAGTATTGAATAGGTGAAATTGCAGAGCTTTGGTCTCTGATCCTAAATAGATTTAAATACTGAGTCTGTGTGCAATCGTAGAGATCACATATTAAAGGTTAAGCGTTAATGGAGATCGAATCAACTCGAGTTCAGGAAATATAACATATAATATAACTGAGATTTACAATCCCGGGATCAACGTTTTTCCCATCCCCATGGAAAAACAATTTATATAACATTTAATAGTATGACAGAGAACAAGGATCAAGCCGTCCCTTCCCATAGGGATCGATCTTGTTCCTTTCCCATCTATGCAAGCCAGTTATGAAACAAAATATAACATTAAATTATACCACCGAGAACAGGGATCAAGCCATCCCTTCCCATAAGGATCGAGCTTGTCCCTTTCCCATCTGTGAAGGCCAGTTATGAAACAAAATATAACATTAAATTATACCACAGAGAACAGGGATCAAGTCGTCCCTTCCCATAGGGATCGAGCTTGTCCCTTTCCCATATGCACAGGCTAGTTATACGATATACAACAAAAATACCACACTGATATACCATAACGATACAATGCAGACCTCCAATGAAATACAACATAGATAAAAAAATGAATACAATGCATACCTCAAAATGAATACAGTGCATACCTCCAATGAAATACAACGTAGATAAAAAATGAATATAATGCAGACCTCAAAAAGAATACAGCGCAGACCTCCAATGAAATACAACACAGATCAAAATTGAATATAATGCAGACCTCAAAATGAACACCATGCAGATCTAAAGATTCAACAAGGATCGATCGGATTCGTGGAAGCATTCTGGTAGTATGCACTATATACATAATAGAAATATTGCATCTCATGGTTGCATACTATGTAAGATACTCATCCAAAAGAGATCAATCGAATCCCTGGTAGCATACACAATTACAGATATCCTAACCTGGGATTCGACGATGGCAGCACAGAGATCCAACGATGGCAGCATATCAAAAACATATAGAGATGTTTCGACAATGAAATATATTGTAAAGAAAATAGTCAAACCAAAACGAGCAGAGAATAAGCTCTCAGTGAGTTGCCGCTTCCTATGCAATCCACCTTGAATTCTTCATCCAAAACCCTCCCGATCACAAGCATAAACACTAGTTATATAGTATTATGTTTCACCTCCTCTCCTTGAAGAATTCGCCTCCGATAGATGAATCTCCGGCGAGATGGAGTTTTAAATTGACAAATGAGGGGAGGCTTTGATAAGTGCCAGTAATGGGATTAGTTCCATGTTTTTCCATACCCACTCGAATAGGTAGTGGTGAATTATGAATGAGTTAAAACTCCTTAACGCTTTAAGACTCGGCTTCTTTAGTTATTATATTCCAATTTATATGACTAATTCGCGTTTGTTAGGTGGAGTATCCCTATTCTCTTGGTCACATAAGAGAAGGTAATCTCCTATAATAAATATGGGGGCTAAAAAAGATACATTTATATTTTATGTATATATATCTATTTATATTATATTATTGTATTTTATCATGCATAACTATATGCATTAATTCTCTATTTAAATCATCATATAAAAGAAACAAAGATATATATATATATATATATTTACAAGTTTTAAATATCTATATCTATATCGATATATCATATTCAATGTTATATGAATAACTTTCTTCATGGGAAAAACTCCCATTTTCCTTTATGTTGGATTCTTAATGCAATAAATGTCCCTAACCTTTTGTCAATCTAGGGATAATAATAATAGAATGATCTCTTAGTTATATTTAGGATCATTTAATCATAGCCATCTTCACACAAAAAGATAAACCCTATAACTTAATAGAAGGTTGCGACGAGTAACCACTCTCCTCAATCTATGACGATGATACTTATAAATTTTAAGGTTAACTCAAAATCATTTACTCTTCTTCAAATTCCCGTGGCACTAAGATGATCCCATCATCTATTCCTAGATTCTGAAGGATACCCTACCCTTCACCTTTTCCCCCTAGTGGATTCACTTTCCCGTTGCTTAGTTGTGTCCGTCTTTAGTCTCCTAAGTTTACAATTCACACTTAGGAATTAAGCCACATAACTTTCAAGGTTTTTTGGTGGGGCCTTGCCCTTGAGCTCCTCACTAGAAAACAAGTACAATATACCTTTGCATTTATAAAATAATAGGGGTATAAAATAGGGATATTACATCCTCCTCCCCTTAAGAATAACACCGTCCTCAGTGTTCATGCTTTTGAATTTTGTCTTCCCCTCTGGAGTCATCTCTTGCTTGCTTCATCATTTCTGTTTTGATCATCTTCAAACTTTCGCAATTCCCACAAGTTGTTATCGCTCATAACTTGTACTTTCATGCAACGAAACCGGGTCTTTCAAAATTGTTTAGTAAAACATAACATCATTTCATAATTCATCTCAGAAACATAAGGAATAAATATTTTTTTGCAACATAAACTATTACTATCCATGGAACATCTTCTAGCCTTTCTTTGTACTTTTATCAACATAAGAAGACATGATATAGGATTATTTGCAACATAACTCAAAATAATTCATAGTTGTCCAAATTTACTTATCCTTTGGAGAACACATTTTACCTTCAATACTTGGACATTTTAACAAGTCATTGACTTGAGGTAGACATCTCTTTCATTCACAAGTTAGCATCATCTATTTACATAATTTCAAGCAGTAAAATTTTAAAATTCATCATTCATCCTCGCCCTTGAGGGAAATTTTCCTACTCAAGTATTCATAACATTCACACATTAAGACATTCAACAGTCTAGTTACTTGGCAATTCATTAACATGTGTTTTATTGTTACATCATGAAGATGAAAAATTTCAACAACATTTTGTTGATCACCAAACTCTCCCTTGAGTTTGGAACTTCAACAACCCTCTACTGAACACAGAACTCTCCCTCGAGTTCTGTGACCAATTTCTGTGTGGAATTAAGGGCTAAAATTTGAGGTTACTCTCCCTTTTGATTGCTAGTCAAAATTTTTCTCCTCAAAAACATCAAACATCGTCCTGTATTCCAGATGTCAAACTTTGTGCCTAGGTCTTTCCATTGATATCACAGACTCTTTCACAATTCCCCTCAGGCCTCCTCGCTTGAGCCCGGGAATTTCCTTTCCACCTAGCCTCCTGCTTGAGTCTAGGAAAAGTTACTTTAGCAAAGTAGAGCTGGATCATGAATTTTTCCACTTGGTGTTCATTCAGAGGAAAGTTTATTTCCCCCTCAAGCCCTCTCACTTGAGTCTAGGAAAGAAATTCGTTTTCCACTCAAGCCTTCTCACTCGAGTCCAAAAAAAATTCTTCTTCCCCTCAAGCCCTCTCGTTTGAGTCAGGAAAAAAATTCTTTTTCCCCTCAAGCCTTCTCACCTGAGTCTAGGAAAATTTCTTTTTAATAACAATCATTTATTATTTTTGACATTTTTTGTTAATTACAACATGCAACATAATAACATCACATAGGTTTACCTATTTACTCATCCGTTCTTACTCACGCTTTTAATATATCTTTTCATGAGTTCTTGATCTTTATTCAAATTCTCACCATATGATTACCATGCATAATATATCATGCTCTGGTCCTTCAACAAGTCCCATAGAATTTGAAAATCTTCCAAATTCACTTGTTAGTACCACTTTATATAACAAAATCAAATTTTATAAGAAAATATTTTCCTAAGCATAATAATAAGGAAATCATACTTCATGCTACAACATCCGTACATGATCAACATTTTTATTTGATTTATTAATTTCATCAATCATAATGATCCAGATGGATATCAGTGGCCACCCACCTATTCCACTGGCTCAAAACAGTTTCCCATTTCGACAATTTTCTAGTAATTTTTCTACGGTTTTTCGGGTCTTAAACTTTTGAGGCCGTTTTGAGGCCCTAAACGACCTTTTTTGGCGATTTACAGGGGCAAATGGTTTCCAATGGCATGCATTTGGCCCCAATCGAAAGCTATAAATCTCGAATAGAAATTTCCAATGGACTACCGAGTGCCCCAAATGAAGATCATATGCAAAAGTTATGACACCGGGAAGTTGACTGTTCAACTAACCACCTTGTGGCCTCAAACTTTATGACGGTTCATCTTCTAGGGTTAGGTTTTTCGATGTTTGGGATTCTTTTCCCCATGCTTATGATAAATAGGCCATTTCGGCTTCTTTTTGTATTCAGTTTGGCACGAATGAGCATAGCGGCCACATCTCTTCTCAGAGATAGCTACTACCATTCTAGCTGTTTTTTATTTTACAGTCTGTTCTATTTCCGCTATTTAATAGAATATGTGTTTACTATATCAATGTGTTCTTTTCAGTATATCTATGTAGATTATTATGTATCTGCTCTTTCATTTCATTCCCACATAAATATGGATCACATAACTTACGACATGAAGCTGCATTGTTAACATATAGTGTTTATTAATCTCTTAACCTTTTCAACTATTCCAATGGTCGTCTAATTCGTCATTCGAATTTTTCCCAACTTACGTGTTTATAATTTACAAGACGATTGTAAAAGCAATTTGTGTATATACATCTCTATAGATCTGCAAAATTTCTAGAAATATTTACATCTCTTCCTTGAGTGTGTCGAAAGTAAAAATCATAATTCAACTTCTAATTTTAGTATGTCGACAAAATACATGATATGAAAGCATTATGCTTACAATTTTTAATCCACAACTCTTGTTAGTGAAACATGTCTCATCATAAATTTCCATATATTTAAGGAAGATAGCATTTTTGTTGATCTTGATACACTAAGTTTTTTTGACCCAAAATCCGATGGCGAAAAAGTCGAATTTGCTACAACCTATGGTCGCTCATCTAACAATTCCAGTCTATTTTTACCGTTGGTGGCATGTCGGCTAAAATCCGACAAAGTTGAAGAACAACGACAATATTTAAAAATAAAAATAAGTAGTGCCATTGATTAATATGCTTACCTGCTTATCTTTTAAACCTCTTGCTAAATCGATTTCCCTTTGTGTTAGATTGGTGTCTCCATTGCGATGTGCAACTTTAACCAATGAAGCCACACCTTCCCATGATATTCCATGACCAGATTGTTCACATTTTTCGATCCATACCTTCATCCAGTCAAGATTTTTTGCGATGTATAAATGAATCACATCCCACTCTCGACCGACTGTTTGATGACAATAAAATTAAAATTCAATGAAAATATATATTAGTCACTTAAAAAAGTATATAATTGCAGTATAAAATGATGCAAAATACTAAATATAAAAATAGAATATGTATGATATATAAACATAAAAATCACCAGTGAAATGTGTTATATTACCTTTCACCTTTCTCGATCTACCTTTCCCCTTCGGGTACTCCCCTTCAAAATATTTTTTGGAGTCTGGATCACAAATGCGACGTAAATTGAGCTTTGACGCCAATATAGGAAGATATTCACTAATGTACAACATGTTTTGGTATACCATATATCCCTCCATCATAGAACCCTCAGCATATGCTCGTTGTCTGACCAAACCCTTCATAAATTTCAAGTGCCTCTCAACCATCCACATGGACCTTGAGTGGACAGGTCCACACAGTTCAATTTCCTCAACTTGGTGTATGAGGTAGTGTTCCTGTGCATTGAAAAATGCTGAAGGTAGATGCTTCTACATTTCACACATGAGACGAGGAATTTCTCTCCTCCAATACTTTATGTCTTCTTTATGGAATTCTTTAGATGACAACCATCTACAAGTGACATGACAACCCAATCAAGAGATTAAAGAAACAAGTCATTATATTACGTAACATGAAGTAGAGAATGAAAATCAAAGAATAAGTTCTATGTTGAATTAAACAAACAATAAGCACATGAAAAAATCACCACTTACCTCATGTATTTCCTGAGACTATATATTATTTGCTTGACATTGTTGTTGAAGTTGTCTGGGATAGAGAGAGGTAGAACATACTGTAACAATAATATACAAATCGTTTCAGTATATCAAAAAATAGTACTAGACAAACAACAATACCAACCATATTCATTGGAAAAATAAAAAAAATAATTATTAAATGCAAACCATAATAATTATTACCTTCATGAAGACATGCCAATTGTGCGTTTTTGCCCCCGCGAAATCACCTTTCTTTGTTATGATATTCTTCATGTTCGCACAAAATCTGGTGGGAAATTTAATTTTTTGAATGACTTCTTTTACAACATTACTTTGTTGGTCCATTAACATCCATGGAAGTGAGTTTATATTAATTTGCTCTCCGTTGCTATGAAATTGAATGACGTCTTTAATTGCATGGTTGTTATCTTGAATGTCTTTGCAAATTTTGACAATTTTTTCTGTGTCATTCCTTCCATCCAATATTTGCCATAATGTTTCTGTCACATTCTTTCCGATATGCATTGTATCAAATAGATGAGCAATTTGTAGGTGCTCATAGTAGGGCAACCTACTAAATTATCTAGGATAACTTTTCATTCCTCGTGGAAGCCCATTAATGCCTTCATGATGATCACATGAACGACAATGATGAAATTAAATATTAAATCAATGTCAATTACACTAAACAACATACAATATAATAAAATACAATATGATAGTATATGATGATTGATTATACGTACCTTGACGATTTCTATTATATTGCAACTTCCATAGCTGAGGTGTCATTCTCTTTGGTTTTAATGCAGTCTCTTGCTTGCCATTGAAAATATGTTTTTCGGTAGTTCGATACCTATGATTCCTGGAGAGGAAGTGCCTATACTCATCAAACACCTCCTTTCCTAAGATTTTTGAACGATGAGATTTGATCTTAGGACCACAAACTGGACATGAAAATTTTCCCTTTGTTTGAAGACCTAAATAAAAAGATGGAATATCAATATTGTCTATTATAATTATATAAAAAATGACTGGATTATTTAGAAAAACATGCATGTGTATTATATTAACTAGTAGTTCGTAAAATTAAATGCAACTAAAGAGGAACTTATAATTACATACCACAGAAATGGGTTAACCCTGGGGCATCATGTATTGTCCATACAAGCATTGCATGGAATTGGAATTGCCTATGTCGTATTGGTCTAGATACGTCATACATAGTGATGCCATTCCGTAACTTCAGTAGCTTGTCAATAAGAGGTTTGATATATACATTCATATCTTTGACTTGGTACTTACCTGATTGATTTGAACATATAAAATAAATATTCTAATTATGAGACGTACCATTTAGATATATAAACAATATTTCACAATAGAAAAACTTTATATATATATATATATATATATATATATATATATATATATATATATATATATATATATATATATATATATATATATATATAACATTATGAGACAAAAAATGACAAATGAGAATATACCACTGCATTAAAAAAAAACTGCAGTGTTGGTACCTGGAATAATCATCGACAACATTATGTGCTCCCTCTTTATTGTCAACCATGGAGGAATGTTGTTGTTGATAACAAAAATAGGCCACACTGAGTAAACAGATCTCATCTCTGCAAAAGGATTCACACCATCTGCTGTCAAAGAAATCCTAAGATTACGAGGTTCATCTTTAAAGTGAGGCCATTTTTCCTCTATATCTCTAAATGCAGACCCATCTGTAGGCATCCAACTAATGTCATTTTGACTTCTGTTCTGTGGATGGTAATCCATAAACCGCGCTATGTTTTTGCACCTGAACAGTCGTTGCAAACGAGGAATAATGGGAATATAACGTAGAACCTTGTGAGGCACCTTTTTAGTTACTTGATCTATGTGATATCTACTGATATGACATTCAGGACATTCTGTTGCAAATTCATGCTGGTTGTAATAAAGAACATGACCATCGGGGCATGCATGAATTGCTTCATACTGCATTCCAATTTCTTTCATGATGGCAGATAAATCTCGATATGTGCGAGGTAAAATATTTGATGGCGGTAACAAATATTCACCTATCATGCTACAACAAATTAAAATAAAAATCTAGTTAATATAATATAGAAATAGTATTAATGAAACAAATTTCATCCGTAGTTATAATTTGACTTATATATGAATTAACAAAAAAATACATGACAATCATATATATTTTATGATAGAATATATTACATACCTTAACATCCGTGTGACTGATATGTTTGAAAGACCATTCATAACCTTCAAGTTCATTACCAACAATATAGTAGAGAGAATATTTGTCTTGGAGCCGTCATAAAGGGGTTCGTATGCCTTGTCAAGAAGAGGTATATCATGAATATCATCAAAATGTTCATCATTTTCATGATCATCATCATCATCCATTCCAACATTAAATGAATCATGGATCAAAGTATTTGTACCATCATCTTCAACTATGTTATCAGTATGATCATCTTCTTCAATGTGATCATTAACTTGTTCTCCATTAATATTCATAGCTCCATGTTCCTCTAGTACTTGTTCTGGAAGCACTTACTGATCCAGACAATATGCCGTAGGATGTATTTCCTTTATAATTACATGAAACAATCAATAGATAAAAGTTAATATAAGAAATTTCAAACGCAAAATGTAAAAATTTATGTGATACATTAAAAATTTAACAAATTTTGTACTGTTGGGATGAAAAGAACAACGACCAATTGTATTGTTGGTAAAAAATAAGAAATATTGTAATAATACATAAGAAATATTATAATAATACATAAATTTACAAAAGAAATCAAAATAAAAACATATATAATGCAAAAATTACAAATGGATGGTATTCATGTCCCCCCTCGGTGTGCCCATGCTCCCTACAATGTTTTGTGGCTGTTGTGATCAAAATTCTTCTCCTCTTAAAGCCCCTGCATTGACTACATGGACAATAGCATTTCCCATCACTCCTTCTTTCAACTCCTTCCCACAATCTAGCAAGCAATTGCCGATTTTGTTTGTCTGGATCAGGAATATTTCTAGTTGACATTTTCTCGTAAAGAGCTTATATGAAGATTAGCGATCTTAGAAAATGAAGCTCCATAGTACTTCACTCACTTGAATCAAAAAAACAATGAAAAACAGTCCGCTAAACAAAAAAAACATCCGCAAACCATTGTTGGTATGGAAAACATGTCGGAATGGTTGGATATTTATAAATTTTAAAAGTTAAAAAGTCAAACCGATGTCAGATATCCGATGAATCTAATCTAGTTACCGTTGGGAAATATCCGTCGGATATCCGACTTCTTCGGGTTTGAAATGGCGTCAGTTATCCGACATCCTAGGCATCGGATACCCTCATATGAGTCAGATATTTGCAGCGCCGTCAAATATCCTACGAGCCTCGTCAGATATTCAAAATGACGTTGGATCTCCGACGGACACCTCACGAAATTAAAAAAAAAAAACAAAAAAAAGTAATTTTGAAAGAAAAATCCGACGACACAGTCCTTTTCGTCGGAGGTCGTCGGATTTGCTCGTCGGATTTTGGGTTCAAATATGCTAATGATAAAACAATTAATACATTAATCATCATGGTTAATATATTGATAGCTAAGTACATTCTTTCCCTTACATATGCGAAAAGTAAAATCAACTGTTTATAACTATTCATCTCTTAACCGGGTCTAACCATTTTTCTTTTATCCAAAAAATAATTTATTCGTTCTTGTGTAGGGTCGACCACATGCAATATTATTTTTTGATCTATAATATCTTTTCCTATGATGAATTCTGCAAAATAGTGTTCATTCATTACAGCTATTCTACTTCATCCTATTCAACACATCTTAGCTTATATGTTAATAGAATCTAGACACCTTAGTCTATCATAATTCTAACGTAATGTTTACACTTTGCGGAGTATACTTTGAACCTCAAAAACTTAATGATTTAGTAATAAATATAATGGAACTTACTTACTTGCAACTCACAGACGACTTATTGGTTACCTTTTGCGAAGCTTTTGAAAATGAAAATGTGTCGTTGCATCTTACAGGTAGAGTTCTTTCCTTGGTTCCACTAATTTTCATTCTTTTCCTTATGTTGCGCCCAAATAGGCCTGAGTGTCATAACTTCTGCTCTGATACCATGTCACATACTCAAATTGGTGAGTCAGTATTTTAGTGAATTTCTTTTCTAAAGAAATTCACAATGACTACTAAATTTATAAACTATATTCATAAACACTTCATGAGTAGTTTATTTCATCATCTACTTAATTATTCATAGGTCCATACTTCCTTCTCGTTTTATCCTAACATCAATATAAGTATGAAGAATACACATTGAATATACTTATTGCATGCATTAACCCATGGTAGGTTCTCCTATGGAACTCCACGACATAACATGAAAACATATAATGGAATTCAATTATATTAACGACCAAAGTTCCACCATCCTTGCATCAACCCATGATGATTCGTTATTGATAAATAGGATATTCATAATACTTATTTTAATTATACCTACAAACCTTACTTACTTATGCAAAAGGTCTTTAGTCAACAAATTCCATGAATTCACTTACCACTTTTAAATAACATCTTTGTCTCTTCATGAAACATTTAAAAAATAACTTTGCATATGAAAAAAGGAACTAAAGGTAGATGCATCTAAATTACAACAACAAACACATAAGAGGAGACCAATATACGCGGGTCACCCAAATCTAAGGGCTACGTCCACAAAGAATGTCACAACATATAATATTTATCAAAATAGAGGTTACATCCGGTAACACTGTTGTTGCTCTTCTTACTTTCTGTTTTCCCACATCCTCCTAAATATCATACTTATTTAGTAGATATGAACCAAAATGTATTCACTTAACTTGCTTACATAACATCATACTTTATTTACTAGTTTTGAACAAGAATGTACCCACTTAACATACTTACATAACATCATACTTTATTTAGTAGATCTGAGCAAGAATGTACCCACTTAACATACTTACATAATCTCATACTTTACTTAGTAGATATGAGCAAGAATGTACCCACTTAACATACTTACATAGATCATCTCTGCTAATACATATATGTAGCAGCATTCAACTCTAATAATATGCCTTCGTATAGAGATCTATATAACAAAACAATGAATGTGTTTGTACATTCAGCGGGGATCTATTCTTTGATCGCAAATATATTTAAATACTGAGTGTGTGCAATTGTAGATATTTGGTCATTGGTAGAGATCTAGTCTCTGATCTCAAATAGACTTAAGTATTGAGTAGGTAAAATCGCAGAGCTTTGGTCTCTGATCCTAAATAGATTTAAATACTGAGTGTGTGTGCAATCGTAGACATCACATATTAAAGGTTAAGCATTAACGGAGATCAAATCAACTCGAGTTCAGGAAATATAACATATAATATAACTGAGATTTACAATCCTGGGATCAACGTTTTTCCCATCCCCATGGATTCAACATTGCACAACATACAATTTATATAACATTTAATAGTATCACAGCGAAGAGGGATCAAACCGTCCCTTCCCATAGGAACCGAGCTTGTTCCTTTCCCATCTGCGCAGGCCAGTTATGAAACAAAATATAACATTAAATTATACCACAGAGAACAAGGATTAAGCCGTCCCTTCCCACAGGGATCGAGCTTTTCCTTTTCCCATCTGCGAAGGCCAGTTATGAAACAAAATATAACATTAAATTATACCACAGAGAACATGTATCAATCCATCCCTTCCCATAGGGATCGAGCTTGTTCCTTTCCCATCTGCGCAGTTCAGTTATACGATCTACAACAAAAATACCACACTAATCTACCATAATGATACAACACAAACCTCCAATGAAATACAATGTAGATAAAAAATGAATATAATGCAAACCTCAAAATGAATACAACGCAGACCTCCAATGAAATACAACGCAGATCAAAAATGAATATAATGCAGACCTCAAAAAGAATACAGCGCAGACCTCCAATGAAATACAACGCAGATAAAAAATGAATATAATGCAGACCTCAAAATGAACACCACGCAGATTTAAAGATTCAACAGGGATCGATCGGATTCGTAGTAGCATTCTGGCATCATGCACTCTATACATAACAAAAATATTGCATCTAGTGGTTGCATACTATGTAAGACACTGATCCAATAGGGATCAATCGAATCCTTGGTAGCATACATAGTTACAGAGATCCTAACCTAGGATTCGACGATGGAAGCACAAAGATCCAACGATGGCAACATATAAAAAATATACAGAGATGTTTCGACAATGAAATATATTGTAAAGAAAATAGTCAAACCAAAATGAGCGAAAACCTACGCAATCCACCTTGAATTCTTCAACACCCCCCCACCCCGATCACAAGCATAAACACTAGTTATATAGTATTACGTTTTAGCTCCTCTCCTTGAAGAATTCGCCTTCGATAGAGGAATCTCTGAGCAGATGGAGTTTTAAAACGACAAATGAGGGGAGGCTTTGTTAAGTGGCAGTAATGGGAGTAGTTCCATGTTTTTCCATACCCACTCGAATAGGTAGTGGTGAGCTATGAATGAGTTAACACTCCTTAACTCTTTAAGACTCGGCTTAGTTATTATATTCCAATTTATATGAAAACACTAATTCGCATTTTTAGGTGGAATATGCCTATTCTCTTGGCCACATAAGAGAAGGTAATCTCCGATAATAAAGATGGGGGCTAACAAAGATATATTTATATATGTTATGTATATATATATATCTATTTCTATTATATTATTGCATTTTATCATGCATAATTATATGCATTAAGTCTCTATTTAAATCATCACATAAAAGAAACAATTATATATATATATATATATATATATTATCATATTTAATGTTATATGACTAACTTTCTTCATTGGAAAAACTCTCCTTTTCCCTTTTGTTGAATTCTTAATGTAATAAATGTCCCTCACCTTTTGTTAAGTTAGGGATACTAATAATAGAATGATCTCTTAGTTATATTTAGGATCATTTAATCATAGCCATCTTCACAAGAAGAGATAAACCCTATAACTTAATAGAAGGTTGCGATGAGTAACCACTCTCCTCAATCTATGACGATGATACTTATAAATTTTAAGGTTAACCCATAAATCATTTACTCTTCTTTAAGTGCCCGTGGCACTAAGATGATGCCCACCATCTATCCCTAGATTCTGAAGGATACCCTTCCCTTCACCTTTTCCCCCTAGTGGATTCACTTGCCCGTCGTTTAGTTGTGTTCATCTTTAGTCTCCTAAGTTTACAATTCACACTTAGGAATTAAGCCACATAACTTTCAAGGTTTTCAGGTGGGGCCTTAGTCTTGAGCTCCTCACCAGAAAATAAGTACAATATACCTTTACAGTTACAAAATAATAGGGGTATAAAAGAGAGATATTACAGTCTCCCCTCCATTGAAAGCATCACTATGACAAGGTGTTTATTGTACAAGTACAAGATAAATGTCATGTCATGGAGACCAAAGACTCCCTAAAATTGCTTTTAAATTGCTTTTAAGTCTAGTCAAGACCACCTACTGCTCAAGAGAGGTTAGCATAAAGATAACATGGCTTGCATAAAGATAACATGGTTTGGATAGACAAAAGTGCAACATTGCTAGATATCAATAATATTAAAAGTACTATTACAACTAAACTTAAAGAGAAAATGTGGGGTCATGAGGATTTAGAGAGTAAAAAGAAGTTGAGATTCTACAAGGAGGTTACTAACCCTAATCTAGAAGACCAAAAATATATCTCTATTCTAACAAGCTCAAAGAAGAAAACTAACATAGCCAAAATGAGAACGATGAGTTTTGAAGTGAAATAGGGCATTGAACAATTCCTAAAACACTGTGGGAGGAAAGGATTTGCCATCATTAGATCGTAGTTCCAAAATCTTTATCATAATTCTAACATCTCTATTCTTCTAACTAGTCAAAAGTAGAGTGAACTATGTACACTTCTCTCTAAGCTTTTTGAACATAGGAATAATTCGTTACAACAAATCAAGTAATTTCCTAAAGTCCAATAAACCAAAATTAATTTAATTAAAAATTAAACATCATCATTATACTGGTCAACAAACTACTCCAAAATATATTTTTTTAAATAATCATAAAAAACAATATTTTACTTCAAAACTAATCATGTGAACCAAATCCGTCATCATGTGAACCAAATCCGTCATTGTCTTTCAAGATCCGAAAGACTTTTCACGCCAATCTGCTAGAAATTTGTAGGTCCAGACAATACATGTGCGCACGCCCAACCACTTCGTTTTCGCTTTTGTTGTTTGTGAATTTTTCTGTACCCAAATTTCGGCTTGTTTTCCTCCGCTCTCAACCGCTACCAGCAAACGGACATAATTTTTTATAACAGTGACGGCGTAATCGTGGACACGTGGTATTTATGAAAATAGTGGCACATGGACCTCGTCAATCATCTCTCCAACGAAAAAAACAGAAGACCATCCGCATCTCAGCTTCTGGCACTTCAATTTCGACCCGTTTTTATTTTAAGTTGTCTCTGTTTTGGGTCTGGAGATTAACACAGTGATGCCATCAACCACCGGATTCCTTATGACTCATCTTTATGAACAAAATTAGATTCTTCACGACGGCGATAAGTTTGATGATTTTTTAAAAGAAGTATCACTAATTTTATTTCTGATTCTGGTGCTTCTTCCTGCCATGTGTCTTGCGTGCAACCGGAAGAAGCACTCCTTAATTCTCAGTAAAAGAAGTATCACTAATTAACTAAACTCTTCCCCCAAAATGTATAAAACAAATATTTCCCATCCAATTTTTTACAATCATGAACAAATAAGTACTTTTTAATATTTACATGACATATTTTCAATAAAATTTAATTTGAACACATTAATTTGTCATATATGTAACATTAATTTTACAATTCATTAAAATAACAACTATTATGTTGTATTTTTCCAAATTGGAGCACATTTAATTATACATAAAAACTATTTGGACTATGCAATAACCATATCAGGGCATCCACATGATCTTATGGATAGTCTAGGACATTCTAACTAGATATAGACTTAAAATAAAACTAGAACCATGAGAAATTAACTTACTTTTAATTATGTACAAAATGAAGCCACTAAGCAAACAAGGCTATAATAAACCTAGAACCGAAAAATACATATAAAACCAATCAAAAACTTAATTCAAACAGGAGAGAGGGCATACATTGAAGCCTCAGAGATGTAAGAATCATGGGCATCAGGGGCCTAAGAAAAAATAATGCATCTCATAAAACATTAAAAAAATCTTCCATACCAAGCAAGTTAGCAATGCTAGAGAGGGGTTGGGGCATCCAATTTTGTTGTTCAACACTTGTGGTGACATCATATAGGTATAGGATGGAGGGGAAATGGAATCAATCCTAAGTCACTTAGATCCTTGAAACTCGTTACATGTTTGAGTCTCGACAATCTGCCTTTTAAATTAAACCAAACTACACCAAAAGAAGTTTGTTAATGGTTGGATTTGAGAAAATTCTATATGTGAGTAATTAAGAGCTCAATGCTCTAAAATTTATTGTGTTTTGTACCAATCCACGATTCGATTCAATTCTTAGTCACTAGCATGAAATTTAAGTTATTTAATGAAAATAATTAATGTATCTACCTCTATGTCAAAACCATCTTCAATGATGATGTCACTACCCTCCTTATTATCTTACCAAAAGACACATGAATTGAATGAGGAAGAAGACTTAAAATTGTGGACTTCACCTTCAAAGAGTGCCTTACAATCACATTGATAAGGAGTGATAAGAATATCACAACAATCCAGCGTGTACAATCTTAGTTGATAGTGTCAGTTAAATACTTATACGGTAAATTTAATATAAGACTTATTTATAGTTGTCTCTTACTCTTTGCATCTTGACAGATTTGATATTTTATGGTTGTCCATGCGCCGTGACCCAATTGATATTATAAGGTGAGGATGTGCATGCATGATAATCCTTAGTTATGACTATGAGATGATGATTTAAAGAGAAAATGATGTAAAGACATGTAATTTTTATATGTATTTTGGTGGTGAGCGCCAAAGACAAATGTGGTGAGAATAATCCTTAGTTATGACTATGCAATTAAGATTTAAAGAGAAGAGGATATAAAGACATGTAACTTTTATATGTATTTTGGTGGCAAGCCTCGAAGACAAATTTGGTGAGAAACCACATATGTTTGGAAGGACTGAGGGAGACTACATCATGATCATTCCGCCCATCAAATTGAGACTATTCCTGAGGAATTTTTTGTTTTGTTTTATTAATAACTATTGTGGTGCTTTGGTCCAAATGTTTTTTCTAACTCATTATTTCCTCATATCGTGTGCTAAGTGCCACTTCTCTATATCAATGCATAAATCGACCTCTTCACTGTTTGTGGTCTTAGCTGCATGCCATTATTTGTAGTTGCGTGGCATTGAGTGTTGTTTAGAGTTGCCATGAGTATGTGACATTCATGCAAGAAATGAAGTATTGTAGAGGAGGACTCATCAAACCAGCCATTTGAATTTCATTTTGATTAAAAACAACTCGACATTGGTAACCAACTTCACATAGGTAGTAGGCACAAAGTTTCAATTTCGTTTTGGACATAGTAGTGGATTAGTAGTGGTTCTCTGTTGTTATAGCTAAAGTCATTGACACATTGCCACACCTTAGATCTCAGCCCGAAGTGACTCGAGATTCAGAGTCAAATCTCAGTGGCTAGTGCCTCATAGTCGCCAGTCAACACTCGCCATCTTGCGTGGCTGAGCGTTGAGTGTGTGATGTGAGTGAATGATTATAATTTATGATATTTCCAATCTTTTGAATGACAAATTGAATTTTATAACATAGGAATTTCAACATAGAAATTGAATTTTATATGAATGGTTAATTTCAAATATTGGCCTTCTTTTGAAATGTTAATATAAATTATGTCCTTAATTTGGGAAGGATAAAATTCAAATTTTAAATTTTTGTGATGCCATCAACCACCGGATTAAGATTCCTTTCACCTTCCTACGAATCGTCTATACGAACAAGAGAATCTTAACGGTAGCGGATCAATATTTATATCTATATAGAGAGTTGATTACAACTATATGTTGACTAATCGTTGATTCATTTTATCCCTGATTCCATTGCTTCCTCCTTAGTGTCTGGCGTGCAATCGGCTTTAAAGCGTAAGTCACGGCAGAGGGAGGTTGATCCATAGCTATCTCTGCCATCTGGCGCTGGTGTTCATGTACATTACATTAATTGCTCGGCTATTCGCTGCAGTTGAAGCGTAGTTATCTGCTTAGTACATTACACGTTGCACTTGTAAATATCCTTTTCTTCTTTTGAAATAACAGCTAATCTGATTGGAACAGTAAGAATCATGAATCTGTATCGTTAGTCGCTTTGGACATGGAAAACATTGTAAGGAGAAATCAGAAAACAGCAATCACTCCAGGGACCACAATGTGTTTCACTTTTCCTCACCCCAAGTGTCTTGAAAATAGCCTTTCTAATACTCCAAGAGCTTTGTAAATCTGCTCTTCTCGTTTTGGCTAGATCCCTCTATCTAGTGCACTGTTTTGATAATCAGTAATCTTAGCATGTAGTTTGCAGCACTCTGTAACTAATGAGGAATTGTAACTAATGAGTAACTGATAGATATAAAGATAATTTATAAGGAACAATATTTGTTAAGGTTTTGCAAGTACTATATTAAGTTAAATAATTTTGTTTATGGGAAAAAATAGATATTTTATAAAAGATAATAATTTTGGTTAATAATATATTTTAAAGTTTGGATTAAAAAAAGCTTATCAACTTTTAAATAAAATAATGAAAGAATTTTTAACTTCATAATTATACTTATAGGTATTTATATCTTAGAATTTAGGGTAGATTAGTGTCTATGCTTTTCCTAGATTGCTCAATATTGTATATTCACAAGCCACAAGTTAAGTAGCTATGTTAGTTTATAAAGAATAATAAATATAAATATTTTACAAATACACTAGTAAATCAAGAAGTAAACTTAGTTGTGGAGAAAACTCCACATACTTGATTCCAAGAATTCAAAGAAATATAGATACAATAAATTCATAAAAGATAAAAAAAATGTCCCTCACTACTTAAAATAAAAGATGGCTGGTCTCCACATAAATACATTAAGTAAGTTTACTTAAATAAAAGATGGTTGATCTCCATATAAATACATTAAGTGAGTTTTGAAATATACATTTAAACATTATTTAAATTGTGTATATAATTTTTTTAAATTTTAGTTTAGAAAAAAAAAACATTTCATATTAGTGTTACTTCTTTGATTTTTCAATTTAGAATTAATGTCCATAGCAATATATGTTCTCACAATCTAAATGCTATAGCAATGTTATACTAAGTTTTAAAAAATTATATAATATTTTAATGTCCATGGCAATATATGTTTGGCACAATCGAAATGTCAATGCTAATTTTCTAGAGTAAGTTTAAAAAATATATATATTCTTTTCAACATGGGATGAGAAGTAATTTAGTATAATGTTTTAATTAAAAAATAATAATTTTAATTTGTAATTCCATAGGGGTCTGAAAGAACAACGATTTTGGTTATTGTGATTTCATAGATTTTCCAATGTAATGGTGCTTTTTATTATTATTTTCCTTCAGGTGTTTAAATGTTGTAACTCGTTAATGGTTTAAAGTAAATTAATGGGCACTCTTTTGTTTTTTTGTTTGTTAAATGGGTTGTTTAAATGTCAGTTCCAATTGTTATAATTGTTATATCTTTCATTGAATGGGATTAAAATGTTATATATTTTTATGAACGAGATTAATGTGAATACTCTTGAATATTTATGTTTTTTCAGTTCTTTCTCACATGAGGTTTAGTCTAAATGGTTGGTTGTAAATGATAGTTGGGTCAAGTTCCTATTTTGGTTAGGTTGTTTGTTACTTTTTTTCAGCAGAAAAAAAGGCGTATTATTGCTATTCCTTTGATTCAAATAGTACATAGATCATTCAGGTTCTTTCTTAAGAAACCATATACAAAAAATAGGCTAAAAATAACATTCTTTTCAATGATTTTGGGGTTAGGCACGCAGCGGCCGCAGGGCGGAACCCCTTCGGGGCGGGTCCGTCGGAAATTATTTCGTGGATGTAGCGGTCGGCTAAGCCGATTAAAGTGAACCACATGGAAAAAAAAAAAATATCACTGACTCCAATATGCCTATTTCTAAACCCATAAATAGTCTTCAGCATAATTACATAAAAGAAGATTAATACATCATGATAACTTAGTCATAATAATAAAAAACACCCTCATCTTGGATGTTTGAGTTCTGCCATTCCTCCCAATATATGTAACCTTCTTCTCCATCAAGAGCTTGTTTTGATAACTTGTCAGCCAAAGAGTTATGTTCTCTATAAATATGCTCAAAAGAAATGTTCTTTTGCATGGATATTTCTTGTCTTGCACGTTGGCACCAATGACGAGAGATGTAACCTTTAAATTGTATTCTCCCGCTGCCCACTTGATTGTCACCCGCGAATCCCCAAAAACTTTGAGATTCACTAATCCAAAAATATTTTCCAACCTTAAAACACACCAAAGAGCCATGATCTCAGCCTTCATATTTGTCCCCACTCCACAGTTTAATCGAACAACAAAGTAATGTTCATCATTCAAGAAAACAACCCCTCCAGCCGCACATAATCCATTTTGAGCAGCTCCATCAAAAAACAAAATAAGTTGATTAACTTTAAAGGAGAAATGACTAATACGATTCACCGGGAGCCTTTCTTCATCTTCTTTATATAAATGGAACATCTTCATCATTGTCATCCCACTTAATATGAAATCTAGCTTTTTATGTTGAAAAATAGCACAATTTCGATCATACCATATAACCCAAGGAATAATTATGGATAATGAGAAAAGAGATTTATACTTCCTATACCAATTCAACATACAACAGCTGAAATCTCCAACTGACCACTGACAATTAAAATTGATCTTTTCTCTGCATAGATTCTAGATGCTTTTAGCAAAGTTACATTCCATAAATAGATGATCAATAGATTCAGAAGCTTTCAAACATAGACTGCATCTATTCGAGCTTATCCATCCTCTCTTTAACAAATTGTCCCATGTCTTCAGCCTATTTTGAAAAGCGTACCATAAAAAATATTTAATCTTTAGAGGCACTTTCCATTTCCATAATCTCTTATACCACCAGTGTTGAGGATAGATATATCTGTCCTGAATGATTCTGGGATATGTCGTCTTTGCAGTCACGGTACCATTGCTAGGGTTCTCAATCCACACTGGTTGATCAGGATCCATATTTAATTTACATCCCGCAGAATTTAAAGCTTTAACATAACTATCCCATTCATGTGCAATTGTTCTCGCCACACCCAATTCCACAGAACTCATCTAGTAACTAGCCTTGCAAATAATGCTACCCCTTTTTTTGACACTGTTCAAAGTTGAATAGCCATAAAATCTTAAAACCTCCAAAATCCTTTCTAACAGAATATAAGAGTCCTCTAACCCTAGAATAGGATCCATTCCAATCAAAATCTCCTTTCTAGAACCAACCTGCCAATGTAAATCTTTTGCAATCCAGTTGAATGCTTTGAGTAAACCCCTCCAAATAGGAGATATTCTCCATCCTATCTTGTGTGGGTTTCTAAGCCAGTTGATCACATTAGTTTTCATATATTTTTATTGCAACACTCTAGACCATAAGGAAGTACCAAATATGCCTCTCCACATACTCTTTAGTCTTAACGACATACTAAAGACATTCAAGTATTTGATTCCCCATCCACCTAACTTTTTTGGTCGAGTTAGCATCTCCCAGCCAGCCATAACTAAATTTGCATGAACAACACTACCAACCCATAAAAAGTTAGAGAACATATTTCTTAAAGCATTAATGATGAAAGAAGGGGCCTCCAGAAGGGAGAACCAGTAATCTGGAATACTTGAGAGAACAACCTTTACTAAGGTAAGTTTCCCTCCAATAGAAAGAAGACGGTAAGCCCAATGAGAAATTCGTGCTTCAACCTTTCATAACAACCAAATCCAATCTTTGATAAGGTATTTGTTCAACTTCAAATAAAATCCCAAATATTTGAATCCATCTAACAGGCTACAACATTTATCAGCAAAATAGATTCAATTTCACTCCTCGTTAGTTCATTCACTTCCGAATGATATGGACAAGATTTTGATGCACTTACCTTCATACCTAATACCTTACAAAAGAGTTTAATAATAATATTAAATTGATTCCATTCATCTACAGAATCCTCCCCTGCTAACAACACATCATCAACAAATAGAAGATGAGATAGAAAAAATCTTTTTCTATCTTGATACCCTTTATCAATCCATTGTTTTGTGCCTGATTGATAAGTCTGTTGAATCCATCCATAACTAGTAGGAAGAGTAATGGGGAAAGTGGGAACCCCTGGCGAATACCAAGTGAACATTGGAAAAAATAAGAAGGAGCACCATTAACCAACACAACAATATTCATAGTTGTTACACATGCCATGATCCAATTAATAACCAGTGGAGGAACTCCGATTTGAATCATAATAAGTCTCAAGAAGGACCAATTAACCTGATCATAGGATTTTTCCAAATCCATTTTAAGTAGTAATGCCTTCATTTTCCTAGATTTGATAGAATGCATTACTTCCTGTGATATACCAATAGCATCATGAATTTGGCGATCATTCAGAAAACCAAATTGTCGAGTAGATATATGAGTCAACAGAGCCAATTTGATCATTTGAGCAATAATTTTAGAAATCAACTTAAATGCTAGATTGCATAAAGCTATTGGTCGGAACTCACCAAAGGAAGTAGGTTTGCTATTTTTTGGAATCAAAGTGACAAAATTTGAATTTAGGGAACCAGAAATGTAGCCATTTAGCCTGGAATATTCCACCATTCTTAAGATATCCTTCCCCATAATGTCAAAGAAATGAATGAACACTTCAATAGACCATCCATCCAGACCTGGGCTTTTCTCCTTCGCAAAGAGCTTCAGAGTGTTCTCAACTTCTTCCAATGAAACTTCCCTGCATAACTCACCAACTTCCTCATCATTAAAAAACTGGGGAAATAACCTAGCAACTTTTATCTGCTCCAACAGGTCACACTCACCAGAATATTTATAAATGTTTCCAAAATAATTTGCAGCCTCCTTTTGTAGTGATTCCAACCCTGTTACAGAATTACCACCTGTATCATCAATTTTCCAAATAGTGTTCATATTTCTTCTAACAGAAGCATAAGAGTGAAAGAATTTTGAATTATTGTCACCATAATCTATCCATAAGGCTCTTCTCTTAAGCCGCCACTCCATCTCATCCTGAATCATAATCTCCTCTCTCTTCTATTCAATTTTTTTTAGTGCATCAAAATCCATATTATCCAGAATTTCATTAATATTTTTAGCATGAGACCTTTGAATATTCTTTTCCAATTGTTTGTGTTCTTTTTATCTGCATCTTTCCATTTTCTTATTCATACAGTAACCACTTCCTTAAGTTTCCTCATTTTTTGGCAAAAATAATCCATCGGATTGATAGACTCCACATTCACTGCATCCCAGAAATTCCTCACCATAACACAGAAGTCCTCTTTCAACAACCAGGAACTGTTGAATTTAAAAGGGTAATGTGCCTTATACCCATAGTCCTCCATTTGAAATAGAATAGGCCAATGATCCGAAAATTTTGTTTCGTGAACCCATAATCTATACTTCTGAAAGAAACCAAGTATGTTAGAATTAACTAAGAAACAATCAAGTCTTTTGTGAACACCATCATAACCAAATCTTCCATTTTTCCATGTAGGACACATATTAACAGGCAAAACATCTACAAAATTATAGTCTTCTATCAGATGTGTGAAGAAGTCGGCTCTGTAGATCCCCACACTTCGGATGCTGATCTAGTAAAATTTAAGTCACCTGCCACAATCAGGTTGTCACTTCTTAGTAGACTTGAATTCATGAGGGATTCCCAAAACTTCTTCCTTTCCAGATATGGAGCATAGCAATTTAGAACAGTTAGTTTTAGACTTAAGCCAACTATCAATCCATCTAAAAGAATGCCCCATGGAGTTTTAAAAACCTTAAATGAATACAAATAAGGGTTCCATGCCACAACCAAACCCCCTGATTAACTTAAGTATGTCTAACAAACAACCGCATATTTTTGAATTTTTCCCATGATGTTTCATTTAAAATTTATTAACTACTTTTTATCTAGACTTTAAGTATATTGTCATTTTTTGTTCCAACATCGATCCCAAGTAAGTAATTTACAATACATGTCTCATCATATATCATTTTACGGGTGAAAATATAGGCACATTACCTCTAGTTTAAGGATGAATCATGGACATAAATAAACATTTGCAAGGTAATTCTAACTAATTTGTTTTTAGATACATATTTGAATTTAAGTTGTCGTAGAGTAATATGAATATTCGACTATCAATTTCACTATGATATTTGAAGTCCTATGAAACCCAACCTTGTGGAATAAAGTTTAACATTATAACGAAATTTTGAGAACACGGTAATTTTTGCTATATAGATTGATACTAGTTACACTAGCACGCACAAAATTCTCTAATAACACTCAATGCATGCATGGACATTTCACTACAATATTTAGTAGATAAAAAATACATGTGACCAATACTAAATTAAGTAAATTAAATTTATTGCATCGAGAGGAGCGAGGTCCTCTACAGCTTAGTATGGGCTAGATGTTGTAATGTTCCAACCTAACAAAATAATTAAAAAAATTCATGTCGGCTGATAAAATAAAAAAATTATGGAAAGTATTTAAAGAAATCCATGTTGACTTATAAAATAAAAAATTATGAAAAGTAATTAAAAAAATCGATATTCGTCTATAAAATAAAAACTTAAAACTTAAACTTGGATCTATCAACCAAGAGATATCGAATTTCTTGAGTTTTTTTTTTAAAGTACACCTCAAGAAATTGGATCCCTCTCGGTGCTTGATAGATCCAGGTTTAAGATGGATCTATGCTATTAATACATGTGTAGTGCATGCATGTGTGCCATGTGTGTGTGTGTGTGTGTGTTTGTGTGTTGAAAATCCAATGACTATCTTAACTAAGATCAATGTGATAATTTTGTAACTAATTTCATCATGATAATTGTAACTAGTTTTGAAACATGATAATTCTAAGAATGAGGAAAGAGGAAAGAATTTAAGAAACTTGTAAAATAATTAGCATTTGAATAATGGAGTAAGAACATTACCGATATTGCCTTCAACTGGAGTCGGATCCATCAAAGGTTGACCTACATCCTCCTCTAGTTTCTTTCTGAATGTTTCCCATTGTTTCCTTATCCTTTCTTTGGTCCTTTCTCGTATTTCATGTTCATTAATTTGATCATGATCATTTTTCCTTTTTCAACGTTTCTTTTTTCCCATGTTGATTGGTGAATAAGAAATAAAAATGTCCAATTTCCTTTAAAATAATATAGATCTCTATATGGAAAATCTTAAAAAAATGTACATCATGGGACACTCAAGAGGCTTATATTGGTATTACAATTGATAAAATTTAACTTATGTTTTTTTGTTTTATAGATTTTTTGTTGCTTTTTAATTTATTAAATGCAAAAGTTTGGTAGGTAATTTGCGCAACTATCTCTTAGAGGGACGGAAATGAAGCAAATTGAATGCAAACGGTGATAAGCAAAACCTTGTTGGAGCTAATAGATTGATTGATCTATTAGCTTGTTCAAGATTCTCTCTTAACCACGCATAAACCCTCGACCAAAGGATTTTAAAATGCATGCAAAACCTCAATCGAGGGGTTTTAAAACCTTGATTGAGATATTAACAGCCTTTTGGACCCATTTTTGGAAAATGTAATTTTACTAACCAATTTCCCAAGACTAAACCTTGTCCTAGGATGCAACTTAGGTGGCGTACTTCATACCAATGGATTTGTGGGAAAATGATCTATCCATTGGCATATAATTTATGTGTTTCTGAGTTCATACGATATTTTTTTTAATTTTATTTTCAAACATACACTTAAAAACCATCTCCGCAACTTCAAAGCGGTGCAAAGCAAAATCAACAACATGAAAAATATACAACAAAAAAATTTCAATATATATATATATGCCCCAGATAAACATATCCTCTTCAATAGGGTATTTTTGGTGTTTCGTTTTTTATAACTAGTAAAAAAACATTTGCGTGCACACACGTGTAAAAAATGCGATTAAAATTTTCAATGGTCAGTTTCGAAAATTAATAAAAAAATATAATTTCCCAAAATAAATTTAAAAAAAATATGTGTGCCATATTGAATTTTGTGTACATTATGTTCATATATTTGTTCTAAAAAATTATGCATTTATCACTAAATCATTTTACATGCACAGAAGCCACTTGTTAACTTTTCCAGAAATGTACAAGATCAAAGCTATCATTAAATGCAATTTTGACATATTAAATGATATTATTATTTTTTTAAAATATTAGTGGAAATGAAACATAATTCGCTGCAATTTATTTCTATTGCATGTTGGAATTCCTAAAGCATATATGAGTTTTGAGGGCTTTGATTTAATAAATGAGTAAAAAATCGAGTTTCCACCATCACTTGTGGCCAAAAAGTGTTACCCATATTAATGGATTCACCCTTAGCATGCAAACCCAACTTGTTGGTCTATCCACCAACGTAGATCCATCTCAAACCCGGATCTATCAAGCACCACGAGGGATCCAATTTCTTGAGGTGTATTTCTAAGTTTTTATTTTATAAACGAATATCTATTTTTTAATTACTTTTCATAATATTTTATTTTATGAACCAACATGGATTTCTATATTTTATTTTATGAACCAACATTAATTTTTTAATTAATATTTTCTATATTTTTTATGTTTTGATTTCCATTATATAGCCATTGATTTCGAAGGTGTTTTTCAAACGAAAATACACGTCATTACAAATACATATATTAATGGCCAACTTAATATATCATAATATATATTACTTTTTACAAATGTTACATGTTACATCCATCATGCTATTACTTTTTACATTTTATTATATTCGAAAAACATTACATGTTACATCCATTGCATGTTACAAGATCTCCCCCTTACTATTACTTTTTACATTTTATTATGTTCGACAAACGTTACATGTGACATCCGTTACAAGATCTCCTCCATACTATTACTTTTTACATTTTATTATGTTCGACAAACATTACATGTGACATCCGTTACAAGATCTCCCCCATACTAGGCTGTAGAGCGCCTCTCGGTGCAATTAAATTATATGCAAATGGTTTATTAGGCATTAGGTTTATTATTCCTAACCTTTCACTTATGTAGGGACTTGGTTTAAGGTGAAGAGTGTGCTAGGAAAGTGCGTGATTACATGCTTCCTTAATCACTATCATAGAATGTGTTGGACCACGCAATGGTTTGCACTTATCAAAACTTTAAGACAAGGAAGGAGAAATGGTGTAGGAGGTAGAGGAATTCCACGTGCATCTCACATCTACTCAAGGTGTAGTCACATTAATGTGGCATTAATGCAAGAATGATCCTATCCCTCGGCATAGATTTGGGTCTCAAGTTGGTGCTCCATTTGGAAGTTCCTTTGGTTGAATTCAATGGAAAACATTATCCAGCCTGCTACATGCCATTTAATGTGGCAGCAGTAGGTTGGTTGGCCTTTGGAGGGATTGAACCTATGTGCCCAACCACCAAGACTTAAGGAGATAAATGGTCTGCAACAGGCTAGATAATATTCACTGAATTGAATGCCCTAATCGTCACTCACTATTGGAATTGGGGTTGAACAAAGTCATGGTGTGATGATTGTGATTCCTTATATGTACACATCTTCTCACTCGGTTATTGCCATGGTTGTACACTTATACAGTGTTACGGGAGGTTTTATCCTTTTTATAAATAAATAATGCAAGTTTTTCATTGTTGTAAAACTCGACTATCTATGTGTATCCAATGTATATCTATCTTTTTTTTTGGAAAAAGCATGTATGGTTTTTCCCAGGTTCGATCTCGAATCTTGGTCCTTTCTTAGTATGTTTATTGCATATTCATTTCATGGTTTGTATAATATCATGCCTCACAACTGAGAGATGGACATTAACTCTTTGGTTTTCTATAACGCGATGATTCCCTAATTGGATATCTCGTGTTATTAAAATTTGTAGGGTTTGTGATAAATCGGTGTTTAATCATAGGCCAAGGCCCCGCAAATCACTTGTAGAGTAAACAATGTATTTTACAGTTAGTCCTTTAATTATTTATCAGGCTTACCCAAGACTTAAACATTTAATGATAGAAAACATGCCAAATCTTTGGCACATAATATCGCTTTCTCTCTATAATTTGTTACTGGTTTTGAACTTGCTTAACATGGTATTGTTTATATGATCTAATCTTCCTAGTTGATATGTGTTCATCACTCTCATATATTTGTGAATAGGTTTTCGATACTTGTTGCTTGTCTAAACATTCTTCATTTTAGCTTGGTGTTATGTTTGATGCTTAAGGTGATATCGGGTAAATAGATGATTTTCATGCTTGTCTCGATGAATTAGGTATTGCTTTCTTTTCTACTATATTGTTATAATGTAATTGCATCTATGTATATTTATGTACTTTGCATAGAATGGTTATGTTATCTGTGTATTAATTATGACTACTAATTATATAAACTAGGTAGGCTTTCTCCATGTGAATGATAGATAGAATGGAAATAAATAACTTCCTTTAGCAGAATAAAAATAACTCTAATTATAGAAATGATAAACTAAGAAAGTTAGGGCATTAGAGCCATATCTCTATTTTATAGACTAATGAAATGTAAACATAACTGCTAGGTAAAAACCAAGTAATAATTATTTTTCTGCTACAAATATGAACAGAGATTAAAATAATTTTATGAACATGATATTTAAATCGATTAGTTAACATGATATATGAATATAAATTCTATAGTAGAATAGAAAAAAAATAGGATAAATACATTGTATACATATACGAACCTGCTACACCTATAGGATAAACTAGAGTTGGAACAACCATGTTACACCCAACCATAGACCATCGAGCAACCAATCTACTTGCTCAACAATCACCCCCAACCATAAACAATGACACCATAGGGACTAACATATCCTACTATCAATTAGAATATAACTCTTTCACCCACATAGAACTCTCGTCTGAACTCTAGGAACCAGCTCTTGCTCTCACAACAAAGCTCTCAACTTGGGACCAATGCCTAACAGATCAAAGGTGCTCACATAGAAAGTTCCCATGTATACTAGGTAGTGTCCTACCCTGTCACATATGCATATAAATAATATTTTCCCATGTCTTACATAAGGCCCAACTTTCCCTCCTTGGGAATTTGTTGGCCTTGGATCCCCTATTAGATCATAGGGGTGTGGTTCCAAAAAGTAGTTTCACGAAATTTTTCATCCTCATATCTTGAGCAATAGGCCTATGTTCCCCACCTATGGGGTTTCATGGTTTACCAAGTTCCATCATGGATGTTCTAACTATCCTTATATATATTAAAAGTGTTTTAATTGTCTTTTACAACTTCCTTCATATGAGACGAAATCAAAAGCTGTTAACTTGTTAAAATTGAATAATAATAATAATAATAATAATAATCTATTTTTCATTTAGTCACCCAAATTCAAATTTTCGACCTTAGTCACAAATAATTTTTAAATCTCAAGCATGAAAAAAATTACATACCTCCCCCCTTAAATCTTAACATTGTCCTCGGTGTTCAAAACTAGATTTGATCATAGATCTAAAAATAAATATGGATACGCCTTCCTCTTGGCATCCTCCATCTCCCACATAGCCTCCTCAAGGATATAATGCTTCCATTGCACTTTTATTTGAGCGATAACTTGAATTCATATACTTAGCATATCTCTCATATCGAGAATGCAAGTTGGTTCCACCTAGAACTCCCCCTCTATTTATACCTGTATCACATTCCAATCAATAATGTCATAAGCATCATGGAATATTTCTTTAATAAAACACATGAAAATCAATATGAACTTTTACACTAGGTGGTAATGCAAGTTGATAGGCCACCGGCCCAATCCTTGAAAGTATTCTAAAGGGCCCATATAATTTAGGTGCAAGCTTAGAGTAGCTCCCCAATCTTAGTTAACTTTTCTTCGATTTACTTTCAAGTACACATGGTCACCTAATAGGAATTATTTGTGAGCCCTATGTTGGTCTGCATAACTCTTTTGCATGTTTTATGCTACCTTCTAGTTCTTCCTTACATTTCACACCACCTATTCCATTTCTTTTAACATGCCAGTTTCTAAAATTAGTTAGTCCATCAGGTTGTCCTAGCTAACTAGTGCAGTACATTTCTGTCCATTAAGTATTTCAAATGGGCTCATTCGAGCATATGATTGATAACCATTGTTGTATGCAATCTCCACCAAGTGGAGGTAGTTTGCCCACTTAGTGGGTTGATCCATGACATACATGTGCATCATGTCATATAGTACTTGATTTTTCCTTTCTGTCTACCCATTCATTTGTTGATGGTGAGTTGTATTGAAACTAAGTTGTGTGATTAGTCCTTCAAACAAGGCCTTCCAAAAATTGCAAGTGAATTTGGTATTTCTATCAGAAATAATCTGCTCTGGAATGCCGTGCATTCTAAAAAAATACGCATAAATTTTTATGATATATTTATTTCTTCAATAGTGGACTTGACAAGTATAAAGTGATCTTCCTTACTTATCTACTATTACCATGATCGCACCATGTTGTTTCCTAGATTTAGGAAAACCTATAATGAATTCCATTGGTATTACCTCCCTTCTCCATTCTGGAATGGGTAAGGGGTGTAATAACCCTGTAGGATGTTGGTGTTCTATTTTGACATGTTGACATTACAAACACTTTGTTAAATATTCTACTATTTATGCCTTCATATTAGTCCAATAAAATTATTTCTTTACTTCTTTTAGCATTTTTTGGTAGCCTAGATAGAATGAATAAGTCTTTTTGTGATGCTCATCTAAAATCATGCGTTTTATTTCTACTACATTTGGTATATAAAATATGTTTTTAAACATAATTAACTTTTCCTTACATATGTTCAATTATGTCGCGTTGTTTTCTATACCTTTTTCCTACAATTTTTCATAACTTTTTACATATTCTTCATCTGTTTTTAGTGCAGATCTGATTTTGCTCATCAAAGCTGACTCACAAGCCGGAATGTAGTGCATATACCTCCAATTGAGTGCATTAGCCACTCTATTTCATTTTCCTTTGATATGCTTAATCTAAAAATCATACTTGCTCAAGAAAGCTAGCCACCTAACTTTCCTAACATTCATATTTTGTTGATCAAAATATATTTAAGTTTGATATTATCTTTCATTAATAGAAATTTCCTTCCAAACAAGTAATGCCGCCAAATTTTAAGTGCGTGACTAATTGTTGCAAGTTCCAAATCATGTGTAGCATAACTCTTTCCATGTTCCTTAGTTTACTTGATTTGTAACATATGGCATGATCTTCTTGTAATAAGACTCCACCTAGCCCATCTTTGCTTGGATCTGTATAAACTATGAAATCCTTCTGGGGATCTTCCACATTTATAATTGGGGTTGTAGTGAGTAATTAGTTCAGCTTATCAAATTTGTCTTGAAATTTTTCATACCATACAAACTTGGTCCCTTTATTTTGCATGAAGTGATGGATATGCGAGCTTCAAAAATCCCTCTATAAATCTTCGGTAATGGCTAGTTATCCCCATCGATGATCTGACATCGTGCACATCCTTGGGGATGGGCCAATCCATGATAGATTTAGTCTTTTCCAAATATATTGCTATCGCATCCTTTCATATAATGTGTCCTAAATAATGCACATGATTCTAATATAAATCATGTTTATTGAACTGAGCATACAATTGGCATTTTCCCAGTAATTGGAGAACCAATTTCAAATTTTATTCGTGCTCTCTCTCATCCTTCAAGAAAATAAGTATCTCATTAATAAACACTAGTACAAACTATCCAATATTTGCTAAATATGATGGTCATGTGACACATAAATGTTGTTGGGGCATGGTGAGCCCAAATGGAATCACTACATACTCGTAATGCCCGTATCTTGTTCTAAAAGTTGTTTTATGGATATCCTCATCCTCTAGTCGTACGTTTTGATATCCATATCTTAAAAGTCGATCTTAGAAAAAAACTTTGGCTCCTATAACTTGATCGAATAGATCATCTATTCTATGTAGAGGGTACTTGTTTTTAATTGCCATCTCATTTAGTTTCCTATAATCAATAAAAAGTATAAATGTACCATCTTTCTTCTTGACGAATAATACCAGTTCTCCCCATAGGGATGCACTTGGTATTATATACTTTTTGTCCAACATTTCTTGGAATTGAATTTTGTATTCAATCAGTTCTGGAATGCTCATTCTGTAAGGATATTTTGAGACTAGTGTTGATCCTGACACCAAATCTATGGTAAAGTGTATATTCCTTCTTGGTGGCCTCCCACGGATTTACTTAAGAAATACATCCTTGTACTCCCTTAAGACTGCATAATATTCAAGGGATGTTTTGTTTTCCTTTTTTGGAATCATATTTGATCTGGACTGCATACAAACCACAACCCTTTCTAGCACACTTTTTTAGTTGTAGTGTCGATATCTACCTCATAGTGACAACTCTTGGAATCCCTTGGATTGTTCTAGGCTAAAATTTATCATATAATCACTCAAATGTTTTGTTATATAAGTTTAACACTACCTGATGAACCTCTACCAAATCCATTCTTACTAATATATCATATGGTCCTAAAGGAAAAATATCATTCAAAATTAATTTAGTGTCCATTCCATTCATTTCTAGGGGACAATTTACTACTAGCTCGATTACCTTCCTCTTGGTTCTTGTAGCTAGTTGTACTAACCAGGATTGTTTATGCTAAGTCCTCTCTAACTTATATTTTAAAAAAATATTAGGTGCAACATAACTCAAGCTAGTTCTTGGAGCTATTAAAATGGAAATTGTTCTATTACAAAGGTCACCTTCGGCTTCCACAATGAAATATTGATGATCAACTTGTCGATTGTCAAGGGCATCATTGATCCTATGCACACTTCTACCTATGTCACCCACTGGTATTTCCTCTTGTAGATTATAAACTATTTTAGTACTTATGTTTTTATTGGGATATTTCTAGAACATGTGTGGCTCACCACACCCCCAACACATTATGGGTTCCTCAATTGCTTCATTATTCCTTTTGTTATCAAAATTTGTTGGTTTCAAACCATTTGGTGTTGGATGGTTATACTTTCTATTGAAGATTCCACCATTAAAACTCTTGTTCATGTTTCTAAAAAGTGGTGGTTTAAAACCTTTCCTCATTTGTTTTTACTCGCATTGTCTGATATCTTTTCATACTTTAGGATTTCATTCCTTTACTTATATTGATCATAACACATCCTTGTCTATTGAACCTATCATACTGCAAGATAAGTATGGCCTTATCCTTAGGCCTTTCACAAGCTTCAGGCCAACCGTAACAACAGAGGAGAAACATGAGTTGTTTCTCTAGGTCGTGGGTTTGATTGTTCTAGAAATCCAAGGAATCGTATTGGCATATGATTGAAGAAAAATAATTTGTCATGATTCAAGTGACTCGAGCCATGTGACTCTATTCTTTATTTTCATGTCCGCTTATACTAAACTGGGTTTTTATTTTTATTTTTTTAATGACAGGTTTTACCAATAGGATTCTACTGTGAATTGTATTTGGTGATAAAGGATTTTACTGTGGATTGTGTTTGGTGACATTTATGGCAACCCCCAAGGAACATATTGAAAAGATCAGTAAAGACAAATTCTGTGTTGGGGAAAAAGAAAATCCACTTACAGAAGATTTACATCAAGCAGTTAAACAATTATCTTCTGAATTATACACCAGGGATGTGCATTTTCTGATGGAGCTAATTTAGGTAATTACTAAGTTACAATTTTAGTAGTCATTTTATAATCTTATATGTTTTCTCCGTTTCCATGGTAAGATTAGTGTTTTGTTTTGGGTGCAGACTATGGAGGACAATTACTATGAACCACATGTGGAACCTTCGTTGGAATTTGTCATTACAACTGAAGATGTCACTAGCGTAGGCGCTCCTACAACCTTGATAGCTTTTAACAATGAGAAGGGATTTGAGAAATAGAATATTGATTCTATATGTAGTGTGGGACGATCCACCAAAAAGAATAGTAGGGAAGGTGGTTATATTAGAGAAAAAGGTATAAAACGAGCCATAGAATGACGATTGTGGCTCGGATCGACAAATCGTCGACTCCGCTGGATTCAGGACATCAGGATAGTGCTAGGGGTGCCCCTCTCCTCTGATCCCATGGCCCAGGTGTCACCTTGTAGGTCCATTTTGGAAACTAGGGTTTTGCTCAGTAAGGGAGCGTGCAATTTTTGCACACGGGGGTCAACTTTGCAAAATCATCCACCGGGCAATTATGGCTAGCATTCCTAGCCAAAACCTTCCTAGACACACTTGTAGGACTCCCCGGAACCCAGTTTTGTTGCATAGTTGAAGTTCTATGCCCCCAATAGGTATCCATCCAGTGTCCCTGAATGCCTTTTGGATGCGAGACGAAACGAACCATAGAATAACGACCGTGGATCGGATCAACAAACCATCGAATCCTTTGGATTCAAAACATCAGGATAGTGCTAGGGGTGCCCCTCTCCTTTGGTCCCATGGACCAGGTGTCACCTTATAGGTCCATTTTGGAAACTAGGGATTTGCTCAGTAAGGGAGTGTGTAATTTTTCCCACGGGGGTCAACTTTGAAAAATCATCCACCGGGAACTTATGGCTAGCGTTCCAAACCGAAACCTTCCTAGACACACTTGCACGACTCCCCAGAACCTGATTTTTTTGCATGGTTGGAGTTCTATGCCCCCCGGTAAGTATCGAGCCGGTGTCCCTAAAGGCCTTGTGGATGCAAGACTAAACGAGCCGTAGAATGACAATCATGGCTCAGATTGACAAACCATCTAATCCGTTGGATTCAAGACATCGAGATAGTGCTAGGGGTGCCCCTCTCCTCAGGTCCGATGGCCCAGATGTAACTTTGTAGGTCAATTTTGGAAACTAGGGTTTTGGTCAGTAAGGGAGTGTGGAATTTTTGCACACGGGGGTCAACTTTGCAAAATCATCCACTGGGAACTTATGGCTAGCGTTCCCATCTAGAACCTTCCTAGACACACTTGCAGGACTCCGTGGAACCCGATTTTGTTGCACGGTTGGAGTTCTATGCCCCCAGTAGGTATCCAACCCGTGGCCTTGAAGGACTTTTGGACGCGAGACAGAATGAGCCATAGAATGAATATTGTGGCTCAAATCGACAAACCATTTACTCCGTTGGATTCAGGACATCGAGATAGTAATATGGGAACCCCTCTACTCTAGTCCCATGGCCCAGGTGTTACCTTGTAGGTCCATTTGGAAAATTAGGGTTTTGCTCAGTAAGGGAGTGTGTAATTTTTGCACACGAGGGTCAACTTTGAAAAATCATCCACCGGGAACTTATGGCTAGCGTTCCCAACCGGAACCTTCCTAGACACACTTGCAAGACTCCCCAGAGCCTAGTTTTGTTGCATGGTTGGAGTTCTATGCCCTCGGTAGGTATCCATCCGGTTTCCCTGAAGGCCTTTTGGATGCGAGATGGAACGAGCAATAGAATGACGACCGTGACTTGGATCGACAAACCGTCGACTCCGTTGGATTCAGGACATCGGGATAGTGCTAGGGTTTCCCCTTTCCCCTGGTTCCATGACCCAGGTGTCACCTTGTAGGTCCATTTTGGAAACTAGGGTTTTGCTCAGTAAGGGAGTGTGTAATTTTTGCACACGGGGGTCAAATCTGCAAAATTATCCACCGGGAACTTATGGCTAGTGTTCCCAGCCGGAACCTTCCTAGACACACTTGTAGGACTCCCCAAAACTCGGTTTTGTTGAACGGTCATCATTCTATGCCCCTAGTAGGTATCCAACTGGTGTCCCTGAAGGCCTTTTGGATGCGAGATGAAATGAGCCATACAATGAAGACCATGGCTCGGATCGACAAACCGTCGACTCCGTTGGATTCAGGAAATCGGGATAGTGCTAGGGGTTCTGTAACATCCCTAAAATTCACTCTTATTGTTATTACTCTTGTAAATTAAAATTATGAATTTTGTAAATGGCCATGGTGAGGAGCTCAAGGCCAAGGCCCCACCAGTGGACCTCAAGCTAGTTTTATGATTATAAGTTTTAATTTAAACCTAGAACATGGTAATGGGACTAAAAATAACAAAACCCACCCATAAGAAAAGATGCTGACTAGGGAAGCCAAGTGATTACGAAGAGTGGGGATATAAGTTCGTCCTAGACTATTATTCATCTTGAGTATCTAGCTAAGATACTAGGGCTTAGGGTATTCTAATCCTATTTTGATTAAGCCACAAAGATAGATTTTATATATAGATGTTAATATGAATTTTGTAGTTAAAGACTATCTTAGAAAAAGAGATTGATTAATTAAGAAGGAAGTAAAGTATATAAATATATATACCTTTTACTTACCTAAATAATATATAATAGAAATATTATTAAATATATATATGTGTATGAGAATATATATATATATATATATATATATATTGATATATGTTTTGAATGGTTAATAAATAAATGTGACGAATACTAATGTATCCCTTACATCCTTTGGAAGAGATTTTACTTATGAATTAATATAATGGATATATATGACAATTATGGTTAGACTCAATTTCTAGCCTAAGTGACTATGAGTTAAACCATTAACTCAAAAGAATAATTAAGGATGTGTGGCATGCTAATTATAAATATATTTTTTGTAGTATATGATTATCCTAACTACTCAACTTGTACACATGATATCTTTTAAATGTATATAAGGATCATTATAGTTTATGTCTAAAAACATATACAATGGCTCAATACATATATAGTTATCTAACATATGGTACGATATATTTATGAAATGCAAATTCGACGATTATGATAAAAACTATAAATTGATAAAGTGGAGTTTTCATTAAGGAAATTATAACTAGCGATATATATTTATACTTAAAAAAACAACTAGCTAATTGAATGCATGATAAGTATGATGCATTGGAGAAGAATCTTGGGGAGAAAGACTCGTGGCAGCTCAGCATGAGAGTAGATGGAGCTCGGTGTCGATAGAGTAGACCATTCTTTGGCATCCACACCCTTTTAGCTTGGTGGGGAACATGAGAGGATTTCCTTAAACTGCCACCTATCAAACTTTCTCAAATTTAACCGTTTAGAAACTTTTCATTTTCTTAAGCTACCATTATCCCCACACTCTTTTCGTTGGGCCCGGTTTGAAGAACATAACTCCGTTATTTGCGGGAGGTTTGGCCGAGTAGGTGTCTCCTTGATGGAGCACTCCAACGATTTCACTACCGTCATTCATCTTGTCGTCGAGCACGTGGCTTCCTCCCTCACCATTTGTCGAGAGAACCCAAACTCTCCAAAGTTGCATCCCACCTATTAATGGAGGAGGGAGACGAGTAGAAGGGGGAAATGGCTGGAAAAGAAGACTCTTACGTAATGGGAGGAGTAGGATGCCGATTAGCAAAGAGAGATACTGCGGAGTAGGGATAGGAGGGAAATCAGAATTTAGAGTTGCTTAAATGGTAATCGAAATCGGATTCATCCATATTCTGGATTTGGAGATGACCCCGGTAGCGATGATGGTAGAAATTCATATCCGTGATCTTTGCAACCTCTCCAGTGACAGTAACGAAGTTCCAGGTCGATGATCCTTGCAACAGTGGATTTGGGATGATCCCTATAATGACTTCCAGAAGATACAATCCCCAGCAATAAAGAGATGTAAGTGCAATGTACTTAGGGTTTCGTAAAATTATCTTGACTTTGTGGTATGTTGATATATCTAACATGAATATCGATACTATGTGTGCGAATATGGAGGTCGGTGTATATATTACTTAAAATATATTTTTGATATCTGAAAATCTCTCCACTGTTTGAGTGGTCGGTTGTTTTGTAATGCGTTCTACACACCTGTGGTAGACAGAGTTTATGGTTCATACCCCACGCATCTGTAGGACGCGATTCAATTTGTATAGATAGGTTTATATTATAGTTTAGGTATGAAACTATCTGCACTCACTCGATGTGCAGAGTTCGTAGGCTATCCCTGTCAGATATTTGTGAATCCTCGTTTAATTTGAGAGACATATTTTGTTCTAATGAATGTTTCCCGATGTTTTCAGCTAGGAAGACTTTGATATATTTTCTTTACCAGTTTAGATCTAATTGATAGTGGCTAATAACCGTCATTGTATGCTTCCTAGATCCAAATGGATTCTCTACCAACAAACTCGCAGTGTCCATAGCTTAACAAAATTTAAGATCATAGCCTCCGATTATAAGCGCTGCCACGATTTTTGGTTTTTAACTTGCTAGTTGTTTAATCGAACCAACAAGCTAGGTGATCTCCTTGAGAGATTCGACCCATGCCCAATCCCTTTAGACGATAGTAAATTCGATTGGCAATGATTCAGTGTTTTTTTCGTTATAGATTTTCGTAGTTCCTGCTATTGTTAAGACCAGAAACGAATAGGGTAGCTACTGCACCTTTTTGACCAATAAGGTCCCTTATAAATATATTTTCTAGAACACGCTTCTCAACAAAAGAAAAGGCTTGAACATAGTTGATGTATGCCTCCTTTTTCATTTGACTTTATTGGGTAAGATCTATAAATATTAATTCTTCTCTTTTGCTTTCACCCTCCTGCTTTAAATTTCATTGCCGTAGAATTGAAGTTACCGGCGTAATCTCCTTTTTATTCAAATCTTATATATTATATGACATTTTTCTGTTTAAAAAGATATTCGGCTTCGATTAGAATCTACTCAAGAATATAATTCTGCGTAGAAGACTTTTTGATTCATTACTAAAGTTTTATGTGCATTTAAATACCTTTGTAATCTTGCATCCTAGGTTCGGTGATCTCAGATATTTTCACACACTAATGAGATATATATATATATATATATATATATATATATATATATATATATAATTAAAAGATCCCTTAGTACAAGGGTTAATCCTTTTATTATAACAATGCTTCATATGTGAAATATTTTAAATATGGCTTTAGTTGTTACTATTTTGTAATAGTCGAAAAGAGTGCTAACCTTATTTATTTAAGTGGTAAACTTATTTTCTTTTAACCTAGAGATAGGAAAAAGAAATAGTCCTAATCCTTGTTTTAGTAAACTAAATGGTGAAGATAATCTTGGCCTCAGATTATGAAGGGAACTTCAAGTATAGAATCAATACACCATTACAAAGTTGACATATTAATGATTAAGGGTTAAGATATATATATTGGTTGTAGAAAGAGCATTGAGAAAGCTCCCTTTGAAGGAAGCTAGAGAAATTGTAGGAAAGTGGTTGGCAACAACTTTGTTGTTGGATGTAACCTTTTCCTTCCTTGATTAATTAATGAAATATGCACACACCTTTGTGGACTAGCCCGTGTACGGGTGAACCACGTTATCCTTTGTCTCTTATGTTGCATATGGTGTTTCTCAACGTGTCTTATGTATAAGTACTTGTTTCCGTTCATAAAAATGTTTATGATTATTATGATGTATACGATTCATATAGAAGGTTGGATGTTTACATGATGTATAATACTAGTATGTTCCTCTTATGATTTTGATTATGTTGTTATCATTTATGTTCTTTTATTGGAATGATAAAAGATGTACATGTTTCTTAAGGACGTATATTAAGACATGTTGAAGTTGGGTGTTTCCTGTAAGATTTAAGAAACGGTAGAAATCTCAAGTTAAGAATTGATTTTAGTTCAAAATAAAACATCTATCTTATTAGTGCAAAAATGACGGGAGATAGTACTTATACACATAAATTTCATTTGAGTGATCTTTTCCTTGAATATCATAACTACATTTATAAACAGTAATAAATGTCACAAAGTTTTAATTATTCGTAAGTAGTATTTAAAAGAAAATACCCACATTTTATATTTCTGCATATATTTTAGTGGCATTTTAGGCACTTAGAAAAGTTTTTAAATTTTACAAAATTTCGGGTTCGTGACAGGTTCCCCTCTCCTCAGATACCATGGCCCATATGTCACCTTGTAGGTCCATTTTGCAAACTAGGAATTTTATCAGTAAGGGAGTGTGCAATTTTTGCACACGGGGGTCAACTTTGCAAAATCATCCACCGGGAACTTATGTCTAGCATTCCAAGATGGAACCTTCCTAGACACATTTTCAAGACTCCCCAGAACCCGGTTTTGTTGCACGATCGTCATTCTATGCCCCCGGTTGGTATCCATCTAGTGTGCCTGAAGGCCTTTTGGATGCGAGACAGAACGAGCCATAGATTGACGACTGTGGCTCTGATAAAAAAACCGTTGACTCCGTTGGATTTAGGACATCAGGAGTGCTAGGGGTGCCCCTCTCTGTGGGTCGCATGGCCCAGGTGTCATATTGTAGGTCCATTTTGCAAACTAGGGTTTTCTTCAGTAAGGGAGTGTGCAATTTTTGCACACAGGGGTCAACTTTGCAAAATCATCCACTGGGAACTTATGGCTAGCATTCCCAGTTGGAACCTTCATATACACACTTGTAGGACTCGGCAAAACCCGGTTTTGTTGCACGGTCGTCATTCTATGCCCCTAGTAGGTATCCAGTAGGTGTCCCTGAAGGCCTTTTGTTTGCGAGACGGAACGAGCCATAGATTTACGATCGTGGCTCAGATCGACAAACCATCGAATCTGTTGGATTCAGGACATCGGGATAGTGTTAGGGGTTCCCCTCTTCGCCGGTCCCATGGCCCAGGTGTCATCTTGTAATTTTATTTTGCAAACTAGGGTTTTCTTCGGTAAGGGAGTGTGCAATTTTTGCACATGGGGGTCAACTTTGAAATTTTTTTATTTTGATTCTAGAACTAGACATTCAAAGAGTGGAAATCAAACCTAACACACTGCGTGCTTGTTATATTTCTATGAACTTAGTGTGCCACGTCATTTAACAAGTCAGTGCTCCACTATATTTGGATTTTGAGTAATTAATGTCATTTTTAAGAATTCAAAGTTTCAAATAAAAAATGGAGGCAATGTTTCATTGATGACATCCCTCTGGTCCTTGCTAGATTTGTTAGACCAAAGTCACCATGAAACATTTCCATCAAGCTATGGGGGAATACTTTCCAATTCACAATGAACAACCATTACATCATCATTTGTATCAATCAAGAACATTCAATTTTAAATACAATTTCATATGAGGATAATCCATCCTTTTTACAAACATAGGACCATGGACATCTTATTTTCCTTCATCAAAAAAACATTATCAAGGAATATCATTAAACTAGTTAGGTATTTCATTTTCCATGGATTCTGTATGAATACTTTTTCATTATGACAAGTGGAAAATGGAGATATGGAAGAGGTAAAGCAAAAACCAGGGTCTTACATACTAGGGTTTAGTAAGGATATGGTTTATATCTTCAATGATTTTATGAGAGTGAATTCATGACCAACTATCGGTTAGCATATTGGAACAAACTAGGGTCTTACAAACTAGGTTATATTTGGTACATATATTTGACCATATGTACATGAAGGCCCAATGAATTTTATTACACTTTAGTTATGAGGTGTCCTCCTTTCATTTGTAAGCAATATCATGAGATCCAATATGAATTTTATTCTTACTTGTGTACAAGAGAAACTAAGTGGTGTGTACAACTCTCTTCTTGGCTCTTCTAGGGTTTCAAAGGATCAAATATTGATGGTTGAGGTTTCTAAGGCTATTCTAAGGTGAAATGATAAGAGAAACTTAGGGTTTTATGCATGATAGTTTTCCCTTGTTTGGTGAGACATTTATCTTGAATGATCTCTATTATCTGGGTGTTGGAATTATAGTATCCCTAATTAGATCAAGTGCTAATTCAACATAGACTTTCTTAACCTTTCCCTAAGTCAAATATTGAATTGCCAATTCTTGGGAGAAACACTGTTTACTTGCAAAAATATGAAGATGTTTACTGTTTATATAAAATTTTGAGTTGTTTATCTTTCTTGAAAATCCATAAAAGGTAAAAAAGCCTCCACAAAAAGCAAGATGAATAATCCAATAACATGAGGATGCACAGACACATAGGATGATGGTTGTAGGTGTTGATTGTATCAAGATGAATAATCCAAAGATGAACCCTTGGAGTTGACAAAAAACACAATTTTAAATTAGATATCAAATTAGCATGCATGTGCTAAGTTCATTGAACTGTTGAAAGATATTATTATTTTGTTCCATTAAGATAATGTTTTCATAACACAATGGTGAGATGTTACTTGATCAATGCAATAAATGTAAGAGAATAAATATTTCTTAAAATGTAATTATAGAAATTCCAATAGCATAATTTATTAATTTGTGGAAGAGATAAATCATCACAAGCACAAGTGGAAACTCAAGAAAAAATATGGAATATATTGTATCACGCATTGATAGTTGAATGTTTGTAATACAAAATATGGCAAAGTAGCCAACCCTCAAATGGCCTGTCAATGTACATGTATCCCTAAGTACAACAATGTGTACATGTACGTGTCAAAATACGTATATACAAGACTATGCAACATCAAAAATCAATCTTTCGCTTGTTTTTCCCTGACTTTCCTCTATCGACCATCTCCCTGGGATCGCTCTGCATCTCAGGAGTCTGCAAAAAAAATCATTATTTTTATCAAATAACTGCACTAATACCCTACCATTAACAAACTTAAAAAGTTAACTTATGGCCAAATTATTTATGACAAACACTCACCAAATCCTCATGGGCTATAGATGTGAGCGATGTGCTCATGGAAGGCCTCTCTATAGTTGTGCTCTGCAAATAAAAGATCATATCTCAATTAATTCAACAATTCAACATTGATCAACATGTTTGGGTAAATTGAATTAAAAAACTTGGTCATTAATGAACATCTCACCACAAGAGGAGACCCAGTCAGAACCATGGAATGAGCAGAGGGGCTGGGCACTTCTTCTGCTAATGGCTGCAATCACCAAATGGGGAAATAGTTAGACATGCATGAATAAACAATATACTAACATGGTTAGATACTATGCATTATGATTGTTTAAATAGTTTCCTCTTTATGACTTGTGCCTATTGCAGATGCGACACTAAGTACATCATGAATGACCCTTGTTAGGTGAGGGGTAGATGGATCTCTCATGTGTATGCTATAGAGGACATCCACACCCTTTCTAGGAGTGGAGCCTCTCTTATACACTTGTGCCTTTTGCACATCTGGACTACGAGGAGATCCAACTGCTGACAGTATATGAAGTATAGAGGCTGGTGGTTACAATCACCAATACTGATGTAGTTAGAAATGCATTGGTCAATGAAATACCATGTATTAACAAAATGACAATGATGAAATGCATACCGATGTACTGTATACATCAATCAATTCTAAGAAATGTTCTGCCACTTGTTTATCCCCTATGGGCTGTGTAGTGCTTGTCTCCCCACTAGGGGGAACATCAGTAGATGAAATCATTTCCCTCCGATGGGGATCTACAACCTACAATTTAGAAAATTGTAAATATTAGATCGTGTAGCATTAATTAAGTAACATGTGATAACAAACTAACATGTATTAAAATAATTTCATGTTGAAATAGTTACCTCAGGGTGAGATGTTGTTGCTGAAGGTATGACAACATCTTGTAACTCAGAAGGTTCTACTGCATGAGCCTCTTGCCCTTCATGCCCTTCTGGTAGCAACTACAAGTTTTAAAATCATTACAAATATTAGCAATCTATATATGTGTACATAGTAAGGAAAAATGATTTACAAATGACACTAAATTGTTAATTGGATTTACTCATGTATTAAAATAATGTCATGTTGAAATAGTTACCTCGGCATGAGATGTTGTCGCTGAAAGTATGAAAACATCATCGTCATCGGGTGGTGCTGCTGCATGAGCCTCTTGCTCCTCTTGTTCCTCAGGCCCTTCTGGTGCTAGTGCATGAGCCTGTGGACTATGCTCTGCATCATCGATGCAAAGGTCTTCAACCCCATGCCCTTCTTGTAGCAACTACAAGTTTTAAAATCATCACAAATATTACCAATCTATATATATGTGTATAGTAAGGAAAAATAATTTACAAATGACACTAAATTATTAACCACTTACTTACCAGTGTGAAATACCCACTAAAGGTATCATCTGTTTGGACAGGACCAAAGCGAGGATGGCCGCATACTGTGCATGGGTGTGACCCTTGGCTATGCTCATGATGTAAAGGTCTAGGGCCGCTGCTAGTTGCTCCTCCACCACTGGAAGGTGGTGTCTCTACCCCACTAGGAGGTGGTGTATCTACCACACCGACAGGTGGTGGCTCTAATCCACCCATAGATGGTGGCTCTGATGGCCCTTCTTGGCACGTACCTTGAAGATATGTGCTATGGCAAACAACCACCTGTGCCAACAATAGGAAGGACTCTCATGTCTCTGGGACCAACTGATGTGCAGGCGGCACATCTGGCCTGGGTATCTTCCTATGAGGTGGAGCTACTGGGTGATTGAGATCTATGTGCCTCGCATTGGGACGTTACTGAGGCATCCCATCCCAATGCCCTAGTACTCCAAGATATAAAAATAGTTAACATGCTTTCCCATCACAAATTCTTCATACATCTTTCTCAAAAAATATAGGGGCATTTCCCTGTTGTTGTGTGGTGGTGCATCAAACACCATTTACCATCGGTCAATCTAGTTATCTATGAATGGTTGATATGTACACCACTCGATAGAAATGTACCTTTTGTTTGCATTCGGGATTTCACCCATCCGTGGATCTCTAAAGAGGGAAAATATATGTTGTTTTGAGATTTTCAACTTCTTGACTTCTTTGTAGCTAACTCCATCCTGATATTGTTGCCTCTTTCTTTCTTTGAATGTGGCAATATCTTCTAGTGCACCATCATACCTACTAAATGTCTCTATCATTGCATCCAAATTCGATGCAAGCATAATATTTTTATCATCAACAATAGTAATTGAGGCTTGAATTTCTCTGAGCCTCTAAATTTCTCTTTGGATGTCTGAGTGTGCATCCATGGTCGTCACTGCAATCAAAAAATAAAAACAAAAACAAATCATTAGATATGTATACATGTGCTATAACACGGGGGGTTCACTAGTGAGGCGATATCATATCACGTCCATTCATATTGGGGGGTTGAATACTCTTAAAAACCTCAAAAATATATTGCCCCGTATTAAGGGGTCAAGGGGGGTTTTTAATTTGACATAGTAATATAAATATTGGGGGTTATTTTATTTGGTAGTGCTGAGGAATAACCTCCAAATCATCGGATTGATTCATACATCCAAATCACGGACTCAATTCATAACCACCTAAAACTTAAAGACCTTCCATTTTTATTTGATATTGCTTATGGTCCCAAGGTTTGCATAAATTTGATAATAGTGTACCAATGATAATATCGATGGAAGTCTCTTTGGATTATTGGCCTTCAACAATCCTCATTTAATAGATTATTTAGGCTTGGTTTGAATTGATGTTATATTGTTTTCCATCTTTAAGTTAAGAGATATAGTTAAATGGGAGTTCCGGACTTGAACAATTGTATTGTATTTTTTGTAGGCATCAAGTAAAAGATTTACATCTTCATTTTTTAGGTTGGGGTTTAGGTGGGCATTGAGATTCAATTAAACCTTACTCCACCACAACCAAGAAAAGTGAGACCAATCTTTCTTGGCACACTAGAACCAAGAAAAGTTAGATCAATGTTTCTTGACTAATTATTTTTTTCAGCCTTTTGTATTCTTCTTTAATATTTTCACATTGCCACTTAGGAATATTTGTTAGGTTGAGTTATATTTGACACGTTCATAATTGTAATTTCAATTCTTATATGGAAGGCATTTGTCTTAATATTGTAATGGAATTAACATGAACATAGGTGAAAATATAAATCCTTATTTACATACCCTATGTGTTATCGTTACCATGAAATGGTATCATATAAGTTTCACCATTTGTGTATCTTTATAACTATTGCATGCTTGAAACCTAACAATGGAGATTTTTCCCTATCCTTTAAAGATAAAAAAAACTAGATATAACCTAAGAAAATGTAACTAAATGTTGTTAATTCCCGTGATTGCAAGAATAAATGTAGAGGAACTGGAGGCAATTCATTAGATATTGTGAATGACCCAAATCCAAGATATGCACATGATCATACGGTGTTATTGAAAAGTAAAAGGAATTTGTCTATGTTCATTTGGGTTCAGACATCAATTGTAACACCCCAAAAATCACTAAAATTTAAAACTTTTTATAAATAACATTTAATGCTATAAACACTACTTGCGGAATTATTGAACTTTAACAAACTACTGAATACAGTACTACACATAAAAAACAAATGTATAAAATATCATAGGCGGGCTACAAATTATAAATTGGCCTAGATAAATAATAAAAACTTCCTCATGTATTATGGATTGGTTAACTAAATGCTAACGACTTTGTTGTATGTTTTCTGAAGGGGTTTCTATCGGGTGCCCTTGGGTTTACTTAGCTTGAAAGCTAAAGCATTGGAACTGTTTCTTTCTTTCGCAGATCTGCATGTAAGGGTTAAAATATTTCCAATCATTCAAGAACTATGTGTGCTTCAACTAGTCGTCTTTATAAATAAAAATGATTGTGTACTGCCATGCATGAAGGTGATGCCGATAAGAAACTTCCAGTTTTGTTTTCCAACACTTAGGTATTTATATTCTACTATATGAAATAAGGATAAAGCTACTTGGTACTAACCTTTATTTGTAAAAGAAATGAAAATGTAAGAACACTGCTATCTCTACAAAACAGTGATTTGAACGAAATAAGAAAATATGAGGTCCTCCCGACCTGCACAAGTTAGGGACTGTCGTATTTATGGAAACTATTACTTACAAAAGTGTGCAATTACTATACCATACTTAAAGGATGTATTATTACCCGAGTATGAAAATGTAATTTTAACAAAATGATAAACAATCATTTTACACTATATTATTTACTAGATGCAAATACATATTGTTTATTTATAAATATGTAACCTATCTACTATACAAAAGTATTATCAACCTTTCGAATTTCCATGGCATGGATATGTTACCATATAAACAAAATCATGTAATACAATGAGCATGTAAAATAGAAATCTTATATAAATGGAACGACACTTATATAACCTAACTACTAAGCGCTAAGTGTCGAGGCTTTGGAGAATATATGAAATAATTTAACCATTTAACCGGGATCATATTAATATGCTAAACATTGGGTTATAACATTACAATATGCAAATACACATACAATTTTAACGTGGCCTCGATGATGACTTAGAAACTAGGAAATGTTTTAACATCCCGGCGTGAACATAACTGATTACGGAACTTTGAAGTATATCACATTCTATTTGTATGCTAATTTATGTTATTATGTAAAAACATTACAATAAAATGAAAATACAATTTAATGTGACTATACTATGTAATGTTGCGATAGCCCTGGGCATACAATATGGGAATGTAACGTTTAAGGGTTGGATGGAATTAATAAATGCGATACAGACGTTGCCTTAAATGTTTTTGCAGGCGTTGTCTGGCGAGGTGATACGGGATCCTTTTGCATTAAAACGGGACTGCAACTCCTACGGATTTGTTGCATTGGCACGTTCGGAAATGGCTCCATGTGATAGCCATTGGTGAAATAATAAGCTCCTACGGAGCTGTAGCTTGGCCCTGGTCGACGCGGCCTCCCACAAGTTTGTAGGGTTGAATGTGTAATTAATAAAGTGGTTGAACGTACCCCCAACTTTGATTGTTGCGTTGTTGTGTTGGCACCATCTCCTCCGTCGATCTGGTTGATGAGAGCTAACCCTAAGGGTTTGACTACACTATCGCTTGTTTTTTGCATTGTGTTCATTTGGAGCCTGGTTCTCCGGGGAGAGAGGCCAACAAGCCACTGAAATGAAGGGTTAAGCCTGTAACTGTCCTCTGGTGTCCCTGTGCTTCGACACCTTTGTTTTAATGGTGTGAAACTAGTTGTAAGTGTAGCAGGGTATGTCGTTGAAAGGTATTACTACTCTGTGTGTTGATAGTTATTTGAATTGAGCGTTGGAGGTGTTCAAACCGTGCATTTTCATGAGAGTTATTTGGTTCGATCGTTGGCAGTGATGAACTTAGAATTTATTTCAACTCGACGCCAAAGATGTCTCCATGGCTACGACTGTTGTTTTGACAGGGCGTCGCCAACGTTCCCTGAAGGTAAACTCTCGTAGTCCTGAATTCTTGTTGCAATGTATCTTGTTTTTCTTTTTGCCTTCGAATACGTTTCGTTTGGACAAACTTTAACCCCCTTTTTAAAAAAAAAGACCTGGCAGGTAACCTTCAGCATCATGGGAAAATTTAAGGAACTGTCGATGGATATCAAGCATTAACCGATAAGCCCCGGTGGCAAACCCTTTGTAGAACCTCGGGCAGATGCAGACAATAGTGAAGTTGTATCAGTTGTCATTTTCTTATTGTCGTCGATCTTTAATAGACTTGTGTCTAGTCTTTGAGTTTGTAAAAAGGTGCCTTCGGCTACCTGGTTAACATTTAAGTTTGAAAGTCTTGAGGGGTTTTTTGTTTGTTTTTAGTTCCGTATTGAACTAGCAATGTGACTTCGTCGAGGGTTTCGATCCTCAGTTGAGCTTTGACAATAAAATACTACTGTTTTGATTTCCAAAACAATGTTTATGTTTCATTTTTGATGGGGTTTCGACCCAGGTTAAAGTCTGTGTATAAAATAAATGTGGAACCTTCTCTGTTATCGTTTCGTTTGTAATGAATTTTAACTTATGAACTCTTATGATATGAGTTTAAGATGTGTGTGTAAGAATGGTAAAAGAGATAGTATAGGTGTTAACTTGAAATCGTCGTTTTTGGTTCGTTTTCCTTTGCTGAAACGTAGGTGACCGAAATGAAAGGGAAACTTAGATAACTTGAATTGTTTTATGGAAAGGGTATTTCCCTTGGCCTTTCGACCAGAATGATCACTATGCAATAGTCTTTAAATACTGTAGATGAAATAACATTTATTTGTTATGTTGATACAAGGGTTTTATGAAATGATAAAAAAAAATAAAGTCTAGGGTTTTTGTACAATATGATAGGAATAATTGCAGTAATAAATAAAACAAAAATGTGTTTGTTTTAGCAACAATTTTGCAGTGGACCCAGTCAATTTTCAACGGGGTTGAAAGTGAAATATATAGAAGGCAAGAAATTCTAAATTTCCAGTTTGAAAAATAAAGGGTTAGATCTGTACAACATTGTTATGAAATTGGTTTGATAAAACATGAAACAACAAAGATTTTCTTAGCTAAATATGTTTCACCGAAATTATCACGACTAAAATTTTGTTATTTGAAGATCATAAATAGCACTGTAAAGGAATTTACAGAAGTCTGAACTTCCAATTATACTAAATCATCTAACTTACTAACAGTAGGAAAACTTTAAGAAAAATACACATTGTTGTAATCTTTTCATCAATCTTGGCAAATTTGCCTATCAAATTCACTCTCTTTTAATCTATCTCTGTACTAAAGTACGATGCTAATCCTTCTTGCATGGGGAAAAATACAGATATTATTTTATTCAATCAAATCAATTTTCTACAGAATTATTAATTCACTCAGGATACTGAAATAAATTTGTAAAATAAAACAGTACAAGTTAATATGTAACAAAACTTTAAGATGTATGAAACATATAAGAAAATAGAACCTGTAGATGAAGATAGGATTGACAAACACCCAAGGAGGCTTGTTCCTCCCAACCTATTCCAGAATAAGAAGCATAAATGCTGGCTTCTAGTGAACCCTCGAGCCTGATTACTGAGCCACTAAGTAGATGGAATCTGTGTAGAATCAAGGCACCCAAAAATGCCTTCTGCACTCAGCATCAACCTCCTGTAATAAAATGCCTTCTGCACTCAACATCAACCTCCTGTAATAAAATTCCTTCTGCACTCAGCATCAACCTCCTGGACTCAAACAGAGTTTAGCAGACTCATAACATGATCAACAACATAGAATATCCCCTCATCAAATCTCTTGGGTGCAACACAGCAGAACCCCAAGATAAATTTCCTCGTCAGGAAAAGTGATGAACCTCATTTCAAAATTTGATGGCTATTATATAGACTGCCTAGGTCTTTAGTGGTCAGTTTAGAATAAATGAGCCTCAAGCTCCAGTCCCATCTTTCAGGGCACTATGACTACATTTCAAGGGAGTTGTTCCATACCAACAGCTAGTTAGTTGCATCATGATGCTGCCACTTGTCCATTTCCTTCTACCCCAGATTGCATTCCACCTAGTGGATCAGTAACCACTCTTTCAACAGTCCTCTTAGGTGTTTGTCTCCTATTTTATTTATTTAATAATAATATATTGTGCAAATTTACAGTCATCCTTGGACACCTTTCCAACATAAAACTTTACAATAAAAGTTATAATAATGTTTGTTAACACAAAATATTTTCCAGCTAAAAGGGTATGTTACATCAATGATGTTTGTTTTGATAGGAAGGTGGGGATGTCCCTCCACAAAAGGGTTTCAATTTTGCATTTTTATGGAGTTTAATTTATTAAGCTTATAGAAAACATGAGTTCTCTATGGCTATATTCGTATTTACATGATATAAAATTGGTAGATTGGCAGGTTGTGGTGTGAAACATTTTCAATTCTCATATTTTCTAAGAATTGCACTAACAATTGGACTATCAGTCTTTTACATTCTTTGTTATGTTGATCTCTTAACTAGGTTGTGTTTTATGCATTTTTCCTTCCCAAGTACTATTTCTTTGGGTGTTCCGCTATCCAATGCTACAAATTGATCAGTCGCCCTTGGAATCCTAGTGGGATCATTATTAGCATTATACTATTATTTTATTTAGCATCTTGTTTGCTTATACTAAGATGTGTTAGGGATCCTATTTGTTACAACTTGGTAATATGATATAAAGGGGGTGTTAAAAATCGGTTGATAAAATTGGATAACTACAATATCTGGTGAAACTAGGGGTTTTCTTAATTAGAAAGGCATATTGGGAGGGGGGTTCAACAATACAATTTTAGGATGCATTTTCCAATATTTAGTGAAAACAGGGGTATTCTTTAATATCATGCGAACGATCGTGCTATGTAACAAGTTCACTGAGTGAACCCCCCGTGTGCTATAATGACATCTCTCAAAAATGAAAAATGTACAAATTTTGTGCAAGAACAAATACATTGCAAACATAAATATTATCTCAGGCATACATTACAAACATAAATATCATTTCATATGACCATTATAGGCATACATTATGGGTCCTTGTGCGCATAAGGGTGGAGACCATGCAGGCATAAAGACCATGATGATGTGGCAAAGATATTTATTTTTATTGGTTAAGGATGGGAAAGACAAGACAAAAGACAAGGTGATGGGAATTGGCACACCTAATCAACCAAATGACCCATATTGTGGTCGTTTGGAGTTGGTCCTAATACCCTAGACAAGGATGACTTGGAGATAACAAGTGACATGAACAAAGAAGCATGAAGTGAACAAAGAAGCTTGAAGTTGACACTTGGCAAGGAGATTGGGGGCATCCCTTATGGAATCTGCGGGCATCCAAAAATGAAGCTGATGGGCATGTGGGCATGTGGACAAGGCGACATGCAGGCATCTTGAAGATGCATATGCGGGCATGTTTGTGGAAGTTGCGGGCATCCTGGAGGCATGCCAAAGACCCCCATGTGGGAAATTGAAGAAGGTCTAGCTGCAAGCATGTTCAAAGGCATAAATATGGCCCTTGCGGGCATGAGTTACAAGCTAGTGTGGGCATGCTAGAAGCAAAAGAAAATGAACATGTTATACAACTTAATGAGAACCCTTCATTGTTCTCATTTTTTGGGAAGTCAATTTTAGTAGCTATTTTGACCTCCGTTTCAAAAAGGGTGTATACTAGTAGCACCATTTTTCATTTTGAGCCATTTTTTTGTGATTTTGAAACTTCTTGGTCATAAGAAAATTATAACTCTTGGGAAAAATGGTCATTTTTCAAACTTTACCAAAAAATCTACATTTAATAGCTAGCTATAGTAAAAAAACACACACATTTTTGAATTTTTGTACGATTTAGAAGCTTTTATGAACGAAAAATACATGCATTTTCAAAGTTTTTCCATTAAACTTTTATCTTAAGGAAGTCATTTTTTGGGCAAATTTCTATACAAAATGCGAAAAAAAAGACATTCCAAACCATTTTTCAACGTATTTTCTGTTATTTGATGTATAAAAATGAGACTCTTTAACATTATTTTCCATAAATAGATGATTCACATAAACTCAAGAAAACATATACCATATATTTCTAAATAACATATTAAAAACATAATAGTGAACTCAAAATAAAATATTCAATTCAAAACATTACAAAATATCTTATCAAAAAATTGTCAACTTTGACATTTCCTCAACAACATGAAACTAATCAAGAATATCCTGCATCCTGAACTCTTCATTTGAATTGACATTTTCTATTGGTTGGATCTCTTCCTGGACCTCAATGTGTTCTTCTATTGGGTCCTGTACTTCTGCAAAATGCCCAAAGTGATCTTTTCCGAACATCCCTTTTAAAGGAGGCTAAGGCTCTTTTGACATCTTTGCCACAAGTGACTCACTAAATTCTCCTTTCTTCAAACCAACTTCCTGCATTTCATCTGGAAGAACCTTCATAGCATTAATTCTTTGTTTGATATAATTGCACTGTAGTAGATCATTCTCAATGGATATGCAATTTATTCCTTTTTGTAATGAACATGCTATTGTTGTACCTAATCAACACATACAAAACAAAAAAAGTTAATGATAACATAATAAAACATAAATTTAAAAAAAATATATTACCGAATTTAGATTACGGCACTAGTTTCATATGTTACATCATAAATATTACCTGATCCCGAGAACAAATCTAAAACCCAATCTCCTTCTCTTGAAAAAGTATCTATGAGATAATTAATCAATGCTTGTGGCTTCTGGTAGATGTTTACAGTCTCTCCTTTCAAATCTCATTCTTCATATGTCAACTTGTTAACCACGACATTATAAGACAATATTTGACTATATTTGCCTTCAGTCTTTTCATTGATTAAAAGAGTATCATAGGTATCATCTTTTGTCCAACATGCAAGATGTATGCTTTCAGTATCGCTCATAAATGGATCAGTGCTAGAGCTACGAATGTTAGGCTTATGCATGTAACAAAAATAGATAAGAATATAATTAACTTATAAAAAAATAATTTAATGTTTTCTAAATTCAAATGTTTAATAATATACTACAAATATCTTACCAATACAGTTGTTTCCTTAGGTTTTCTTTATCCTTGAATGTTGCTAGCACTGCTCCTCCTTGTACATTTGAATGGAAAAAAAGAAATCTCCATAGGGGTGATGTTGTGACGTTCAGAAATCCCGAAACCACTTTACTGAATGATTGGTATGTATAAGGCTCACAATCATAAATAATGTTTTTGATATTGAATCCATGAGGGATATCTGCAATAACTAGGGAGTAATCCTTTTTGGGAACAAGATTTGAAATGTTTGCACAATCACCCAAAATCACTTTATATTGCACAGTGTCGAGCCCATTCCAAACATCATGATCAAGGGTGTCATCAAGTTCAACATTTGCAAGACGTTGTCTTCTTTGTCGTTCTATTTTGTCTCTTTGAATATGAATTTTTAAAGACTCTGGTACTAAATTCTTTTTTGACATCTTTGAAAAAAAAATTATATATATAAGTAATAAAATTCAAATGAATTCACTTAGAAATAAATAAAATATAAAAATTAGAAACCATCATACCTTTTTGTATGCAACAAAAAGGGTTTTAAGCTTTCCATGGAGCTTGAATCTGGATAGTTGCATTTGACATCATCCCAACTCTTCTCACCCAACATTATAACCATATCCTCTTGTATTTTCATGTAAACCTTAGGACTACATGATGTAAAAATAAATGGCGTTAACAATGAAATCTAATAATAACACAATGCTAATTTAATAAAAAATCTTAAACTCAAAAAATAAACTTAAAAAAATAAAAACAACTTATAAACTTACTTTTCTAAATCATTGCACATTTCTTCCATGGATAATTCACCTGACTTTACACGTGATAGTATTGTAGATATAAGTGTTTCATCCTTCACACCTTGCAATGATCTCCAAGGTGTTATATTCATATCTTCTGGCAAGTTCTTGAAATCGTGACCTCCTTGAGTACTGCTCCATGCAACTGCTTTACCTATTTTTACCTTCTGATTTTTTACAACAATATTCTCCCACATGCTAAATATGTCATCAATCAAATCCCATATGGGGCTCGATCTAAATTCCAACTGGAAATAGTTATCTACAGCTCTAAATGCATCACTTCCTTTCAAACCTTTCTATTTCACATTGTCCTCTTTAATAGGAATTCCTCTTTCCATACAACATTGTTTCCGGAAATCTGTATCAACTTTCGATCTATCCCCACCACATATTTGTTCAAATTCATTATGGATAAATCTAACTCTTTGAATGAATGTCATGGAAATCCTATAGTCACTATTTGTGTTGTGATCCCATGCCAATAGTTTTTCTTCCACATCTGTTAAACCAACCTAAATGATGCATTTCACTGTTTGAAAAATAGGGTTTTTTGGAAACTCTTGCATTAATTCTCTTCTAGCCTCCGCAGAATGATTCCCCCCCAAAACATAGTAGTTGTAATCAAAACATTTTGATTCTTCAAATGCATCTCTAATAGGAACATCTTTTGGGTCAACAAGAATAAGGTAGTCAACCACATTTGCATAGGGATTGTGCCTCATCAATGCTTGCAAGTTATGAACATGCAAACGATGTGGTTTCCTAATTTGATACTTCTCTTGGCCTTCTGTGTGTCTATAAATTTTATTTACATTTAAATCAAATGCATGTCCATTGTGAACCAACTTATCCCTCTGCAATCGATCTCGAATAGTATTTTGTGTTGTCTTAACATTACCATCATCCAGATCACCACCTGGAGTAATGATTTCCAAACTGTCCCCCGAGTTCTCACTATGATTTTCAACATTGGATTGAACATTTTCTCTCCTCCTTTTATTTCTTGAAGAATTTGTATCTAAAAGAACAACTTGTTTGATTAGGAATGAAAACATCCTCATCCATAGGTCTTTTAGAAGACTGTTTATTTCTCTTACCAGCAGAAGTGATGTTGTCATCACCAACAATTCGTCGATCATGTTCAACTGGGCGAGATATCCTTTTGAATGTAACCTTCCTAGCAACTTCATTTGATTGTTGGATTCCTTTTCCTTTCCGTGCTTGTACTTCTCCAGGAACATTTTGCACTCAATTTTGCTTTGGTGTTTCTCCCTTCTTTGGTGCTTCTCCCTTATGAAGAGAGGCATTAATGACATCCATCGGATTTTCTTCTGTAGAATAAATTCCATTAAGAATATTGGAAAGTGGCATAGCAAAATCCTGCGAAATAAAAACATAATTTTATTAAATCTATTACATTGTCATATAATTCGAAGTATAAGAAATTCAAAAAGATATAAAAATATAGAAACTTACTCTCTTACTCTCAATTTCGTGCACAATTGCTGCACAAAATTCTGTGAAAATTTCATCGATCTTATAGTTTGAAACCTTCAGAGAATATCGGATTTTGACAAAGGTTTTAGCTTGTTTCACTAGTGCATAACCAATGCCTTTACCCGCCACCAAACAAATATCTTGCAACAATCCCAAAGAGTGATCATCATTTTTAAGATATTCAAATCCAACACAATATAGGTGAATACTGTCTGATTTTCCTTGATATTTCTCTTTTAGATACCAAGAATAGTCAAGTTTCTCTTCAGTTGGTGCATGTTTCCATTCTCTAACATTCTTGGTTTTTAATTCATCACTAGGAACAACTTCATCACACACAACATTGTCAGATGGTTCAACTATGTTTTTCAATGACTTCATCAATGACCTCACTCCATATATATTTACAGATAGCTTTCTCGATGTCATTTTCCCTATATTCAGAAACCAAATATATATATATATATATATATATATATATATATGTTTTTAAAAATGATTTGCAATACAAATCAATTGCTAACGTATAGTAACCAAAGAACTAAGAATTTGATGGCTTAACATGTCCCTTGGCACATGTATTGGTGCCCCCGTGGAAAATGCATAGCCCTTGGCTATGCAATGGGCATTCACCATTGCGGCCATTTGCATAGCCCACGAGCTATGCAATGGGCCACCACAACGGGTGCCCATTGCATAGCCCATGGGCTATGCAATGGCCCATGGCCATGGGCCATTGGGCCACCCCAACAGGCACCCATTGCATAGTCCATGGGCTATGCAATGTCCCATGGCTATTTGCATAGCCCACAGGCTATGCAATGGGTGCTTGTTGGGGCGAACCATTGCATAGCCCATGGGATATGCTGTGGGCGCCCAAAGGGTGCCTAGGGCTCCTGCTCCTCCCCCCAGGCACCCTTTGGGCACCCACCTATTGGGTGGCGCGATTCTGAGAATCGCACTGCCCGACGGGGGTCGGCTGTGGGCGCCCAGAGGGGGCCGGGAATGGAGCGGCTCCACTCCATTCCCGGTCCCCTCTAGGCACCCATAGCGGCCCCCCGTCGGGCGCTGCGATTCTCAGAATCGCACCACCTGCTAGGGCGGGTGCTATTGGTACCCATAGGGGGGCGGGATGGAGCAGACCAGCTCAATCTCGGCCCCCTCTGGGAGCCCAAAGCACCCCCCTATCGGGCGGCGTGATTTTTAGAATCGTGTCACCTGATGGGGGGTGCTGTGAATCGTGCCGCCCGATAGGGGGGCACTGTGGGATCCCACAGGGGGCCGGGATGGAGCAAAGCCGCTCCATCCCAGCCCCGTCTGGGCACCCATAGCACCCCCCCGTCGGGTTACACCATTTCCAGGCCGTTGCATAGCCCACGGGATATGCAATGGCCGCTCTACGGGCGGACCAGGTCCCCTCCATCGCGGGCCCCTTTGGGCGCCCACAATGCCGGCCCTAGCGGGCGGTGCAATTCTGAGAATCGCGCCGCTCGACGGGGGGGCATTGTGGGTTCCCAGAAGGGGACGGGATGGAGTGGCTCGCCAAACCGTTGCATAGCCCATGGGATATGAAATTCCCATGGCCATTGTGCTATGGAATGGGGGATAAGGTGCCTATGCTCTTCGCCCCCCCCCCCCAAAAAAAAAAAAACCCAGGTTTTAGAGAGGGCATGCCAAAGCCCAAAAAAAAAGAAAAAGAATTGCATTAAAACTAAAAAAATAAATAAATTAACTAACCTTGATAATGTTTGAGTTCTTCAATGGTCTCCAAAGCCTTCTAGATTGTTGTTTGCAAATGGTGACTATAGAAAACCAAACTGCATTAATATATCATAAAATAGGTTTTTTTTAACAGTTTTATGAATGTGGGATTTAAAACTGTGTAATTAGATAATGCATTATTTCTAAATATAGAGAAGAAGACATTAAATGAAATTTGACTAGTGTTGTCACTTTTGATTTAAAAATTTAATATAAATAACTAATATTGTATTAGGTAGTTTGGATAGCTTTGTTTAAATGTCATTTTATTAGTATTATTACAATTGTTATACGATAAATTAAATTACTTTTACTAGTGTTATAATTGTATTTGAAATGTGTGATTTATTTTGCAGGAAATTTTTGGAGGGAAAATTTGGGAGGGAAAATTTCGTTCTTTTAGCTATAATATTGTTGGGGTTGATAGATGCACCATTGTATTTTTGGGTGAGGAGTGTGAGAAAATTTCATTCTCTTAAACATTTTAGTGAAAAGTCATGGACTCGTCTGAATCAATCTCAATGTCTGAAGATTATGAAAATTTTGATTTAAGTGGAGATTTGAAAGGCATAGATGATGATTTGCCTTCAAGTGAAGACGTTAAAGATATTCATGATGATGATGAAGAGCTTCCTTCATTTGGATATTTTAAAGACACTGAGGAAGATGATGAAAATTTTCCTCCAAGTGAGGATTTTCAAGGCACCAATGATGATTTTACTCAAGGAAATGATTCTCAAAGCATCAACAATGGTTTTTGTTCAAGCCAATATTTTCCTCCAAACGAGGATTTTCAAAGCACAAACGATGAATTTCCTTCAAGTGAGGATTTTCCTCCAAGCAAGGATTTACAAGACAACAAAATTGATTTTCCTCCAAGCGAGGATTTTGATGGGATAGATAATAATTTTGGTGAGTATGAAGGAACTAATGATGGTGTAGATGATTTACCTCCAAGCGAGGATTTCAATGGCACTGATAATGATTTTCCACCAAGCGAGGATTATGATGGTAGCGAAGATGATTTTCCTCCAAGCAAGAATTTTAATGGAAGGACTGATGATATTCCTCCAAGTGAGGATTTTAATGGGACGGATGATGAAGTTGGTGAAGATGAGGGCACAGATAATGGTGAAGATGAATTTCCTCCAAGCGAGGATTTTAATGGGATGGATGATTAAGCTGGTGAGGATGAGGGCACCAATAATGGTGAAGATGAATTTCCTCCGAGCGAGGATTTTGATGGCACCGATGATGATTTTCCTCAAAGCGAGGATTTTGATGGCACTGATGTTGATTTTCCTCCAAGTGAGGATTTTAAAGCAACATGTGATGATTCTGGTAAGGATGCATAAACCAATAATGATGAAGGTTATTTTCCTCCAAGCAAGGATTTTGATGGCATTGATGATGATTTTCCTCCAAGCGAGGATTTTAGTGAGACACATGATGATTCTAGGGAGGATGAACCCGACAATGATGTTGATTTAAACTCAAGTGATAAACTTGATACTGGTGCGGATACTCATTCTCCTACTAATTTTGGTGATGATAATCTCAATGAGAGGGATGATATTCCTCACATTGATGAGGATATTCATTCTAATGAGGATCGTTTAATGGTTGATGAAACACAAAGGCAAATTGTACCAATGAGCAAGATTAAGTGTAGGACTAGGCCATTTTATATCAATCCAAAGCATTCTAGTTATACAAGGTCTAGGAAAGATTTGTGTTGATGTAATTGTAACTTCGGAATGTATTTCACATATGTATATTGTACTCCTATAGAGATGGTATTATTCCTCTATATGGAAGTGTCGTCATTTATATTGTAAGTGTCATAAATTATACTTGATGGGTTATTAGACCACCTTGATGGGGTCGGCCCCCTATAAGTCATGTGGGTCAAAGGGTTATTATACCACCCTATTGGGGGTTGGCCCTGTCAGCATCATCTTAAGTGGTTAAGTTGAGGCCGACCTAGTAAGGTTCTTAGGCAAGTCAAGTCAAGTATAAATAGAGTGCGGGAGGCACTCTATTTAATTATTCACTTTCTCACTTATACACTCATTGGAGAGTGGCGCACTAGTGGAGGAGGAGAAGCTGCTACTAGGAGACTATCTCTTATGCTTGGGTTTTGTATTATTGCTCTATCTATCTCTAAGGAAGTTATTGGGGTTTTTCACCTTTATGGTTTTCCCCAAGGAAACTATGTGTGTCTATTGTCTCTTGTGATTGCTTCTTGTGATTGATATGTTGTACATGTTATTCTCTCAGTAAAGATCCTAGAGTATATTGAATTAATGCTAAAAAATTAACATGGTATCAGAGCTAACCTGAGAAGAAGACACTATGCAGTTGCAGAAGCTAGGGATTCTTGTTTATTGGGTTTCTATCCACAGATATTGAAAGGTGGTAGGGTAGATTGACTCTCCTCATCAAGGCTCATCTTTCTGTCCAATCAGAATCCAATTCTGAGCACTTTCATTTTTGACCCTAACAATTAGGGTTTCCACAAAACGTGGAATTTTTGAAATCCGAGACCATGGCTGGAATATCCTTGGAAAAATCGAAGTTTAGAGTTTTGGATTGAACTTTTTGGTTGGGTGAAGCTTCGGGAAATTCAAACCCTAGTTTGGGGTCCTATCGAGTGAAGCCAAAAATTAGGGTTTTTACAAAAGTTGTAATTTCTGAAATATGAGACCATGGCTAGAAGCTCCTCTGAAAAATCAAAGTTTAGAGACCAAGATCAAACTTTTTGGATGGGTGAAGCTCCGGGAAAATCAGACCCTAATTCAAGGTCCTCCCTAGTGAATCCGGAAGTTTGAAAAGCAAATTTGAGGGGTGAAACTATGCAGTTTTCAAACTCTGAGTATACCAACTTGATCAGCTCATCAAGGCGCATCTTTCTATCCTTTTAGAAGTTTGAAATTCAAAGTTTGAATTTTTAGGGTTTCTCTGACAAACCCTAATCCAGCTCCAGATCCAGTTTTTAGCAAATCAAGTGGTAAGACCTAATAAATTTTCTATTTCCATTTGAAGTACTTCTTAAGATGTCTCACCACACCAAGCTTTACGATAAGCTTGAAGGGGCTGATAACTTCCGAGCATGAAAGTATAGGATTGGGTTAATCCTAGAAGAGAATGAGTTGGACACTTACACAAGTGAAGAGGTTCCAATTCTAGAAGGAGATGAGACTAAGGCTTCACAGAAGAAGAACTTGGTCAAAGCCAAGAGAATCATTGATGATTCTATTAAGAACTATCTCATACCCCATGTGTCTTCCCTAAAAACACCTAAGGAGATGTTTGATTCCTTAACCAAGATATTTGAAGGGAACAACATAAATCTAAAGGTGACATTGAGGAATCAACTAAAGAACATCCAAATCCAGAATGCGGAAACCATCTAGTCTTATTTCTCAAGGGTCTCCCAAATAAAAGAACTTGAAGGAGTGGGAGAAGATATGGAGAATGGAGAAGTGGTAATGACCACTCTTAATGGCCTTCCTAGGTCATGGGATTCCTTCATCCAAGGAATTTGTGCTAGGAAGAAACTTATCACATTCAATAGGATGTGGGAAGAATGCTCACAGGAAGAAGTTCGGATTGTAGCTTGAGAAGAAAAGATGGGGAACGAAGATCAAGCTCTCACAGCACATACCAAGAAGAGGGCACTTTTCCTCTGATTATCCTAAGAACAAAATGAACAACAACAACAACTACTACAAGCAATATGACAGGTATGACTTACAGGTATGTTTTGAAATCTATTCATGATGAAGTTTATAATATGATTGTCGTCATGTTATTGAGTTTTCACCCTAGTAAAAGTATGAATGCATGATAAAAGACATTCATTGATTAGGGGTATGACACTTATGATTGTACTAATGCACTATGGTGTTGTATGAGGAGAATGTTATCCGCTAACATGAAGGTACAAATCAAGTTCTAGATCAAGACCATGGTGACATGAAGATAGAGACTCATTCATAGTCATGGATCACATAGAGTTATGTATAATTTGGTTCTACAACGGTTAACTTATGAGTTATGCAGGTCAGTGAAGAGAACATGAAAAAAATTGCTAGACATAACTAGCAAATATGATGGCCAGGTATGTTTTTCCTATATCAAGTTAGAATCCTACCCTATGTAAGGATCTTAAACTTTTGTATAATTGATAATGATTACTCATGAAGTTACAAGTTTGAGTAATCTAGGGTTTATGCATATTATGTATCTTACCTTAATTGATGATATGACTAACCAGAAGAGTTCTATGGTTAAATATGAATATGCATGAGTAAGAGAAGTCTTCCTTGAAACTTTGAATGCTAATGCTTATTATCTATGTTTGAAATGATCATGACTATACATGTTTAAGATTATTGTATTTTGATAGTATTAATATTATACTAATGAATGTATGATTATGTATGAGATATCGAGGATAACACAATGATGATACTAGTAAACATGCATAGTGATCGAGAATAGATATAAGTTCAAGGACAGGTAATCCAGGAAGCAAAGATCAAGAGGGAGCACACTCCAGTAGTTCCTGCAAGGAAGCAAATATTGAGAGGAAGTCCACCCAACAAACAAACAAAGATAAGTATTTGAATTGTCATTTCTTGTATATTTGATTGTTTAAATAATATTGTTCAATGATGTATATACTTATGTTCCTAGACTTAGGTTGTGTATCATATATATTAGAATAATTGCAGTATACCACTAATATGCATGTAATGGGTAAGTGTCCTATGGCACTGTACAACATTCCATTGCTACTTATCTAGAATGAAACCTCTTTGCTGACATGTTGGGAGTTGTGCACACTCTTAACAATGTTCTGGTAGAGATTGGAAGGCATCTAGAAAGTCATGGGATATGGATAAATGTTGTATTGAATCATTGGCTAAATTAATTGCATGACTGCATGACATATTTCTTTATGTGTAAGAATTTGTTTTGAAAACTATGAGATGTTTCTAATCATGCAATTTAACTTGTCTTGTAGGAAAGATCGTATACCATCACCTACAAAAGAAGGAATACAAAATTTGTTCAGTAACAAATCTATCTATTGAAGAATCTGAAGTTCCCAGGATCCAGGATGAAGTAATGATGCCATGATCCGTCGATCATGAAGAATGATGTTTGGGATGTGGTCCCAAGACTAGAAGGGAAGTCTGTTGTGACTTCCAAGTGGATTTATAAGATCAAGCATGCTACAGATGGTAGCATAGAGAAATATAAAGCAAGTGATGAAATGCAAGATACACCAGATGGATGTCAAGATAGCCTTTTTGAATGGTGTAGTCTAGGAGGAAGTGTATGTGGAGCAACAAATCTATTTTGAGACACATGACAAAGATTCATATGTGTGCAAGTTGAAGAAATCCTTGTATGGCTTGAAGCAAGCTCCCAGGACTTGGTATGGTAGGATAGACAGCTTTCTATCCAGTTTGGGCTTTACCAAGAGTAAAGTAGATTCCAACCTTTACTACAAGGTTGAGGAAGGAAATCCTGTGATACTCTTATTGTATGTGGATGACCTGTTTGTAATAGGAGAGGATAGATTGATTGCTGACACAAAGAGGAAGCTTGCTGCCAAGTTCGAGATGAAGGACTTGGGGATGATGCACTACTTTCTAGGCATGGAGGTGTGGCAGAGTGCAGATGGAATCTTCCTTGTACAAGGGAAGTATGCAGTAGAGATCCTAAAGAGGTTTGGTATGATGGACTGCAAGGCCATGGCCACACCTATGGCATCGAACTTGAAGCTTCTGTGTGATGCTTCATCTGATCTAGTTGATGTCACTATGTATCGTCTGAGGATTGGGTCCTTGATGTACCTAATGAACATGAGACCAAATATTTGCTTTGCGGTGAACACATTGAGCTAGTTCCTGACGGATCCCATAGGTTTTCACCTGGTTGTTGTAAATCATATTTTGAGGTACCTAAAGGGTACAATTGATTATGGGCTCAAGTATGATGCGAATCAAAAGTTGAAACTGCAGGGTTATGTTGATTCGGATTGGGCAGGTAATGTTGCAGATAGGAAGAGCACTTCTGGATGTTGCTTCAGTATGGGATTAGGTGTGATCTCTTGGTTTAGCAGGAAGCAGTCCTTCGTAGAACTGAGTACAGCCAAGGCAGAGTATGTTGCAGCTTGTTCGGCTAGTTGTGAGGCAGTATGGCTGAGGAAGCTACTGTCTGATTTATTTGATCTACCATTGGATGCTACTGGTATCTTTTGTGACAACTAGAGTTGTGTGAAGCTGTTTGAGAACCCGGTGTTCCACGATAGGTCAAAGCACATTGAGATCAAATATCACTATATCAGGAATATGGTGCAGAGAGGAGTAGTGAAGCTCCTGTATGTTGCGATGGATGAGCAAGTTGCAGATGTGTTGATGAAACCACTAGCCAGAGTGAAGTTTGAGTACTTCAGAGAGAGGCTTGGTATTCTTCAGATTGAAGATACTTCGAGGAAGAAGTGATGGGACACATTTGCAGAAGCCATTCCAAGCATGGTGAGAGGAGGATCTTTCCCATGGCTGTGGATGTAAGCGCTGTGTGATGAGCATCAGGACGAAGCTCCAATTGTTGCTCGGTATGATCAGTTGGATCATGTATATGTATATGCATCGGTTGGATGCTTGGTATGATCAGTTGGATCATGTATATGTATATGCATCGGTTGGATGCTTGGTATGATCAGTTGGATCATCTATATGTATATGCATCAGTTGGATGCTTGGTATGATCAGTTGGATCATGTATATGTATATGTATCAGGTAGATACTTGGTATGCATTAGGTGGATGCATTGTATGATCAAGATGATCATGGATGACGAGCTTCAGGATGTTGCTCCAGATGATATGCATCAGGACGATGCAGTGACGATGATCATGATGATCATGTGTGATGAGTATTAGGACGATACTCTGGATGATATGCATCAAGACGATACTCTGGATGATATGCATCAAGACGATACTCTGGATGATATGCATCAGGACAATGCAGTGACGATGATCAGGATGATCATGTGTGATGAGTATCAGGATGATACTTTGGATGATATGCATCAGGACGATGCTATGATGATGATCAGGATGATCATATGAGATGATATGTATCAAGTGGATACATTGCATAATCATTTGGATTATGTGTGATGAGTTTCGAAGACACAGATGCACATGAGCTTTTCGGACATGGTTGTAGATGTGCTCTCCCATGGACGTAATATATTCCGACATGGTGGCAGATTTGTTCTCCCATGGTTGTGATGTAATTGCTGGAGCCATTCTCACATGGTGGTATATGTGTTCTCCCATGGTGCAGATGAAAGGGCTAGAGCCATTCTCACATGGTGATAGATGTGTTCTCCCATGGTGCAGATGTAAGGGCTAGGGCCATTAGAGCATGGTTGTAGATTTGTTCTCCCATGGCTGCGATATAAGTGCAGGGCCATTTGATCATGGTTGTAGATGTGTTCTCCCATGTCTGCGATATAAGTGCAGGGCCATTCAAGCATGGTTGCAGATGTGTTCTCCCATGGCTGCGATATAAGTGCAGGGCCATTCGAGCATGGTTGTAGATGTGTTCTCCCATGGCTGCGATATAAGTGCTGGGCCATTCGAGCTTGGTTGTAGATGTGTTCTCCCATGGATGAGATATAAGTGCTGTGCCATTCTCGCATGGTTGAAGTGTGTCTTCCCATGGCATAGATATAAGTGCTGAGCCTTTCACGGATGGTTGAAGTGTGTCTTCCCATGCGAGTGAATGTAAGTGTTTTGTGATGTGCATCTGGGTTGTTCTTCGTGAACGATGTTATGATCAGTACGATCATGAGTATCAAGATGATACTCTGTGGCCATGGACAAGTTGTGCAGTGGCATGTAAAAGGTCATGGGAGATCCAATAGGTTGAGCTGTGTGCTCGTAATCAGTCCTGGGATGCTCTTGCGAGGTTTTGTTGATGCACGTAATAAGTCCTGAGGATTCCACAGTATGTCCAGTGATGATGAAGACCTACAGGTGGTGGGATTACATCCAACATGAAAAAGGGTTGGCTATGTAGAACTTCCTATGACGAGAATATTAGAGATTGATTGAGATAGCAGCAGTAGTGATGATGACGATGATCCGCTGACGATGATACAGTGACGATGATCCAGAGAAGAAGACTTGTGCTAGGAGATCTGTGTCGAGAAATACCTTCCTAGTTAAGAGGGAGTGTTGATGTAATTGTAACTTTGGAATGTATTTCACATATGTATATTATACTCCTATATAGACGGTATTATTCCTTTATACGGAAGTGTCGTCATTTATATTGTAAGTGTCATAACTTATACTTTATGGGTTATTAGACCACCTTGATGGGGTCAGCCCTATATAAGTCATGTGGGTCAAAGGGTTATTATACCACCCTATTGGGGGTCGGCCCTATCAGCTTATGTTAAGTGGTTAAGTTGAGGCCGACCTAGTAAGGTTATTAGGCAAGTCAAGTCAAGTATAAATAGAGTGCAGCAGGCACTCTATTTTATTATTCACTTTCTCACTTATACACTCATTGGAGAGTGGCGCACTAGTGGAGGAGGAGAAGCTGTTGCTAGGAGACTATCTCTTATGCTTGGGTTTTGTATCATTGCTCTATCTATCTCTGAGGAAGTTATTGGGGTTTTTCACCTTTATGGTTTTCCCCAAGGAAACTCTGTGTGCCTATTGTCTCTTGTGATTGCTTCTTGTGATTGATACGCTGTACATGTTATTCTCTCAGTAAAGTTCCTAGAGTATATTGAATTAATGCTAAAAAATTAACAATTTGCTCACAAGTCCCAATTCTATTACTGATTTGATTTCAAGTGAGTGTTTCCAAACAAATTGTCTGAAAAAAATACACTACCATCAGGCTTTTGAAAAAAGATGAGCATATCTATCAATGAACAAAAATATGCAAAATTCATATTTGGTAGGGTGCATGATTTCTACAAAGGCAGGTTATGATTATCAAATTAGAATTTTTATGCTTTGTAGAAGGGCATTCAAAAGAATCCACTCAATTGGTAATCTTAGACTATCAAGAATCTAGACAAGGCTAGAAAAGGATCCTACATTTTATTCTAAAGAGTATCATGCACAAGCTAGTGGGCCATTAACAAACATTGCAATGACATGGATGCGTGACTTCTTTTCTAAGCATGGAGAGAGTATGCCGGATAGAGAAACCATACACATCCCAGATAATTTCTCAAGGCTAGAAATCTACAACTTGTACAAGGAATTTGTTCAAGACGCTGAAGGAAATAACAATTTCATTAGATGTCCATATTTTACAATACTATGGAAGACAGAGTTCAACAATGTCCATATTCCTAAGAGGTCAAGGATGGGGGTTTGTTGTATATGTGCTTCTCTTAAGCAAAGAAGGGATAAATCAGAAGGGATAGAGAGAGGTATGTATCTAACAACTTTATTTTTTTGCAATAAATATCTATTACAAAAGTTCATCGATGTTTTTATTTTATTTTATTTGTAGATTCTGTTGTTAAAAAACTTCAAGCACATCGCAATCAACAATCAGTTGAACAATAAAAGTTATACAAACATCGCAAGAAGTGTTATGATGAACCACACAAATATATGGGTTTGATAATTGATGGCATGGATAAAAAAAGAAAGAAAAAGCAAAGCACTTTTGCCACATTTTGTTCGTGTACCAAAGAATTTAAAGGAGGAAAATTTTATTCAGTTTCACTTGGTTGGTTGTATGGTTTTTAATGGTCAAATGTATCCAAAGGTTTACTTTACAGTTCCCAATATTCATAATGATGCAAATTTGACCATTACCATAATTCACCATGTGCTGACTCATTGGCCTCGTAATCTTCCTCGAGTTCTATATCTACAATTGGACAACACTAGCCAGGAAAACAAAAATCAGATCATGTTTGGTTATCTGAACATGCTTGTTCAATTCAGAATTTTTCAGAAGGTTAAAGTTGGTTTCCTTCTTGTTGGGCATACACATGACCATATTGATCAAATGTTTAGTCGTTTTACAATGAAATTGGGGAGGAAGAATGTTGGGACCTGCCATCATTAACTGAAATTATTAGAAAAACGTATAGTCCAGAACCTGTTGTGCTAACATTGGAGGAAACTATTGACATGCGAAGATTTATTTTGGGATCGCATGGTGAAGAAAGATGCATTGAGAAACTTAATGACATTATCTTTCAGCATCACTTTCGCAAAAAAAAAATTGATGGGAAAACACTACTATGGGGTAATAAATACTCAACAAGTGCAGAATGGGGGCCTACATCAGGTTTAACATTTCTGAAATTCATCCCAGGTCGTCAAATGTATGCTTCAAAGTTATCGTTGTTGCAATCAGCTGTTGAGATTCAAAATTCACGCTGGCAGAATAGAGATGTTGATTCTTCTCAATGCTTGGAAGAAATCAAAGTTTATAAAAGATACATATGACTATTTTGAGGTTGTTGATTCTATTTGGTGGGAGTCAATTTTCATGGAGCAAAATGACATAATTACAAACTCTACAAATGGAGACATTTTCTGAAGACTCCATTTGGTTGGCCACAAATTATGTCAAATGAAAATGAGGAGAGAAATGTTGAGCCTGAAGGTGTTGAGCCTTCTCAACCCAAAAAAAGGGAAATGTACATTGGGTCTAGAAGATCAATTGCAAGACGTGAGGCGATGGAAGACCTTTACAGAGGCTCAATATAAGATATTAAGGAGGGTTGCATGATTGCAGTTTTGGCCACAGAAGATCCACGTGGTTATCCATTATGGATTGCAAAAGTTATGAAGGTCAATAAAGAAAATGAAGAAGTTATATCTATTGAAGCACACTGGTATGCAACTGACACACACCCATTTCATGGTGTGTACAAGCCGGAGATGGTGATCGAGAAAAGGGTTTGCAAAAAGAGAAAAAGAAAGGGTCAAAATGTAAATCATCGTCAAATAGACATTTTGAAATTAGAGGATGTTGACATACTAGTTTATGACTTCCAGTTGACAAGGAAAGGCACTCTTCACTCCAAGAGTATAGAGATTATCAAAAGATTGTTGGCACTGAAAATAGTTGCAACATGGGAGTCTGCTAAACCAAGGCGTAGATATAGAACGAATATGGCATATGAAATCTTGGGCGTACATGAAGATTCAGATGGTGTACTTGTTGATACTAGAGAAGAATATGGGTTATCTACATCTTCGTCAAGTCATTCATCTAAAGAAAATGTAGATTCTGATGGTGTGCCAGAATCAATGTGTTGATTTGAATATTCGCACATGAAACATTTTGTCAACTTTTATTAATATGCCATTGTTTGTATGGCAACTCTAAAGGAGTGCTTGAATTTTGATATAAATTACTTCTATGTCTTATGGTTTATTATATGATTTTCTGATGCATTACTTAAATTTTTGTATTTTATATGAAAAGAGTGGTGATTGAATAATTTGTGTTTAACTCAATGCATTTTTTATACAGTGTTACTAATAGATTAAATAAGCACAATTTTCAATTTTGATAAAATCATATAAAAATGCCATTTTTTGAAAAACTGTGCTACCGGTAGCAAGCGTTTTCAATTTAGAGCTTGATTTTAAGGTTTTTGCAAACAACAATAACAAATGTTTTGGTTCAATTCTATGTTTTTGACCCCAAATCAAAAAGTGGTGCTACCGGTAGCACCACTTTTTGATTCGGGGTTGTTTTTTGGTGTTTTTTATGCAAAAATATGGGTTTTTATGGCTAGAGTTCTCGTTTTGAGTAAATACTTCTCGCCAAGTTGTATAACATGTTAATGGTGATGATGTGGGTATGAAGACCATGTTTAGGTGGGAAAAAGAAAGTCTAAATAAATATATACATATATATATTTATAATTTATGAGGTGTTTATGGAAATCAAATTAAAATTTGATTTAATATTGACAAGTCAGCTTCCTATTTGATGAGGAAATTATGGAGACAAAATAAAAAAATAAAAAAATTACAAAGATTATATCTTGTGTCTCTTGTGCAATGTGTTGATGTGTTTACTTGATGAATGACATGTGATTGGTACATAGTTCAGGGATGAATATGATATTGAATTGAGCCATTGTGTCTAACAGGGTGGATGTAAAATTCATGAAGCGTTTGATAGTAGGGAGGAATTAAGATATGTTAAATAACAAATTTTATAATTTTTAGTTTTGGTATTTCATTTACAAAGATTTCTAGTTTAGTGCAACATCAAAATTTATATTTTTAATGATGAAATGAGGCAAGGATTTGGATGCTTACCTTTCCAATCCTCCGTGCAAGATGAAATCTCCCTTGTTGAGCTTCCAAATCTCCCTCGTTGAACTTCTCCAATGCGTTTTGGCAAGTCGAAATCGCTCGAGCGTTTGTGTTTTGAGAAAATAATGGGTAAAATAGTGTCGAGGTGCGCGGTCTGTTTATTTTTTTTGTTTATATTAACCAAAACGTGCATGCGTTTTCTATCACTATAACACACGCACATTTTGGAATCCTATCCTACATGTCAATTGACATTGCAGGGTCAGAATCCGCCCATTCCTAGTTTTAAGTAACGCTCGTGTGTTTCTAATTTACACAATTCTCGCGCGTTTTGCGAATGCACGATTGCACCTAAAGGGTCCCTCAACTTCGTGCGAGGGCCCTTTAGTCATGTTTTTCAAGAGCAGAATGAGGCTGCTGACTTACTGTCCAAGGAAGGGCTACTTCTTCCTCCGGGAATATGCGAGAAGACTTTGTGCAGGGGAGGACACCGGGTAACTATAAGTTTCACAATGGACTATATGTGTTGATTATGCAGCCTTTCAACAGTTTTATACCATTTCCTCTACCAAAAGATTTTTGTGAAGTTTTTGTTTTATTAGACATTTTTGAGTTTACATGCTTTTTTGTAAATTCTGTATGAACAATGCAATGCACATGAAGAATGTATTCTAGACGTCGAAAGATTAAATAGATTAAAACTTTTTTTTTGGAAATAAAAGAACATTAAATTGATGGTAAAATGTGTATGAATAGAATAAAACTTATTTATGTGTAAAATGTAATTAGAATAAAATTTATTAAGTGAATTCTAAAATATTTTGAATGAATTAAATATTTTTGTTTTAACTTATTTAGCTTTTAATGTATCTGTAGAAAATGGAGAGATTAAGCATAATTGAGTTGTAAAATTAAGGACATTTTATCACTGGTTTTTATTGACACATGCAAATTAAGGAATTACCATTATTCAAATAAAACCAAACCCATAACATTCACTTACACTCTTACAAATATATTTTTAAGTCTTTGGCCAACCTTCTTTTAACTCTTATACAATTAAAAGCAAATTTAAATCTTACTGTGATAAATTTTCTTATTTTTAATATCGTTACTTTTTAATTTATATAACATTAATTTAGATTTATAAAAAAATTCTTTTAATCAATTTATTTTTATCGTTTCTCTTAACTTACACAACAATTTATTATTTATTATTTATTTATAATTAAATATGAAGACATTGAGCTATCAATAATTCAATGTAAAGCGCTCATAAAACATTGGCGAGTGTCACTTTTAATTCTAAAAAAGCAACAATTCTAAACTTCTTATCCATGTGGTCGGTTAGAGTAGGAAATTTGAAAAAAAATACAATTACAATATTTCACCAATGTATTATGTCAAATTATTTTATTTTAAAACCATAATACTTTATAAATAATATGTTAAAATATTATTTTTTAAAATTAATATAAATTTATTTTAATTCTTGCTTTATAGAAGTGTGGTTGGGAGGAATGTTGTTGTTCTCCTCACCGGAACATTTACTCCTTGGGAGCCAACTTTGACTATCTAATGATTATAATGCTACGTTAATTTTATTTTACAATTTAGCCAATTTAAATTTGGAGTTCACATGTACTTGGTTTTATAAATTTTTTATGTATTTAATTTTTATAACCTAAAAAAAATCTTTAATTTTTATGTTATTTATAACTAAATAAAAAACCATAGTTATTCTATTTTATTTTAGGTATTATTTTTAAATTCAAATTGTAAAATGTGAATATTTAAATTAAAATTATATATTATTGTATAAAACATTAAGCCTCGCAAAATTTCAAATCGCTTCCACATTTCACGAGAATCATCTACTTTTTGGATTATATAATGTTGTATAAAACATTAAGCCTCACAAAATTTCAAATCGCTTCCACATTTCATAAGAATCATCTATTTTTTGGATTGGGTTCCCTTCAATTTGAGTTTGAGTATGAGATATTGATTGTTTAAATCATGTTTCTGAATGTTTAATCACACGGAACCCAGCGTAAGGAAATTTAAACACTATCTCAAACACAAGGTTTTGACCTGTTGACTAATTATTTTTTAAATTGATACGATTATTTACAAATTTTGACTATGATTGAGAGACAAATTACTTAGTAATGAGAAATTTGTTCCTGAAGCATTTTATTACTTATATCCTCATAATAAAAATCAATATGTCTTATCATATTCTTCTTATAAAGCCGGGTCTCTATCACATATCCAAATTGGTGAGTCAATATTTTAGTGAATTTATTTTTTAAAGAAATTCACAATGACTACTTAATTTATAAACTATATTCATAAACACTTCATAATTAGTTTATTTCATCGTCCACTTAATTATTCATAGATCCATACTTCCTTTTGGTTTTATCCTAACATTAACATAAGTACGAAGAATACACACTTAATATACTTATTGCATGCATTAACCCATGGTAGGTTCTCGTATGGAACTCCACGACATAACATGAAAACTTATAATGGAATTCAATTATATTAACGACCAAAGGTCCGCCATCCTTGCATCAACCCATGACGATTAGTTATTCATAAACAGGATATTCATAATACTTTTAATCATTCTTACAAACCTTACTTACTTATGCAAAAGGTCTTTAGTCAACAAATTCCATGAATTCACTTACCACTTTTAAATAACATCTTTCACTCTTCATGAAACATTTAAAAAATAACTTTGCATATAAAAAAAGGAACTAAATGTAGATGCATCTACATTACAACAACAAACACATAAGAGGAGACCATTATACGTGGTTCACCCAAATCTATGGGCTACGTCCACAAAGAATGTCGCAACATATATTATTTATCAAAATAGAGGTTACATCCAACAACACCGTTGTTTCTCTTCTTAATTTTTGTTTTCCCACATCCTCCTAAATATCATACTTATTTTGTAGATATGAACCAAAATGTATTCACTTAACATGCTTACATAACATCATACTTTATTTAGTAGTTTTGAACAAGAATGTACCCACTTAACATACTTACATAACATCATACTTTTACTTAGTAGATATGCTCAAGAATGTACCCACTTAACATACTTACATAACCTCATACTTTACTTAGTAGATATGAGCAAGAATGTACCCACTTAACATACTTACATAGATCATCTCTGCTAATACATATATGTAGCAACATTCAACTCTAATAATGCACCTTCTTATATAGATCTATATAACAAAACCATGAATGTGTTTGTACATTCATCGGGCATCTATTCTCTGATCGTAAATAGATTTAAATACTGAGTGTGTGCAATCGTAGAGATCTGGTCATTGGCAGCGATCTGGTCTCTAATCTCAAATGGATTTAAGTATTGAGTAGGTGAAATCACAGAGCTTTGGTCTCTTATCCTAAATAGATTTAAATACTCTGTGTGTGCAATAGTAGAGATCACATATTAAAGGTTAAGCTTTAACGGAGATCGAATCAACTCGAGTTTAGGAAGTATAACATACAATATAACTGAGATTTACAATCCCGGGATCAACGTTTTTCCCATCCCCATGGAAAAACAATTTATATAACATTTAATAGTATCACAAAGAATAGGGATCAAGCCGTCCCTTCCCATAGGGATCGAGCTTGTTCCTTTCCCATCAGCGCAGGCCAGTTATGAAACAAAATATAACATTAAATTATACCATAGAGAACAGGGATCAAGCCATCCCTTCCCATAGGGATCGAGCTTGTCCTTTTCCCATCTGAGCAGGCCAGTTATACGATATACAACAAAAATACCACACTGATATACCATAACGATACAACGCAGATCTCCAATGAAATACAACATAGCTCAAAAAATGAATACAATGCATACCTCAAAATGACTACAGCGCATACCTCCAATGAAATACAATGCAGATAAAAAATGAATATAATGCAAACCTTAAAAAGAATACAGTGCATACCTCCAATGAAATACAACGCAGATCAAAATTGAATATAATGTAGACCTCAAAATGAACACCACGCATATCTAAAGATTCAACAACGATCGATCGGATTCGTGGAAACATTCTGGCAGCATGCACTATATACATAACATAAATATTGCATCTCGTGGCTGCATACTATGTAAGATATTGATCCAACAGAGATCAATCCAATCCCTGGTAGCATACATAGTTACAGAGATGCTAACTTGGGATTCAATGATGGCAGCACAGAGATCCAATGATGGCAACATATCAAAAATATACAGAGATGTTTCGACAATGAAATATATGGTAAAGAAAATAGTCAAACCGAAATGAGTGGAGAATAAGCTCTCAGTGAACTACCCCTTCCTACGCAATCCAACTTGAATTATTCATCCAACCCCCCCCCCATCACAAGCGTAAACACTAGTTATATAGTATTATGTTTCACCTCCTCTCCTTGAAGAATTCGCCTCCGATAGATGAGTCTCCGGCGAGATGGAGTTTTTAACTGACCAATGAGGGGAGGCTTTGTTAAGTGGTAGTAATGGGAGTAGTTCCACGTTTTTCCATACCCACTAGAATAGGTAGTGGTGAATTATGAATTAGTTAACACTCATTAACACTTTAAGACTCGGCTTCTTTAGTTATTATATTCCAATTTATATGAAAACACTAATTCGCATTTGTTAGGTGGAGTATGCCTATTCTCTTGGCCACATAAGAGAAGGTAATCTCCCATAATAAATATGGGGGCTAACAAAGATACATTTATATTTTATGTATATATATCTATTTATATTATATTATTGTATTTTATCAGGCATAACTATATGCATTAATTCTCTATTTAAATAATCATATAAAAGAAACAAATATATATATATGTGTGTGTGTGTGTGTGTGTGTGTGTATATGTATGTATATGTATATGTATAAGTATACACATTTTAAATATATATATCTATATCGATATATCATATTTAATGTTATATGAATAACTTTCTTCATGGGAAAAACTCCCCTTTTCCCTTATGTTGGATTCTTAACGCAATAAATGTCCCTCGCCTTTTGTCAATCTAGGGATAATAATAATAGAATGATCTATTAGTTATATTTAGGATCATTTAATCATAGCCATCTTCACACAAAAAAGATAAGCCCTATAACTTAATAGAAGGTTGCGACGAGTAACCACTCTCCTCAATCTATGACAATGATACTTATAAATTTTAAGGTTAACTCGTAAATCATTTACTCTTCTTCAAGTTCCCGTGGCACTAAGATGATGCCCATCATCTATCCCTAGATTTTGAAGGATACCTTGCACTTCACCTTTTCCCCCTAGTGGATTCACTTTCCTGTCGCTTAGTTGTGTCCGTCTTTAATCTCCTAAGTTTACAATTCACACTTAGGAATTAAGCCACATAACTTTCAAGGTTTTTTGGTGGGGCCTTGCCCTTGAGCTCCTCACCAGAAAATAAGTACAATATACCTTTACATTTACAAAATAATAGGGGTAAAAAAGACAAATATTACATCCTCCTCCCCTTAAGAATAACACCATCCTCAGTGTTCATGCTTTTCAATTTTGTCTTCCCCTCTGGAGTCATCTCTTGCTTGCTTCATCATTTTTGTTTTGATAATTTTCAAACTTTCGCGATTTCCACAAGTTGGTATCGCTCATAACTTGTACTTTTGTGCAACAAAATCGGGTCTTTCAAAATTGTTTAGTAAAACATAACATCATTTCATAATTCATCTCAGAAACATAAGGAATGAATCTTTTTTTGCAACATAAACTGTTACTATCCATGGAATATCTTCTAGCCTTTCTTTGTACTTTTATCAACATAAGAAGACATAATATAGGATTATTTGCAACATAACTCAAAATAATTCATAGTTGTCTAGATTTACTTATCCTTTGGAGAACACATTTTACCTCCAATACTTGGACATTTTAACAAGTCCTTGACTTGAGGTAGACATCTCTTTCATTCATAAGTTAGCATCATCTATTTACATAATTTCAAGCAGTAAAATTTTAAAATTCATCATTCATCCTCGCCCTTGAGAGAAATTTTCCTACTCAAGTATTCATAACATTCACACATTAAGACATTCAACAGTCTAGTTACTTGGCAATTCATTAACACGTGTTTTATTGTTACATCATGAAGATGAAAACTTTCAACAACATTTTGTTGATCACCAAACTCTCCCTTAAGTTTGGAACTTCAGCAACCCTCTGCTGAACACAAAATTTTATGAACATGATATTTACATCGATCAGTTAACATGATATATGGATATAAATACTATAGTAGAATAGAAAAAAAAATAGGATAAATACATTGTATACATATACGAACCTACTACACCTATAAGAGAAACTAGAGTTGGAACAACCATGTTCCACCCAACCATAAACCTCCGAGCAACCAATCTACTTGCTCAAAAATCATCCACAAGCATAAAAAATGACACCATAGGGACTAACATGTCCTACAATCAATTAGAATAGAACTCTTTCACCCACGGAGAACTCTCGTCTAAACTCTAGTAACTAGCTCGTGTTCTCACAACAAAGCTCTCAACTTGGGACCAATGCCTAACACATCAAAGTTGATCACATAGAAATTTCCCATGCATACTAGGTAGTTTCCTACCCTCTCACATATGCATATAAATAATATTTTCCCGAGTCTTACAAAGGGCCCAACTTTCCCTCCTTGGGAATTTGTTGGCCTTGGATCCCCTATTAGATCATAGCGGGGTGGTTCCAAAAAATAGTTTCATGAAATTTGTCATCCTCATACCTTGAGCAATAGGACTATGTTCCCCACCTATGGGGTTTCATGGTTTACCAAGTTCCATCATGGATGTTCTAACTATCCTTATATATATTAAAAGTGTTTTTAATTGTCTTTTACAACTGCCTTCATATGAGGCAAAATCAAAAGCTATTAACTTGTTAAAACTGAATAATAATAATAATGATAATGTATTTTTCACTTAGTCACCCAAATTCAAATTTCCAACCTTAGTCACAAATAATTATTAAATCTCAAGCATGAAGGACATTACATACCTCCCTCGTAAAGCTTAACACCGTCCTCAATGTTCAAAACTAGATTTGATCATAGATCTAAAAATAAAGATGGATATTCGTTCCTCATGGCATCTTCCATCTCCCACATAGCCTCCTCAAGGATATAGTGCTCCCACTACACTTTTATTTGAGCATTAACTTGAATTCAGAGTAGCATCTCTCTCATGTCGAGAATGCAAGTTGGTTCCACCTAGAACTCTCCCTCTAGTTATACCTGTATCACATTCCAATCAATAATGTCAGAAGCATCATGAAATATTTCTTTAATAAAACATGTGAAAAACATTAAAAACTTTTACACTAGGTGGTAATGCAAGTTGATAGGCCACCAACCCAATCCTTGAAAGTATTTGAAAGGGCCCATATAATTTAGGTGCAATCTTGGAGTGGCTCCCCAATCTTAGTTAAATTTTATTCGATTTACTTTCAAGTACACATGGTCTCCTACTAAGAATTATTTGTGAGCCCTATGTTGGTCTCCATAACTCTTTTGCATGTTTTATGCTACCTGCTAGTTCTTCCTTACATTTTGCACCACCTGTTCCATTTATTTTAACATGTCAGTTTCTAAAATTAGTCAGTCCACCGGGTTTTCCTAGCTAACTAGTGTAGTACATTTCTGTCCATAAAGTATTTCAAATGGGCTCATTCGAGCATATGCTTGATAACCGTTGTTGTATGCAATCTCCACCTAGTGGAGGTAGTCCTCCCACTTAGTGGGTCGATCCATGACATATATATGCATCATGTCATCTAGTACTTGATTTGTCCTTTCTGTCTACCCATTCATCTATTGATTTTAATTTGTACCAAAACTAAGTTGTGTGATTAGTCCTTCAAATAAGGCATTCCAAAAATTGTAAGTTAATTTGGTATTTCTATCAGAAATCACCTGCTTTGGAATGCCATGCATTCTAAAAACTTCATGCATAAATGTTTATGATATATTTATTGCTTCAATAGTGGACTTGACAGGTATAAAGTTATCTTCCTTACTTATCTACTATTACCATGATTGCACCATCTTGTTTCCTAGATTTAGGAAAATCTGTAATGAATTCCATTGGTATTACCTCCCTTCTCCATTCTGGAATGGGTAAGGTGTGTAATAACCCTATAGGATGTTGGTTTTCTATTTTGACATGTTGACGTTATAAACACTTTGTTAAATATTCTACTATTTATGCCTTCATATTAGTCCAATAAAATTCGCTCTTTACTTCTTTTAGCATTTTTTGGTAGCCTAGATGGCATGAATAAGTATTTTTTTTATGCTCATCTAAAATCATGAGTTTTAGTTCTGCTACATTTGGTATATAAAATATGTTTTTAAACATAATTAACTTTTCCTTACATATGTTGAATTATGTCTCGTTGTTTTCTATACCTTTTTCCTGCAATGTTTCATACCTTTTTACATATTTTGAACATCTATTGTTAGTGCAGATCTGATTTTGCTCATCAAAGCTGACTAACAAGCCGGAATGTAGTGCATATACCTCCAATTGAGTGCATTAGCCACTCTATTTCATTTTCCTTTGATATGTTTAATCTCAAAATCGTACTCTCTCAAGAAAACTAGCCACCTAATATTCATATTTTGTTGATCAAAATATATTTAAGGTTGATATTGTCTTTCATTAATAGAAATTTCCTTCGAAACAATTAATGCCACAAAATTTTAATTGCGTGACTGATTGTTGCAAGTTCCAAATCATGTGTAGCATAACTCTTTCCATGTTCCTTAGTTTACTTGATTTGTAACAGATGGCATGATCTTCTTGTACTAAGACTCCACCTAGCCCATCTTTGCTTGGATCTATGCAAACTATGAAATCCTTATGGGGGTCTTCCATCTTTATAATTGGGGTTGTAGTGAGTAATTACTTCAGCTTATCAAAGTTGTCTTGACATTTTTCATACCATACAAACTTGGTCCCTTTATTTTGCATGAAGTGATGGATATGCGAGCTTCAAAAATACCTTTATAAATATTCAGCAATGGCTAGTTATCCCCATGGATGATCTGACATCGTGCACATCCTTGCGGATGGGCCAATCCATGATATATTTAGTCTTTTCCAGATCTACTGCTATTGCATCCTTGGATATAATGTGTCCTAAATAATATAAATCATGTTTAATCAACTTCACATACAGCTTGCGTTTTCCCAATAATTAGAGAACCAATTTCAAATGTTATTCGTTCTCTTGCTTATCCTTCAAGAAAATAAGTATCTCATCAATACACACAAGTACAAACTTATCCAATATTTGCTAAATATGATGGTCATGTGACACATAAATGTTGTTTGGGGCATTGGTGAACCCAAATTGAATCACTACATACTTGTAATGCTCGTATCTTGTTCTAAAAATTGTTTTATGGATATCCTCATCCTCTAGTTGTACTTGGTGATATCCATATCTTAAAAGGTTATCTTAGAAAAAAACATTTGGCTCCTCTAACTTGATCGAATAGATAATCTATTTTGTGTAGAGGGTACTTTTTTTTAATCACCATCTCATTTAGTTTCCTATAATCAATCAAAAGTCCGAATGTACCATCTTTCTTCTTGACGAATAATACCAGTTCTCCCTGTAGGGATACACTTGGTCTTATATACTTTTTGTCCAACATTTCTTGGAATTGATTTTTTGCACCGAGAGGTGCTCCATAGCCCAGTATGAGGGAGATCTTGTAACATTTGTCGAGTATGAGGGAGATTTTGTAACGTTTGTTCCTAACATGTCGGCCATAAATACTATTGCCGATTATGATGGAGATGTTGTAACGTTTGTCGAGTATGAGAGAGATGTTGTAAAGTTTGTCGAGTATGGGAGAGATGTTGTAACATTTGTTCCTAACATGTCGGCCATAAAAAAAAGAATAATACAAAGTAAAAAGTAATAAAATATTATGTCGGCCATTAATAAAAATAGAATACTAATTATGTTTTTCCAAATAGAATACTGAATTTGAATTTAGTTTTTCTACAAAAATAATTGTAAATTTTGTTTAATATACTCACTTTTTAAAATAATAGTTTTAATTGTAGTGCTTTAAATTTGAATTTAGTTATGTGGATAAAGGTTTATACCACATAACCAAAAGTTATGTGGATAAAGTTATGTTGATATTGAATTTCATTATCATGTAAAGTGAGTTTTATACTTGCATAGATTTCAGTGTATGGTGTTTTATCATTGCATAATTTTTAGTGTAGCTGTTAATCGTTGAATGCATAGATTTCAATGTAGATTTCATGGATGTGTAAATTTTAGTGTGGATTTCATAGATTCATAAATTTCAGTGCATATGTTAATGCTTGACATTTTTTATATAGAGTCTGAACTAGAAATGGAAGATGTGCATACGGAAGATGCTATCAGACAAACATGAGAAGAACAAAAAATATAGAACGTCGAACGTCAAAAAGCATATCAAGGAAGAAAATATAACGAAATGAAAGAAAAAGAACGAGAAGGATAAAGGTTTATACCACAAAACCAAAAGTTATGTGGATATTGAATTTCATTATTATCTAAAGTGATATTTATACTTGCATAGATTTTAGCGTATGGTGTTTTATCATTGCATAATTTTCAGTGTAGATGTTAATCGATGAACGCATATATTTCAGTGTAGATTTCATGGATGCATAAATTTTAATCTGGATTTCATAGATGCATAAATTTCAGTGTATATGTTAATGCTTGAGATTTTTTATATAGATTCTGAACTAGAAATGGAAGATGTGCATGCAGAAGATGCTATTAGACAAATAGGAGAAGAACAAAAAATACAGAACGTCGAACGTCAGAAATCATATCAAGGAAGAAAATCTAATGAAATGACAAGAAAATATCGATAAGAAGACTTGAAACAAAAAGCAGAACAACAAAAAGAATATCAAAAAATAAAGTTGGATGAAATGACAACAGAAGAACGAGAAGAATGAAGAAAACAAAACGTTGATCGACAAAAAGAATATCGAAAAAGAAAGTTAGACGAATTAACAGTAGAAGAACGAGAAGAACAAAGAAAACGAAACGTTGACCGAAAAAGAGCATATTGAGAGAGAAAGTTGAAGCAATTGGAAGAACAAAGAAATCAATTTGTAGAAAAACAAAGAAATCAAAATGTAGAACAACAAAGAAATCAAAATGTATAACAACAAAGACAATATTCAACCAATATACCCATAGAACCAATTGTGGGAGATGCTCAATGTGTAACGGTCATCGAGCGACGTGTTGATGACATGGTCCAATTTCAAGAAGCTCCAATTACTAATATGCTCCGAGATAAGGAGATTGAAATTGACGATAATATATCTGTACCATCTAAAGAAATGTATACTAGACATCGAAAATTTCATGAACGAATTCATCAATTAGTAGAAGTTCAAATGTGTCATGTCTTCTAGGAGTCATATGCGGGAGTACAAGTACGTGATACAAGTACAGGTCTAATGTAGATTCTCATATAATCGATATGAGAAGATGTAAAAACTATCAGGTGTGAAGATAAGAAAAGATGAAGATAGATTGAGAATGATCGTGATGTGAACCATATCTTCATTTATTTAATCCTTACAAAATTATTGTCTCTATTTTCTAGTTTAGCAATTTACTCATACTTATTACTTACATTATGATAATCCTCATAATTCTATCTATGTTTTAAACTTATCCCTTTCCTTACAATGCTAATCAAACTCCAGTTTTGTGTCACTTCCCATGACTGGAACCATCCTAGATCCAAATCCTAGGCTCTATCAAGCATCGAGAGGGATCAAATCTTCCGAGGTGCAAACCTCTTCTCAGGTATTGCACTCAAGGATATTTTTAAGGAGAGGTTTGAACCTCAGGAGATTTGATCCCTCTCGGTGCTTGATAGAGCCTAGGATTTTGATCTAGGCTAGTTTATTCAATCAATTATGGAATGCTAATTCTGTAAGGATATTTTGAGACTAGTGTTGATCCTAACACCAAATCTATGGTAAAGTGTATATCCCTTCTTGGTGGTAGCCCGGGGATTTCCTTAAGAAATACATACCCGTACTCCCTTTAGACTGCATAATATTCAAGGGATGTTTTGTTTTCCCTTTTTTGGAATCATATCTGATCTAGACTGCATACAAATCACAACCCTTTCTAGCACACTTCGTTAGCTATAGTGTCGATAACTACCTCATAGTGACAACCCTTGGAATCCCTTGGATTGTTCTAGGCTAAAATTTATCATATAATCTCTCAAATGTTTTGTTATATAAGTTTAACACTACCTGATGAACCTATAACAAATCCATTATTACTAATATATCATATGATCCTAAAGGAAAAATATCATTCAAAATGAATTTAGTGTCCATTCCATTCATTTCCAGGGGACAATTTACTACTAGCTCGATTACCTTCCTCTTAGTTCTCGTAGCTAGTTGTACTAACCAGGATTGTTCATGCTAAGTCCTCTCTAACTTATGGTTTTCAACAATATTAGGTGCAACACAACTCAAGCTAGATCCGGTATCTATTAAAATTGAAATTATTTTATTACAAAGTTCACCTTTTGCTTCCACAATGAAATATTGTTGATCAGCTTGTTGATTGTCAAGGGAATCACTGATCCTGTGCACACTTCTACCTATGTCACCCACTGTTATTTCCTTTTGTATATTATCAACTATTTTAGTACTTATGTTTTGATTAGTATATTTATAGAACATGTGTGTCTCACCACACCCCAACACATTATGGGTTCCTGGATTGCATCATTAGTCCTTTTGTTATCAAAATTTGTTGGTTTCAAACCATTTAGTGTTGGTTGGTTAGAATTTCTATTGAAGCTTCCACCATTAAACAACTTGTTCATGTTTCTAAAAAGTGGTGGTTCAAAACCTTTCCTCATTTTGTTTTACTTGTATTGTCTCATATATTTCCATACTTTAGGAGTTTCATTCCTCTACTTATATTGATCATAGCACATCCTTGTCTTTTGCATGGCTTCTTACAATGTTTTGGGATCATCAAATTAATCCTATCATTGTAGGGGTTAGGTAAGCAAGTCAATAAACAATGTATATTTTCCTTCTCCTCGTCGATGTATTGAACATACCAGAGAAGCTTAAGGAATTTGTTTCTCATGTCCTCCATTGACATAGTTCCAATATTTAACTCATATAATTATTTTGTTTTGTTATCATAGTACCACTCTAATAAGTACTTATGTTTGATTTTTTTAAAATATTTTCCAATCCATTTTTTTTTCCTTTCATCCCTTTTACCAGCTTTAGATCATTCCATCATATGCTCGCATTTCCATTTAAATTGTAACTAGACATTCTTCCTTTCATATTGTTGGAACAATTGTATAGCTGAAAATACTTTCTCATACCCAAAAGCTAGGCCTCTGCCTTAGCTCCTATTTTCATCTCTCCATTAAATGTACATGGTTTATTTTTCCTGAATTCACCTACTATATATTCCTAAAATTTTCTCTTTTTCTCAAGTTTGGATCTTACTGTATCTTCTTTATCGTCCATTTTGGTGTCTCCTTTATTGGAGGACTTTCCAAATTAAATTGTCTCATCATTACCAGGTTGTAATTCAAATTTTTGTCTCATTTGAGTCTCAGTATAGGCCTGTTCCTTTTGATGCTTGATACTGAATAGATTCTGTAGTAACACTTCATTTATCTATTAATTCTCCTCATATTCTTTCAACAACTTTTTGATATCATTCTTGTAACTCCTTATTTATACAATTAGACTCCTCACCTCCAACCCATTTCTCTTTCTCTCGCTCTCACTCTCTCCCCCCTTAAATCCTCCTCTATCTCCCTATCTACCTGAGCTTCCTCTTCTTCTCCCTCTCCTCCCCTCTACCTAAACTTCTTCTCCTTCTCGCTCTCCCTCCTATATCGATCTATATAACCATAACCATCGTCCTCTCTCTCTTACTCATCCCATCTCTTCCTAAACCCCCTCTTGCTCCTCCTCCTCCCCCCTCTCTCACTATCTCCTTAACCATGCTCCCCTCTCCCCTAACCCTCATCTTCTCACTCTCTCTATATAATAGCTATCTCTCTCTCTCTACTTAACCCTCCTCCCCCTTTTCTCCCCCCTATGTCCCTATCTCTCTCTCTTTCTCTATCGTTAATATTCCTCTCTCTCTCTCTCACTACAAGGGAAAGACCTTGTAGTGGAGGTTTCCCGCAAATTGTCCTTTTATACTACCCCTGAACCAATGCTCAAGAATTTACTAAGAAGCGCAGGGAGGAGGAGGACGACTTGGCCTTCGAGAAACTTAGGGGATTATCAATAGAGAAGAAAAATACAGGAAAATAAGGCTTAATAAAGCTAATTTCACTGATATAAATGATGCCTTCGCCATGGGTGACAAGACCCGCGATGCCACTATCTGGACTTATGTTGATATCATGCGACAGAGGCCCTCAAGAAGGAAAAGGAAGAAACCCTAAGGCTAATTGTGAAGAAGCACCAGGAAGAAGATGAACATAAGGTGAAGGATAAAGATGGGGTCACTCAGGCCCCAGTGGCGCAACTTTCCTATAAGCGAAGGAAACGATGGGAACAAGCTCGGGATTAGGACAATGCTGCGAAGAAGGCAGAGGGTTCATTGGACTGGGATGCCCCCAATGCCACTCATTGGGTTAGCAGGTGGGATGGTACACCTACTGTATGAAGGGTGAACAATGATGTGACTTTGGGCATTGATTGGCGTAACATATTAGCGGCTGGGATGATACACCTACCTCAGGAAGGGTTAATAGTGATATGACTCCTAAGTATCTACCAAGTGATTAATTGCTCAAATAGAAGATGAAACGGTTCCTTGGTAAGAATGTAAACCTAAAACATTGGAAGCTTAATGGTATTGCTATCTGTTGGAATTCCTCTAGCCTTGTGAAATATGTAAATGTTGTATGCAAGGAGGGATAGGAGAAAGCAACCATAGAAGGGAGTAAAGGAGAAGCTGGGTAAAGATGAGAAGTAGAGCCATAACAGTTATGTTTGGTTCTCGATTATGCCAATGTATAGGTTGGGCTTCAAGTAGTAGTGCATGGCTGTATTAATGTAATTTGGAGCGACATGAGTAATGAATAAAAAATTTCATACATTTCCTTATTCTCATTAGTTGCACAATGTTTTTATTTATTGTGCGTCTCTATGTTTGTATAGATTGAATTGGAAGTTGGTTCAATGGTTTTTTTTTTCCATCTTTGTAGCAGCTTATTTGCTACGTTACCCCCCTTCTCTATCTCCCTAACAATCTCTCTCTCTCTCTCTCACACACACACACACACACTCACTCACCCACACACACAAATACACACACACACACAGAGAACATATCACCCTACCTCACCCATAACGTTCAAGCAGCTTGTACCTCAACCAACCACGGAGAGGGTGAGCGAATCCATTGTATGCCTTTCAGTAAGGATATAAATTTTGGTCATAATATCTCTCCCTCTCTCTCTCTCTCTCTCCTTAACCTTCACTCTCCTCTATCTCTAACCCTCATCTCCCATCTCACTCTTTATCATTATTTGGTAAACCTTCTTTCTCTGTACTGCACAAAAACCTACAAAGAACTCATACAAGGGGATCATGTGTTGGTTCAAGGACTTGTTGAAGGCTCTTACACATTTGAAGATTCAACAATTTATCATGATGTATTACGTTACTTGGACATGTTTGAGGCCCTATGGCCCATTTTTGGTGTGAAAAACACATGTATCAAAATTTGATGCTAAAAAATTATTAAAGACTGTTTTTGTTGCAGTTTACAAGAATTGCTCATGGTGATTGAGCCCGAGAAGTGGTGTTTATGGACTAAGGCCCAAATGATCTCGCTCTATCCCTCCATATATATCTCTCCTTAACCCTCTCTCTCTCTCTCTCTCTCTCTCTCTCCTTAAACGTCCTCCCCCTCTCGCTCTAATCCTCTTCACCCATCTCACTCTATCATTATTTGGTAAACCTCCTCTATCTGTAGTGCACAGATCCCCACTCAAGACAACCATATCCCATTTAAAGGCCTATAAAAAAACTCGTACAAGGGACATACCATTCGATCTATCCATGGTCCCATGTGGTCATCTAAGGATGTTCTCATGGTGCTTAAACTTGAGAATCTATGCTTAGGGCCCAAGGTTGTTTTTTGCCTCCCCCAACCATGCTAAATGGATAGAGGCTCATGTTTCATTACCACAACCATGGTCAAGGAATGAAGACCCATCCACAGTGCACAAACCATCTTAAGGGCATTGATATCGAAATCCTAGGCCAAATACTCCCTAGTGAGGGCTCATGTGGTTTCTAGGTGGTTTTTATGCTTCACGAACTCAAAAAGGTTCAATTAATGTTTAAACCCCATGTTTAGGTGTCAACACCCATTTATAGTGCACAATACTTACGCATGGCCCTTATATCCCACTTGGATGCCTACAAAGAACCCTTACAAAAGACTCTTGTGTTGGTCCATGGACTTAAAGGAACTAAGTCCAAGAAGTTTCAACAATATCTCGAGGCACTTAAAGTTTCCTTCCTTGACCATGGTTAAGGGCCCACGACACATCCTTTTTAAGAAAAACCTTCTAATGGCATCCATATAAAACTTTGATTGTAAAGACCCCTTAGAGAGTGTCCATGCCATTATTTTCACATGTTGTTGATGGCTATTGAACCTAAGAGACTATGTTAAAGCCCCGAGGATTAAGTGTTTTGTTCACCAAACCATGGCACTTGAGATTGAAAAGGTTACTTTATGGTTGGAGCCATTTGTTCCCCCTAGGCATGTTTAGTCCTATATACTAATTCCCAATTCATGAAACCTACTCATGTTGAATGTATCCCACTAACATACTAAGCAACGTTATCCATGGCCTCGACAAACATTCTCGGCGTGGGTCGAAGACATAATCTTGTTTAAGGCATGCTATGTAGCCTAATCATGGTATATGTATCCCTCTACATTGGCTAGAGATAACCCACAAGGGTTATGTGTGGTGGTTTGAATATGCATTCAACATTGTATCCTAAGAAGCTTCTTGAGTTGTAGGTGTTGTTCATGGTGCTTGAGCCTGAGAAGCTTCATTTAAGGCATGGCGAGCTTCTTGTTGTCCCTATACCTTGTTCAGACCTTGACACCCATTTTTGGTTCACAACTAACCTAGTAATGGCACACATAACACACTTGAAGTTGATTAATACCCTATAGATTTCATATGTGGTTAGTGTTGTAGTATCTTGTTTCCCTCCACTAGCCATGGTTAAGGAGCCAAGATAAATCCTTGATGCCCAAGACATCATAATGGCATCTATATTCAATTCATATGCAAAAGACACCTTGTAAAGGGCTAGTGTCATGGCTTCTATTTGTTATTGATGACGCTTGAGGTCAAGATGTTTCAATTAAGGCTCAAGTGGAATTCAATTGAGCTCAGTGTGCTTCAATAAAATCTCGAGGAACCTATTTTCATTCTTAGATGATGTTCAAGGCCTTGCAAGATATCCATGGTCTTGCATTGTCGTCTGAGGATGCATTCATTGCATTTGATATTGACAAAATATGTTTTAGGTCTAAGATTGTTATTTCCCTCCATAATCCATGGCCAAGGGCTTGAGGATATTGTTTTTCTACCAAGACTAGGGTTAAGGGCCCAAGAACCATCCACAGTGCATAAAGCATGTTAGGGATAATCTATATTGGACAAGTAATGGTGTCCATATTCCCAAGAAGAAAAGGTTATTGATAAAGTCTCTTGTTTAATACTCATACATGATTCCCAAGACATTGTAATGACACTTGCATTCAACTTTGATTCCAAAGACACCTTATAGAGGGCTCACATTGTGGATTTTAGGTTTTGTTCATGGCACTTGAGATGGACAGGGTCATTTAGGGATTAAATCCCTTGTTTCAGTTTACAAAACCTACTCATGGCTCACGTATCCCACTGTTGTGACCACAACATCCCCCTAGGGAAAATACAGGGGGCCCTTACAATTTTTTTTGAAAGTTGGACTTACGAGAGGGTTTTTTTGTATTATTTACTTACTCAGCCTTGTTTGAGGCCCTATGGGCCGTCTTTGGTGTGAAAAACACCCATATACAAATGATTTAGGGCCCAAGGGACAAATCATTTCATCCCCATATCGTATCTCCTAAGCTATGAAACCTTCATTTAGGTCTCAATCCTCTTCTTTCACCCTCTAAGCATGTTTACATTTCAAATCCCATGTGGAGTTGCACTAGGTGCGACCCTTGCAGGCATGACGTGAGATGCTACTGCTCCCCCCTTAACCCCATGATCTCTTTCTCTCTATCTCTCACATATCCCATCTCTCTATCTCTCTCTACCTCTCACTCCCCCTAAAGCACTACATCCCTTAACCCCTACACCATTGAACCATTGAACCTGTACTCCCACAACCCTAACTCCTAAACAAACTAACCCACAATCCTTAAAGTCCAAATGCTTAAGACCTTACAACTTAAGTCCTAAACCCTTAAATCCCTAGAAGCATTAACCCCCCTCTCTTTAGTCATTCATGTATCCACTTTTTAAGTATAGTCCAATGTATGCAAATATTCTTGAAGTATTGAACATTTGGCTTTAAATGGTGTAAACGTTGGTCAATTAATGGTGTAAACGTTATGTAGGGGCAGGTGCGCGTTGTTAACACCCAAATTTACCCTCTAGGTTGTGGGGGAAGGATAGGCTGGGGTAACCACAAAACCACTTTAGACTGTACTTCTGACCTAGCACAATCCGACAGGGATCTCTCTTAATATTTATGAAAGACTGAAAAAAATCAGAGATATCAGCATTGAGAAACTCATACAGGTCATATTCTGGTAGGGAAATTGGTTTTTGAAAGTTTTGGTAAGATATTCATGGAGGAGATCAATGGGAAATGGAGTAAAAAATGCCAAAAAAGATTAAAGTGACAGTGCTTTGCAAGTGAACCCACTCAGAGGCAAGGTAGCTACTAGCTCACAGTCAAAGAGCTTTTGTTTGGTGATTAGGAACAAAGGATGAACATACCATCAATATAGAGCATATGATTATGAATTCTATATCAACTTTAGCAGAAAATGGTTATGGATGCTTGGAATGAAAAGAACAGAGCATAACATCTATGAATTCTGTCCTAGTACAACACTTATCCAAGCATGAAAAGCATAACAATATGGATTAAACAATGAAGGAAAACATTTACATAAGAAAAGAGATAAACAGACTGTGAGACCAATAACACATGAATCCCTGCTAAGAACCAGCTTGGCTCGGCTACCTTCTCATTAATTCTTTGAGAACAACTCAAAACCCAAATTGGGTCTGTCCCCAACTGAAAAATCTGAACCCTTAGCTCTGCCTATTACAAATGTATATATCTGAGAGGTTGCCTCATCCTTCAAGCTCGAATTCATCTAACCTAGCATCTAGAAACATAATTTTGTTACAAGCACGAGGACACATGGCCAATAGACTCCCTGCTTTCACGGATTTTGTTGCAACCGAGCTCTCCATTCCGGATGCGGACTACTGAAACTGGGCTTTGAAGCCCCAACTGTATATCTCAAATGGTGATATCTATGTAAATTATGGAAGAGGTTTTTGTAATTGGGCATGTGCTTGACAAAACCCATGTCTCCATTTTCTTTGATTCCCCTCCAGCTCATTGGGATCTGCTTCGGAAGTTGATGACTCAAGTTGTAAAGGGAAATTTACCCTGTAAATATCTCTTCTATTGTCCCAAACCGTGACACCTGTGTGAAAACTGAGAGAGGTTATTGTAGATTGGACCATGCTGGAGAAAAAGTTCTCTCGGTTTCCCAAAATGCCTTCTGGTTTGGCGGAGACAGCTGGTTGAAAAAGATAACTAAAACAGTCATTTTCACTAAAAACAAGCATGGCCTTCATACAAAATTCCGTGGAATTTGAAATCTTGCTTTCTCTTTGCAATTTGAAATTTCGGGACTTTGGAAGTTTGTTTTCTTATTAACTTGACTTGAATGTTGATGTGGCGGGTGTATAAATTCTTCATGTGAAGTCGTTGGTGGTGGGCTTGAGCTTAGCCTAAAAATGGTGCTAGCAACTAGCTCCAATTGGGGATGCTATCCTCTCTGTGAGGTAGCAAAGAACCTCACAGACTCGGTGCTTGATCCATTGGGCTGATCCCCACTTCAGGATGAAACCTGCAACTGACTTGTTACCTGTGACCTGTAGCCCCTTTCCAATCCTGCAATTGAACCCAAACTGCAACTGAAACCGTCCCTTTATTGAAATCAAACATGCTCTGCAGCTGCAGTCAATATCTAATACTCTTCCTGAAACACAAACTTGAAGTGCACATGGAAGAGTGAAAACAACCCTCGGATCCCTTTACTATGCATCCTCTTGGTCACAATAGGCTCAAGCTTCAGTTGTGCTCCTTGGTGGCAGCCCCCGGGAACATAGAGAAAACTTTGCTGATGCACGACATACTTCACCAAGCATTGGAATTGGTAGCATCAATTCGTAGAGCAACACCGTAGCCTTTGAAAAATCCATCACAATCTGAAACCTTTGGGTTGCATTTATATGCATGTAATGACACTTCTTGTTGGTGCAATAACCCAGTAGAAAATATGAGCAATCTTCTATGCGTTCTGGAATAATATTGTGAGTCAACTTACAGTTGACATTGAAATAGGTACCCCTCAAGAACTTAGTGCATATAGCTACCCTTTTTTGATCATGAATGTAAGGATATTTATCTCCTCTTTATTGCAAAGACCATCCATTAAGGTATTATATGTGATAAAATCAGGATGATAGCCCTTGTTCTCCATTTCTCTCAGAATTTGCAGTGCTCCATTCAATCCTTCCTCCCTGCAGAAGCTACCTATCAACACATTATGAGTCACTATGTCTGGAACGCAATCCTTGGCAAGCATTTCGCCAAATAACTCTACTGCATCATCGACCTTGTCACCCTTACATAGCCTGCACAATACGATATTATGGGTATAAATATCCGGCTCATATCCCTTGCTAGTCAGCTCATTGAACAACTCCTGGCTTCTTCCACCTTCCCCTCCTGAATAGTATTGTCCTTGGATATTGAGTCAACTAGCAGCTCTCTTCCATGCTTGAAAAATAATCTTTCAAGCAACTCCTCAAGCTTTATTTGTGAAACCATAAGGCTTAAATTTTTCCTTCCCTTCCAGCATCCTATTGCAATAGCAAGATTCTTACTAGAAGACACGTTTGATGCACAACAATTGTCTACGTCTTCTTCATCTTTGTGTAGTATGATGACACAACAAATTCAGAAAGGCTTTAACACTCTTTCCTCCAAAATCTTTGATCGAGCATTGCAAATCAATATGCATACGAGTATAACAATTCTTGTAGTAATACTCGCAGTTGAAATGACCATGATCTTCACAGGGTTGTTCCCCTTCTTTCATACAGAGGATGACAAAGTCAGATGAGGGGCTACTTTTACATCCGATCTAAAGATCACAGATTCTGCATCTTGCCATTGCGCCCATTGATCTCAAAAGAGACGATGTCGATTCGGCTTCCTTTTGGAGTAGCAGCTGAGTTTCTTCTCCCTATTAAAATATTGGAAGGAAATCCAAGTCAGTGACAAATGCAAATTAGTGAAAGCAAATGTTGTATGTATGTTAGAGGAAGGGGCACAAAGTGGAGACGCTGGCATTGCTGCTTCATTGAATATTGTAGTCGTAATACAACCAATACATTAATTGTCCCCTTCACTAAGGAAAGTGAAAGAGAATGGTTGGAATTTGTAACCATCTCCTTGCTAGAACTTAATTCGAAACTCAACCCAGTGAAGATGCAATGCATGGAGAAAAGCGCTAAGAGTTTCCATAAGGAGTAATACCATAGTAGTTTGCAGAAGCGAGTACAACAAATCCAGTTGTACGTATGAAGATGTTGTTATAGCCCCATGCAGATTGAAACACCTTCCCATTCAAAAAAAATGGCTGATAACTCTGAGTGTGCCAAGCTAAGGGCCCAGGGCCAGAGATAAGATGCAGTATTGGACACAACACTTAATACAAACTCAATTATATGTATCATTTAGTGGACAAAAATATTACTAAGGTCAAATTCCTCATATCTAGAATCAAAATCGTGTTCCTTTCAACGTAATCTGCGTCTGAATTCCCAAGAATTCCATATGCACGACCTTGAAGTCTCTGACGACGTTGCTTCCTTTTGTAACACAAGCTTAAACCCTAAAAGTTCATTGTGAGTATGCTGCAATTTTTCACTGCTTTCGTTTTTTTTTGGAGTTCAGCTTCAGATTCACCAAATTGGACCTCAAGCTCGATTTAAGAAGTCGCAGATAAGAGCTGCGTTAATACCATTTACTTTGACCATGTCGAATATGGGGAATTCTGCTTTGAAAAGAGTGCATGCCACTTCTGCAATCTGCGCATTGCCACATGGCTCCACAAATTATCGAGCTTGATCAAAAACTCCTCTTTCATTGACACTTGCGCATAGAGACTTCATCGAGACCGCTTAAGAGGATGGTCTTGGCCCCGCTTCGCAGATTTGGAAATCAGGGTTGCCCGTGCATGTTAAATTTGCGAAGTTGCTGCTGACCGTACATCAACCGCATGCCCCGATCGTGGCCGCTGAAACGTGTTGCCTCTACTCAAACTTGCAAATTTTGAAATGTCATTTCCTCGTGCAAGTTGAAAATGCGAACTCCCCCTCCACCATGGATTTTCTTTCCTTCCCGGATCTGACGGTTGACCCTGTCTGGACCTGCGCACGCCACCGATTTCAAATATTGTTGTAGCGTGCACAGAAGAAAAGAATGCTGCATTTCTCCTTCACGTGGCCGCATTGGGAGTTGTGAATACTCTGAAGCAGAAGCCAGAATTTAAAGCAGACCCTTCAGCTTGGTATTTGCAGTCAAGGATGAGCTGAAGAGCTTAATGGTGGTGTAGCTGATATAATAATAAGATGCTATCACGCCAAGGTATGACGGAGAAAAATACATTTCATCTTCCATGGCCACACACCTGCTTGACTTCAAATCAGTCAATGCGCTCTCTACAAACTCAAAAAAGTGATCTGACAATTTGTCTATGACTAATGCCTTGAAAATAAATTTGTCTTCTGAGTGAGTCTGCGATAGAGAAAAGTCTAAGTGAGGTAATCCACAGCATCTTTCCTACTTTCAACGGCGCTGATGACCACTTCAGCATTCATATGATCATGGGGAAAGTGATCAAGTTGTCTTTCCGCTGGGAACGATTCTCCACCATCTGCATTTTAGCCTCGAAGCTCCTTGATGCATTCATACGAATGCATATTTCCCTTACAACGCTTGGACCAACAGCAACGACCTCAGTACGAGCTTTATTATGTACAACTTGATTAACCAATCACTTCAGTAATGGCTCAACTGCATTAGGAGGAACCATATCATAATACGCTTGGACTGTTGATGCCAGAAGGTGCGTTACATCTCTTTGATGAGGCTGCAGAAAGAATGCTCATCCCTGCACATTACTTACGAAATGGATAAAAATTCAATAAAATCAAACGATGGAGTCCAACCGACTGAGCAATTACTTTAATAATTATCATTTAACCTCAAATCACTCCTTCAAATGCCACGGTTGAATGAATCTGAATGCTCTGGCAACTCGATTCGCCAATGGCTGGCAGAGTTTCCCTTCGACCCCTGCACGTCCTTTGGACAGCTACGCCATCGCCCTGGTGCTTTCCATGAGGTTTGAAATGCAGTATATATACATTTTCTTTATGGGGCTTATCCCACATGCAAAGGGAAAAGAGGTCTCTTGCCATTTATATAGACCACATATTTAAACATATTATAGAACAAGGTTTGGTGACTTGCTTGTGTGAGCTTGGCGATTGGGTGTTTCGACAGCTTTGGTGGATAACCAGAGAATGATCCTCGGAACCCAAATCAAACTTTTGCAAAAAGATACTTACGACCCTGCATAAAAAGCCCGAGACTAACTTCTGGTTAGTGAAGACAATTGCAAAGTCTGGTCGAGTTTGCTTCTTTGAGTATCTTCTCCATAACCTCATGCTTGCACTTCGATTTATACATTGGTACAAAAGCCCTCGGTGTTGAGCTTGGGATCAGCCCAATATCTTTTTTGGTTTACTTTCATAAAAATTAAAACCTTTGTTTTCATTTCTCATAAAAACTTAAAAATTTAGCCCAAATATATGAAGCCAACAGGTTTATAAAATCCACTTTTCCCAATTACGAAGACGTTTTCCTTTTGCTCAGAGCTCTTTTACTGCCTTGATATGCAACCATCAATCTGAAAAACATACTAAGACTTTCTGAGATTGAAACTTGAAACTGAAGACTGACTGTACATGCTGCAAACTGAAAAATGCTTGAAGCCAAACCCAAAACAGAACTGTACATTATGAAAACTGCTGAAAAAGATGCTCAACTGTGAGCTTATTCAAACTATGTGCCTACTCTAAAATGCCAAACTCCTTGCTCAATTAAGTAACATGGAAATGCCAGTGAATCCAATCCAGAAGATGCTTGGACAATCTAACTCCTTCGCTGTGCTTGAAATAAGTCAATGACAGAAAATGTGACAGCATAGGAAAACAATGATACTTTTTATTTTCAAAGTGAAAATATGGCCGCAAATTCAAATGGAAAAATCCTTCCATATATTCACCTATAGGGTCATAAAAATCACGGATGTTTGGCTGCCTCCCACAACAATTTATGACCTGGTCATCACACATGGACTCTTCATACGTGTACTTTACTTGCACATCTTGTTTTGGGTCGTAAAACTCATCTCCAGACACAAAACATTTCCCAATATTGACATCTAGAGGCGGTTGAAAAGATTTTTCAAAAGAGAAGTGAAATCCTTGGGACTGAATTTGATCCTCTAGGGCTTCAAGATCTCCATTGAGTTTTTCAGCAAATTTTTTTAAGAAACTGGCCTTATCTTCGGAAGAACATTTACATGACTTCAAGTATATGGATAAAAAATTTGAGAAAGCTTCTCTGATTTGGTCATCGTCAAACATATCAAAATATTCTTTAAAACCCTCAACAGAAGCAGGAGTTTCCACATACCCTGTCATTTCGATTTGATGAAGAAACTGAATCAACACATCAAACTTTAAAGCTTTCTAATAGTGGAGTCTCCATGAAACATTCAACATCTTAATTCTGACATGGATTCATCAATCTTCCCAGTGGAATCACCTTCATACTTAAATCTTGATGAGTAGAGTCGCTAGGTGAACGGCACACAACCTTCTCAATGTCTGACCGTTGTTCACGATCAATAATCAGATCTGAAACTTTGTCATTCTACCCAGGGACAATGAGACTCTCGCTCCCCGGCAACGACACTACTTTGTTAACACCCAAATTGAACCTCTAGGTTGTGGGAGAAGGCTAGGGTTGGGATAACCACAAAACCACTTTAGAATGTACTTCTGACCCAGGACAATCAGAGAGGGATGTCTCTTAATATTTATGAAAGGTTAAAAATAATTAGAGATATCAGCAATGAGAAACTCACATAGGTCAGATTCTGGTAGAGCAATTGGTTTTTGAAAGTTTTGGTAAGACATTCATGGAAGAGATCATTGGGAAATGGAGTAAAAATTCCAAAAAATATTAAAGTGACAGTGCTTTGCAAGTAAACCCACTCAGAGGCAAGATAGCCACTAACTCATTGTCAAAGAGCTTTTGTTTGGTGATTAGGAAGAAAGGATGAACATTCCATCAATATAGATCATATGATTATGAATTCTATATCAACTTTAGTAGAAAATGGTTATGGATGCTTGGAATCAAAAGAACAAAGTATAACATCTATGAATTCTATCCTAGTACAACACTTATCCAAGCATGAAAAGCATAACAATATGAATTAAACAATGAAGGAAAACATTCACATAAGAAAAGAGATAAACAGACTGCGATACCAATAACACATGAATCCCTGCTAAGAACCAGCTTGGCTCTTCCATCTTCTCATTAATTCTTTGAGAACAACTCAACACCCAAATTGGGTCTCTCCCCAACTGAAAAAATCGAACCCTTAGCTCTGCCTATTACAAATGTATATATAGAAGAGGCTGCCTCATCCTTTAAGCTCGAATTCATCTAACCTAGCATCTAGAAACAAAATTTTGTTACAGGAACGAGGACACATGGCCAATAGACTCCCTGCTTTCACAGAGTTTGTTGCAACCGAGCTCTCAATTCTGGATGTAGACTGCTGAAACTGGGCTTCGAAGCCCCAACTGTATATCTCAAATGGTGAGAGATGTGTAAATTATGAAAGAGGCTTTTGTAACTGGGCATGTGCTTGACAAAACCCATGTCTCGATTTTCTCTGATTCCCCTCCAGCTCATCTTGATCTGCTTCGGAAGTTGATGACTTAGGCCGTAAATGGAAATTCTAGAAATTTACCCTATAAATATCTCTTCGATTCTCCCAAACCCTGACACCTGTGTGAAAACTGAGAGAGGTTATTGTAGAATGTCCCATGCTGGAGAAACACCTCTCTCGATTTACCAAAATTCCTCTCGGTTTGGCAGAGACAACTAGTTGAAAAAGATGACTAAAACAATAATTTTCACTAAAAACAAGCATGGCCTTCATACAAAATTCTGTGGAATTTGAAATCTTGCTTTCTCTTTGCAATTTGAAATTTCGGGACTTTGGAAGTTTGTTTTCTTATTAACCTTGAATGTTGATGTGGTGGGTGTATAAATTCGACATGTGAGGTCCTTGGTGGTGGGCTTGAGCTTAGCCCAAAAATGGTGCTAACACGCGTGTTTTAGTGTGTACGTGCTAATGACGTGTATGCGCTACAAACACACGTGCTCACGTATAAACACGCATGCACGCGTCTGCTGCTAGTTAAAAAAAAACAGAGTTTTCTGTTCCCGAGAATGCTACCAAAAAACATGGGATTTTCACTCAGTTCGCGGGTTCAAGCTCTTCCAGGTTGCTTATTGGCTCACATTAATTGATCTATTGGACACAAAATCACTCTTGGAATCTAAAAAAAATCTTCAGTGGTCTTGGAATCTAGTGGATACATTCAAGCTACCAGTTTCCATTGCAAGTGGATATCATTTTAATAGGTATGGTGAATTGTAAATAATTGTTTTCATTCACAAGTTTGAGATTCTCGCATTCCTTTGTGTTTTATCATATTCCTACAACAATATCCATGCATAGACAATAATGAATTTGACAAGAAGAATTCCCAAGTTCACATCTAAAAAAAACTCATATTCACTAGATAAGATGAAGTATGCAATGTAAACCAACAATTATTTCCATGAATATATTTTGATTTCACACAAGGATGGCATGTATGAGGTTCTCTCTTGAGACTCTTCAATTTGAGGATAGTCCTAAGAAGCAATCACGGGATAGGGTCATATTGAATAGTTCATGACATTTTGTCCATGCTCTCCTCTTCATTCTACATTTATCATAATGTTTCTTTAATATCGTACCTTTGAGCTTGACTACTTGCCTCTACCTCATTGAATTATCCTTCCTTGTGGAATTTGCAACCTCCTGGTTGTGTAATTAGTAAACTTATTATCTTTATCTTATTTGATGTAGAAAAACTATCAAACTATTCCAAATACATTCTTAGGAATCTCTGTTGTAGAGTGTTAATACCAAATTTTTTATGAATTCATGGCTAGGCAAGACACTAGTTTCTCCATTCTACACTTGACCAACCATCATCTATATTGATCAGAATTGTAAGGGATAATTATGTTTATCTTATCACTTAGATGGGAAATAAATTTAGAGTGATAACCAAGCACCATGCTGTGTATGACCTCATAGGTAATGCACCTCATAACGTGTAATGTCATCTCATCCTAGGGTGTTGGAAAGGAAGAATATTTCAGTCCGATTATTGTGACTTCCACTACTTTTTGAACACAAAGGAAGTCTTCTTGAGCCTCAATTATGTTCTTAAATGATTGTTGCAATAGTTTTAGTCTTATGTCCTGGGAAATAGTGCTAGTCCTATAACTGTAATACCTGCAAACACATAAATAATCTATTGTACACTTGAGTTCTCAACTCGGTCTAGACACTTGAGTTCGTAGCTTGGATTAGACCTGCTTGAGTTCTCAACTCGGAAAACAGTTTGATTTGATTTTGCATGGGAGACTCGATTTAGATAAATTGATAACTCAAACTTCACATGACTTCAATTTTGCATGGGTTACATAACTCGCTAGATCATTTCAATATACATAATTTGTTATACATGATAAGGAAGGAAGTTTGTCTTTATGCCTCTTTTATATTTTGTTTCTTTGATAATTATGAAGCCCCTAGGATACCATATTGTTTCCATCTGAACATTAACCTAGAATAATTCACCTATCCTTAGCATACTACACCCTAACTCTTGCCTTAGATACGTGGTCTAACACAAATAAACCAGCATAGTTTGTAGTTGTATGTGTTAATTTGTAAAGTGGTAAGTTATGTTGGAATGTGTCAACTTTATTGTATAATAGAACTAATATCTTATTTGTTGTTTCTTTTGTGATAATCTGCAGGGATCTAGCAACTGTAACAAACTCACAATCTAACTCTCAAGATTATTTGCAAAGAAGAAGAAGCATGCATTCAATAGTCACTCATAAACACAGAATAATGGACAATGTCAATATCATACACTGAATAATGAATGTAGAGAATGTAATACACTAATCAATGATGAGGCATCATATAGGATTCGAATTAGCCAAGTAGGGCATTCACATATGATCTCAAAGTCTAGCATGAATAAATATGGATACATCATCCACTCAGTAGTATCAGTCATAAATGGTAAGAGTTAGTCAAGTGTGTCCAGCTGAGTCTCAGAGAACCATCTAGCCATAAATCAAGGAATGGAGGCTCTAAGTGGGGTGCATGAGGCTATCTAACTCAAAGTATAGCTTGTATAACAACGGAGACATCATCCAATCAATAATATCAGTCATAAATGGTAATAGTCATTCAAGTGTGTCTAACTGAGTTTAACAGAACCATCTAGGCATAAATCAAGGAATGGAGACTCCAAGGGGGGCGCATGAGGCTATAAAATAGTCAAGTGGAACTCAAGAACTAGCTAACTAGAAGCTACAAGCAGTCAGCATGAGCAATCAGTGGAAGAACAACTCAATCAATGCACTAACTGAATGATAACTCCTGGTAGGTGAGATAAGGTGCCCTAACTGAGTGATAACTGAAGGTAGGTGAGTAAAGGTGCTATAACTGATAGCGGTAGGTGAGAAAGGCACACTTTCCATGCACAACAATCAAGAAGGGTGCATCAGGTAGGTAGGAGGCCAAATGGGGGCTGTAGACAGGCTCTAGAGAGCTAGAAACAAGCTCTAGGTGCTGGGAGACCACCATGATGATGACTGGATGCATGCAGTGGCATGCAAAGCATGCATATTTGCATGAAGGAATGCAAAATATAAAAATGATGGTGTGAATATTCCAACCTCTTCTGCAAGGGTAGGCCTCATAGTTTTTTTAAAGAGACTTTTGGAGATGGGAAACTCATGTAACAAAGTAAAAAAATCTAGAAGGAATCTTCCCATTGAAAAGGTCAATGACGTAAGAGAAAAGGCTAGGTTGGAAATGGAAAGAGTGAGACATGGTCCAGTCATTACCACTGATCCTTCCATTGATCCTAACACAATTGTTGACATGACAACCTCTAGTTCAGAACCACAGGTAAAGAGGTTGCGTCCAATGGACCCAACTCAGATTCCAACATCAACACAATCTCCAACCAACAATCCATCAACGATTCATGCTGAAGTTCCCCAAGACATAAGTATATTGGGAGATGCTGCGTGTGTAGAGATGGATGCATAAGCATTGATAGTGGGATATTTTGCATGTGTAGGGCCAAGAATCCTATAGTACCCAAAAATCCCCCAAAAATGGCATGGTTACCCCGCTAACCAGGCCTGTCGTAGTCGACAGCTACTTCGCTTGACTTCGATCGCCTTTATGTGCCACTTCCTTCTCTGATGCCTATTCTGACAGCCACAGTTCTGACTACGTGACTCTGAATGCCTACTGAAATGTCCCTTTCATCCGCTCCATTTCTTTCGTCGATGTCGATCTGCCGCTCTGCTTCTAACGATCTCTGCCACCTTAGCTATATTAGTACTCTATTTGTACTAAGGCGACAAGTCACTTTCCTCCAATTCCACTCCACTCCACACCCTTCTCCCACGAATTATGGAGTCACTTACCCAAAATAGGTCACTACTGGACCTCGCTTCGCTTGTACCGGTTTCCAAAAATAACTGCTGCGATGGAGCTATGTTTCAATAAAAATGCGCCATGCTTGGACTTCGCTTTTCCAACTGCGCTTACTTGGAGTTTGGTTTGCCAAAAATTGTGCCAACTTAGACTTCGCTTTTCCAAACCTGTGCCAACTTGGACTTCGCTTTGCAAAAAATGTGCCTACTTGGGCCATGCCCAACAAACCCCCTCTCTCACTCTCTCTCTACTCTAGCCATCAACCTACACCTAACCCCCACCACTCTCTCTCTCCCCAATGCTCTAACACCCCCCTCTCTCTCTCACACACACATTCAGCCTACCCCTAAACTCCCTCCTCTCCCTAACCCCACCCATACTCTCCCTACCCATAAACACCCCCTAATACCATCTCTCTATCTCTCCTACTCCCCCTCCACCTATCCCCCCTCTCTCTGTCTCTCCTAATCCCCGTCCCCCTACCACTTACCACCACCCATATCTCTCTCTCTCTCTGCCACCACCCCATACCCCCCTTCTCTCTAACTTCTTTAGTCATCCTTAAACCCTACCCCCTCCACCACCTTGATCACTATCTCTTTCTCCTCCCCAACCCCACTCCTCCCCCTACCCCTAATCACCCACACCCTCCCACCACTCTCCCTCCCTCCCTCTCTATCTCTCTCTCTCTCTCTCTATTTGACCAATCTAATCCTCCACCTTCCCTTAACCCCACTCCTCTCTTTGCCAACCCTAAGACTCCCATGACGCCCCCCCCTCTCTCTCGCTCTTTCTCTCCCCCTCATATACCTAACCCTTACTAATGCCCTCTATCACTCTCTCACCCCCCCTACTCCTCCGCCTACCTTTAACCCCCCGTTCACAATCTCTATCTCTCTCCCCTCTCTTCCACCTAACCCTTACTAACCCCATCTCTCACTCTTTCTATCACCTACTCCTTCACCTACATCTTACCCCCATATCTATGTCTCTCCCCCAGCCCCGTAGCACCTTCGCCTCTCTCTTTCTCTCTCCTCTCTCCCTCTCTCTCTCTATCTCTATGCCCCTAACCCCTATCTCTCTCACTAACCCCCCTCTGACTCCCCCTACCCATAACAACCCCCTCCACCCCTCTCTCTCTCTCTCTCGTACTCCCCTTTTCTCTCTGTCTCTCCTAATCCCCTTCCCCCTACCACTTACCACACCCACCATATCTCTATCATCCCCCACCCTATACTCTATCTTCCCTCTATCAATCTTAATCCTCCCTGAACCCCTACCCCCTAAACCGTGATCTCTATCTCTTTCTCTTCTCCAACCCACCTCCTCCCCTTTACCCCTAAGGTAGATTTTATGTCTCTAACATCAAGCGTGCATTTTAGCTCTACAAAACGCTTGCGTGTTTTAGTTCTACAAAACACATATGCAATAGCAGTATCCTGATGTGTCGATTGATCCCACTACTTGATGGTGTTGCACCACTGGGAGGTCTCAACACACATATTTCTAAGGAAATATAAGGGAATTTCACTGTTGTTATGAGGTGGAAAACCCAAAACCATATACCATCGATCCATCCAATTATCTATGAATGGTGGATATATGCACTACTCGATGGAGATGTGGGTTCTATTTGTGTTTGGAATTTACCTCGTTCGGGGCTCTCTAAACAAGGAAAAGATATGATCTTTGGTTATCTTTAGTTTTTGTATTTCATTGTAGCTCAACCCATCCATGTATTGTTTCCTTTTCCATTCTCTATAAGATGCAATTCCATATAAGTCACCATTTGATTGCATAATGGTGTTTATGATGCCATCTAGTGATTTAGAAAGAGAGCGGTGGAGTTGGTCTCCACCCCTCCATGTTTCCCCAATCTCTCTAAATATTGAAATCTCTCTCAGAATCTCTGCATCAGGATCCATGCTAGCCATTGCAATCATAAATACAAAAACAAACATTAGAAACATATACTTGGTATAATGAGATCTCTTAGAAATGAAACAATGTACAACTAGTGTAACAAATAATTATAAGAATATTTATAATTTATAATTTATAATTTAAAATTGAACTACAATAGAGAATCAACATAAAAATTTTCCATGTTAATTTTTTTTTTAATTGGTCATGAACATGCATTCCTACACACTATGATGTTCCTAAAATATGAAGAATTGTTATTACTATTGCAAACTAAGCCTTCTGACTGTAATTTAGAAGATCTATATATGCTTGTAGCTTGGTGGAAAAAGGTTTTGAGTTAATCACATTGATACATGGCGAATAAGGTAATCCCGGAAGAGATTCTAAAATACATGTATTCTACAATTAAGTTACATTATAAAACGCATGATCAAGATGGTTATTGTCTAAATGAAAGTGGTCCTAGACCACCTTGGCTATTCATTTTCCTTTGGTCCTGTTATGTTGGTTGAGTTACCACCACCTTATGTAAGGGATTATTGTTTTAACCAAGTACACTTTTTTAGTTAGTTAGTCTTCTATGTGGTCCCTCTTGGTTATGTGTTAGTGTTAACACTGTTCAATTTTTTTACTATCCAACCAATGGCAAAAATAGTTGGCCTAACCATAGGAGGTCTATCACCAATCAGCTTTGGCGCAATACTAAAAATGAAACTTGATGCAAATATAACATTACATATCTTAGTGCAAAGAAAAATTGGGGCAATGAGAGATTTTCATGTTCTAGCACACCAAATTTTGTTGAGTTTATATCATGACAAACACTACTAAGGATCAAGTACAAATTTCATAAGCTACACGTAGTTCAATTTGCATAAGGACATGACCTTAGAAGAAGAAGAAGAAAGAGTAGGGGAAGGAGTTGTGATGAAGTGACTTCCATGTTCATTAGAAAATAAGGATTTGGATTAAGGTTGGCATTGTAAAAGTGACATTCAACAATTTCATGAGTTGGGGCTTTGTGGTAGTGCACCAATTTTGATGACATGAATTAGTGGGATGAGGTGTGGGGTTGGTGGGGGTATAGGCTTGGGATTTTCAGGAGTTGAGAGAGTTGAAGGAGTTAGGGTTGTGTTTATGGTTTTGAGAGGAGGAGATATTAGGGTATAAGTTAGGATTAGGAGTTTAAAAGGGATGAAAACAATTCTTTCAGTTGTACTTCTATTCTATGGTAAGGACACAAACGAAATCTTGGTCAAGTGTAGTCTTCTTAAACATAGCTACTAGATTACATAAAATAATAAGTAAAATATATTTTGGATATTTGATATATAATTGTATATATATTTTGGAGAAGTGTTCACTTATTTTGTTGGATATATTTTCTTGTGGCTTGGATGGATAGTTCTCAGATAAATTGGTTCTTTTGTGAGATTTTAGAGTTCATTGTAGGGTATTTGTTAATGTTTTCTGAGAAAAAAATATGTCTGGAAGTAGAAAGAGAGCATAAGATTTACCCATGGTGGAGGAGAAATGGGTTGAGGATGCTTGTAGATGCCGAATCCATGCCCATGTTTTGCCACTTTCATCGTCGAACTCACAATTATATACACATAGTTAATAATAGGGCTCACAACTTGATTTGGGGAATAAAAAATGCCAAACAAAATGCACACGCATTTTGTTCTATAAAACACACATGTTTTTTGAAGAGCTAAAACATGTACGCATTTTTCTCTCCTAACCTTTGTGGCATCCCACTTGGCTGCCTCAGACCTTCCCATTCCTATTGTTTATAAACATATACGTGTTGTTTACTTCTACAACATGAATGTGTTTTTCAAATCATCCTTTACATCTAGAATGTCCCCCATCTTTGTGTGAGGACCCTTTATTGATAAAAATAGCTAGATACAAAATTTTAAATTAAAAATTAAAATAATTTTAAAAACTATAATATTTAAAACATTATTTGAGATATACAATATTGTTTTTTTTTTAGAAATAATAATATGTTTTAATTAAAATATTAAAATCTTATGCATATATTTAATGATATTTTCAAAAATTAATATTTTCAAAAATTGAAAGTTTCTTCTAAAATTATTAATGATTTTAATTGAAAAATAACCCAAAGTAATTTAAGGCAAGTGCACAAATAAATTCACAAATGAAAATCAAATAAGAGAATTAAAATTAAAATTTTATGAATAATGATTGAAAAAGAAGTTTTTACGCAACCATGAACCCAAAAATTTATAATAAAAATTTGTTATTTTGTAAAGAAAAATTTTAAGTTAAAAAAGTATCAAACTAACTTTTTTTCTTCTAATTATTATTAATTATTCCCGGATGGGGTGGTATCAAGACAAGCTCGACACACTAATGGTGATAAGATGAGAGTTGAGTTGGAGGCAATGTACAAGGTAGAGAGACATTTATTGTTAGTTTTTACTTGAACAACATATAGCATATAGATAATCAATCCCTGAAAGATAAACAAGCACATCATAAAAACAATGAATATAGAGACTCTATTGGGGAAACCACAAAGGGAGAAAACCTTGACAAAGCCTTCCTCAATAAAGAAATCACAAAGTACAAAAGTTCCCCAAGACAAAATAGCTACTCCTCCACTTGTGCGCACCTCTCTCTCTTCACTAATGCGAACTTGCTTGAGTGAATGAGTGATTACAAATGAGAGAGAGCACTTCTATTTATATTCTTCCATTGGGGTGACAATTTCCCCAACAGGGCCGACATCTCTACTTGACTGGTCAATTAAATAATATAATAATCTTTTAGGGGTTTTTCTAGGCTGACACATGTCCTAGGGCTTACATTGATTCTTTCGATGACATTTACATTATTAATTACATGACCATCATCTCCCGGAGGAGGAATACAATAATATAAATAGAATATTTTCCGCATTTACATTATTTTAACACTCCCTCTTAACTAGGAAGGTATTTTGTGGGTAACAACATCTGCACAACTGACTTGTGAACTCATATATGTCGTAGGAAGATTTTGGATCATCATTTGTCTGGGGTATCACCTACGGAGTAGCAACATCATCATCTACTGAAATATGATCATCATTAGCAACATCATCATCAACAGCATCATCATCATCTTGCTGGAACATCATCGGATGGAACAACAACATCATCAACTGGAACATCATCTGCTGAAACATCCTTATTAGCAACATCATCAGCTGTCAGCAACCTCGTTAGCTGGAACAATCATCATCGTCAGCTAGAACACCATCTGCTGGAACATCCTCATCAGCAGCACCATCAGCGAGAATAACATCATCGTCAGCTGGAACACCATCTGCTAGAACATCCTCATCAGCAGCACCATCAGCTGGAACACCTGCAACAAACATCAATAGCTAAATACTGATACTATCAGTCAACGAGTACTGATCTTCCATATCCCTTGGATAGGCATCCATCCCTATAGACAGGCATCAACTGTAATGCCCCTAAAATGACTATGGACTTTAAGAGCACCTGTCGAGTGACCCGGCGGAACAGACTTCAATAAAGTGGCCCTTCGAGTTAGGATGTGTCTTAATAAGGGAGAATCACCTGATGATGTGCATGACTATAGTTGATAAATGAATTAATGAATTGAATTATATGTGTGGACTGGGATAATTGATTGATCAGTTCTTGCTTAAATGCTTAGCCTTGATTGGTCAAGTCAAAGTATAGTAGGACAGCTACAACCCTAGCTTTGTGACTTGGGAGGACGCAACTGAGATGTGTCATAGCTTTCCGCATTTATTCTGAACTTCGGGACGAAGTTCTAAATAAGTAGGGGTGTATGTAGTGCCCCTAGACTACTGTAGACATTGAGGGAACTTGCTTAGTGACCCGACTATTTGAAACATTAATAAAATAACTATGTAGTGCCCCTAGACTACTGTAGACATTGAGGGAACTTGCTTAGTGACCCGACTGTTTGAAACATTAATAAAATAACCCTTTGATTTTATTTTGAGTATATTTATGATTACGATTGATTGTAAATCAATAGAATAATGATTTATGTTTGTGAGAAATGTGTGTAGCGATAGGTGAAACGATTCACCGAAGGACACATAAAGGAATATGAAGGGTCGTAGAGTACGGGTAAATCACACACAGAGGGAGCGACGACGATGTCAACTTCCGACAAGAATACCACGCATGAGCAGATAAGCACTGATCCGCTTGCTCAAGAGGAATGCGTGAGGGCGTACGGGGTAGGCCACGACGGAGCTGGTCACGTACGAGTTGAGGGGCGCGCAGTGAGAACGGACTCACTCCTAAGCGCCATTAGTCCCTAGATAGCATGTAGACTGAGGATGGATGGTAACGATTCCTAAATTCCCTACAAGAGTTCCCGCAAGTCAAAACGGAAAGATGGTGGCAGAAGGGCCCGACGATGCGGTACCCTGTCGAGAAATGAAAGAATGGACGCAAGGACCCAACGATGCGGTACCATGCCAAGGAATGGAAACCATGGATGACTGGACCCGACAGAGTGGTGCCATGTCAGAGAATTAAAGTTAATGAACTAGGAGCCCAACGACCGGGCACCATGATCCTAGTGAGTTTGATGGTTAAATTTAACTGCATAAAAACTTATGAGAATAACTCTAGATTATTACTTAGCAAATGCATAAAAATAATTTAGGCATTTGCACATGAATAGTTATTTTTGTTGAGCATTTAAAATAATAGAAATCATTATTTAGGAGCAAAATAGAATCCTAAGATTAGACACCTAGTCAACTAAAAGCTAGGAGTTAATTAAAATATCTGGGGGACAAACTGGAGCAAACTTAGGGGTGTTGGTGCACTTCCTAGAGAAACTGACACTTGGATGGGTGAGTGTTTTAATTAAATAATTAATTGAAAATATTTAATTATGCATGAAGCGACCTGTGTCGCATGAGATTTTCCTATATAAGGAAGGCTTGGGGAATGGGTAAAGGGCCCATAATTTGGACGATTGTCGTAATTTTCGAGTGCCTCAAAGACTTGTTGCTATTTAAAGGGTTTGGCTAAGAAATCATGGGGGGAGGGGAAACCCAAGCTGGATTTCTGAAAAACGTGTGTGAGCTCTACGACCCAAAGCTCGGGGGAGGCCATGCGACTGAAAGCATGAGCCTATGGTTGGGTGGCGAAGCTAATGGTTGCTTCGCCAATGGTTAAACGAGCTTTGCTGGTTATGGTTATGGTTTGTTTTAATTTGCTAGTTTATTCATTTATTTAGTTCATTTATCCAGTCATTATGCTTTCTAACCTCTTTTGTATCAAGTGGTTGAGTTTCAGGTTAAACAGGAAAGACCCTAGAGGAGGGGCCCTACATTTGGTATCAGAGCTGGTCGAACCTTGAGGGCACTGGACTCGTATTTTTTTTAGGGGTTCTTCGGTGACTGTGGTGAACGACGGAGGGATTGGAGCTACGATCTTGGTGGGATTATGCTTTCAACTATAACAACTATTCCTACAGGTTCTGATCAGCTAGTATATTTCCTATCTAATTCTGTTTTATTTAATGATTATAGATCTAGGATTTCATGTTAAATATTGACTATGCTGGCTGTGCTTTAGAGTTTTCTGGATATTCTATCACTGTTTTCATTCTGTAGAAAAATCAAAATTTTAAAATGAAGTACTAGATCTCTGTAATATTGTATGTTCTCAGAATGTTAGACTTCTGCTTATTTTTGAGAAAAATGAAATATCAAACTACTGTATTTTATTTTACATACATATTATGAATCTGATTTAGAAATACTGTATTTTTTTAGAACTTTAGATTAGTGCTTATTTTTCTGAACTTAGGAGTATAGTTCTGAACTAATCAAATTCTGGAAAACAACAAATTATATGCTATTTTATTTTACATATATTCTTCATGAATCTGAGTGATACGATTTTGTTTCAGATGAGTATTCTGGAAAAATAAATAAATGATTTGTTGTCTTTATTTTTCATCCATTTTAAGAATCTGATCGATGCGGTGCGGTCTTTATCTCAGTTGAGTATCTGGAATATAGAGTTACTTTTATCTCTGTTATTTACCCTTCTCCTTCCAAATTTAAGAATTCATATCTACAATTGTATCCTAAACTTTGTGATAAGTCACCCATGCGACAATCACGGTATTTCTTTTTAGATCAGTTCATGGATCTACTTGATACTTGATCTCGGTTTCCTTAGTATTTTATTTGATCTTGAAAACCGCATCTCTGCGCTGTTGCATAGATACTTAATTCAGGTTGTAATGCTATAGTTCGTATTCAACCCTTACACACTCATAAAATTACTGGATCATGAAGGATTTCATACATGCACTTGGGATCAGATTTCTAGACTAAGTTCTCACCCTTTGCAGATCATATTCAATTTGTGCATACATCTCTTTATTTGGATCGCACTCCTTTTTCAGGGTATTCTATCAGATCTGGGGCAATAACAATCTCAGTAACTACATTGCTTAAGAGTATCCATAAATTCTACAGACTGAATTTGAAGTAATCGTATCCTCTGTTGATTTAGCATTACAGACCATTTCAAAATTTAACTTGGAGCAATCATATCTACTCCACATGTTATCTCTTGAATCACATTCTACCTGCACCCAAATCTCTCATTAATGAGATCGATTTCAATCCACGAATTTAGTCAACAAACTTACTCTTAACAGGACCAGAGTGCATCATAATAGAATCAATGCTATCTGGGTTAATCTCATTATCGACTGCCTGATCAATTGTAATCGTAGTATTTATCCCAATCGACAGATTTGGAAACCTCTAATACTGATGATTCTCTTACTACGTGGAAGAGTAGATCTATACCAGAAATTCATTACCTCAAGCTCACGCCTCACTCATGAGATGTATCGCAATTCTCCTCTCAAACTTTAGATCTCTGTCTCTGCAAATGACCTACCCCTTGTCTTTTCTTTCGGCAGTAAGATATCAAAAACTCCGTTTTACTTGTTACTAAATTTCTGTTTCACAAAGCCGAACTTTGTATGGTAGGACGCATACACACAGATCCTGCCCAAATTCCGAGTTTTTAAGTTGAGTCTTTTCTAGGGAAAACGCATCTATTCAGATCTTTCGAAGTTTCAATTCTCAATTGTATACCTCTTACCACAGAGCATATCTCTTCAGATCCTGTCGAATCTTCCTTTTCACTGTTGTTTATTATCATTCACCTGCTCAGCAGTAATCTACCAATGTCCTTGGGTCTTGAACAAATTCTTGGACGATGTGGTTATCTCTACTATCGCCCTTTTGATCGACCGATCGACATCAAATCATTCTGATCCTTCATAGATTAAGAAATCTCAACACGGTTCTACTGCAATCTTGACCGAAGGATTTCGGACCTATGAGCTTTGCCTGATGAGATAATCATTAATCCGAACCCTTGTAAAGTAAGACCTCTACGACTGTCACTGAAACTTGATAGCTGATATTTACTCTGATTCTTAATTGATCTACCGATCCTAACTCAGTCAACTCCGTGCTAACGGATCCATCTCGCCCAGCTGTAACGGGAGCGACTCATTTCAATATTCCAGTTACGGGATGAACGCCTTGAATAGCTGGATCAACTTCCAACATTAACTCACAATCTCTTAATGATATTGACTTATAATGATCAAGGGACAGATTGTATTACCTCTTAAATGACGACTCATTTTGTTCATATGAATTGTACCCACGCGCGAATTTCGGCGACTCAAGTAATTCGCTGGCGCTGTCTCATAAGCTTAGTATTCAAAATGGAGTAGCATGTTTTCGAATTATTTATACAACTGGATATTCATATGAACTGATAGTCGTAATCTGGATGTATCCCATTATGTATTTCATTAAAACGCAGTTCGCAAAGTACTGATACCTTTGAATTTGAAATGCATGTATGTCAATTGTAATGAGAGTTAATGTATTAACTGGGTGTTAGTAATAGTGAGTTGTAATGTATCTAGAAGAGGAAGGGGTATTTAAGGACCTGCCTTCTTTCCTTTACCTGGGTTGGCGAACTAATTATTTATCTATTTATCTAGGGAAATTCATTTATCCGGGGAAATCCATTTATCTTTTATCACATAAAATAGTGGGTCTAAATTATGTAACATTAGTCCGTACGAAATGCAGTAACGAACAGTACGTAAATGATTTAGTGAGAAACGCTTTATTTTATTCGTCTTATTATGGCTGGATTCTCCCTTTGTTTAAGGCTGGGTTATCTTATCTAGGTAGCTGCTTGCGTCTAAAATTTCAACTAGGCTCTAGGGATTTTTCCCTAAACCCAAGCCAAGCCAGAGATAGAGAAAGCAAAGATTAATGGCTGTGATGCCTCCACCTCACGATGCTTCAAATAACCCGAGTGCTAGAGTTATCCTTAGCAAATCAATGAAAGTCCTTCAAGTACTTGGGAGTTATTATTGCTTTATATCACGCCAGGGCGACAGATTGGTCCCTGATTTTCCTGAAGATTAAAAAAAAAAAAAATGCGATCCAACTATTACACGTTACCCTCTGCCTGGTGAACAGGCGAGCACCAATTTTAAACTTAACAGAAACCTCTTTATTATTATTATTATTTTTTTTTACAATTATAATAATGTCTGTGCTGAAAGATCTTTTAACGAATATTGTGAGATATTTGGATATACCCCTCGGCGGACGAGTAGAACGTGGCGATCTTTACGGGCTGAGTTCCTTGTATTTAATGCGCATGAGCATCTTTGATATTGATGTCTAATATTTGACGGGTCTGGTAGACAACATCCAGTTAAATTGATAAGGTCAGTCAGAAGTGTATCGGATTAGCATACATTGGAAATCATTGAATAAGGTTGACATGTTGCTAATTAACTATATCGTTATGTTTTAGTTAGATAAAAGGATGAGAAAGTATATGTCCGCTTTATATTAGAATGTAGTTTTAAGATGTGGGTTGTATAGAATAGTAGTGTGAGATAAATAAGACGTGTTAATGATGAGAGTATGAACTCTTATTTAAACTTTATGAAATAACAATAGGATACATCATAATATGTAATGACATGGATTGTATGAAAATATATCAATCATTATCATACCTTATACTTTATGAAATAACAATAGGATACATCATAATATGTAATGACATGGATTGTATGAAAATATATCAATCATTATCATACCTTATACTTTATTAATAGGAGACTAACTTCATATATGGTTGAATATCGATATCTCATAGAAGGATATAAAAGGTGGAAAACAAATTAATAAATGTGATCAATTGCATGAGATGCATAGAAAACTAGTTAACTTATGTGAAATTGCCCTTTCACATTTAAAAAGAAAAAGGTAAAAGTGTTTTGAATTTGCATGAAATGGTTTAGTTATTGAAAATTATATATATATATATATATGAGTGCTTACTGTATAGCATGTCTAAGGAAGATAACTTACTTTTGATAATATACTTATGCCCAGGAAAAGAAGAGTATTGTGTGTTTCCTTGGTGTGGATGGTAAAATGAAAGATAAATCATTTGTGATGTTATAGCTATCTTGAAAAGAACTTAATGTGCTCTATCAAATATATGTGTATAAGACTTATAGAAATAGCAAATGTATATGTTTACATGTTTAAGTTTGGAATTGATACAAGATGTTAAAAGAGTAAATGATGTCTAATTAAAGCTTTACACTTATGTGGTAATTAAAATAACCATCCCTTAGTAGGATAGTTGAATAAAGTGCCTCTAGTAATGCTACTAAAGCTTAAGCCGCAGTACTCTTGAGAGTACTTATTAATTTATGAAACCCATAATTATTTCCAGCAAGTTTTTTTTTTATTTTTTTATTTTTAGGAAGTACATTTAATTGAGTTAGGTTGGAAGATCATGTATCATCTTAGTTTGAAAAAAAAAAGGGGGAAAGAAAGGAAATTGTTGGATAAAGAGTGTATCAAGAACATAAATTTGTGCCTCGAATAGGAACGAGAATATTTTTATTTATTTATTTTTTTTGTACTTTTTCTTCATGACCATGATAAGAAGAGATGTGGATTGATATAATTGAGGAACTTACTAATGACGGACAAATTGATCAATTTTAAATCATAAGACACCAAGATACTCAGATTGACGGATTATCGAAGGGGTCAAACGGACTTGGAATACAGAAAGTGAGATATCGGTGTGATCAGCATGATGAGCTGAGTGCAGTGACATTAATTCGTAGAATGACAATGATGTTAAAGAGGATGAAAAAGTACAAGCATGACTTAACAATGACCTGGTAATAAGGAAAATGTAACTTGGAAAACTTGCCAAAAAGGACAAATGAAGACGGATTTTGTAAAACAAAGTATCGATATGATCAACACAATGCATTGAATGAAATAATGTTAACCTCATGACATGATGAAACATATATGAAAAGATGACTAGTCCTTAAGACAAAACCCGACGAAACTTTATCGACACACATGATATGACTTGGAAGGATTGTCGAAGTAGTCCTATGACAATAGAAATGACGAAATGAGGTAAGGAGGTGATAATCTCATTGATCTGGACATGATGTTACTGAAGAAGGGACTAAGAGTTAAATTTTAATACATTCGACTATTTGAGAGTCTCTCCTGATTTGTTAAATCCGTGAATATGTCTTACCCATCTTCGATTGACGGAATATGTTATGATGTTTACCTTCTCATCTTTGAGGGAAGGATGACCAAATAGATTTGGAGTCTTGCTTGATGGGGATTTGATAACTAATGGGTGGCTATTGATGTTGTATAGCTTGTAATTCATTTTGGATATCGTAGACCTTCGCAGATCTAGGTTGGTATTGACAATTATGAAGGCATTATTGGATTTACAATACGCAAGTTACGATTGAGTTCATGAGGATGTATTGGAACCATGTTGCATGAAAAAGGAAACTTACGATTAGAACCACTAGTGCTTAGAGCCTTGATTGTTGGAGAAAAATAGAAGAGAATAACAAGAAGAGGAGAATAGGAAATTAGAAAGTTAAGTCTAGCGTCAAAAGTACAAGAACAAAAATTAACTTCGGGACGAAGTTCTATACAAGAGGGGGTGTATGTAATGCCCCTAAAATGACTATGGACTTTAAGAGCACCTGTCGAGTGACCCGACGGAATAGACTTCAATAAAGTGGCCCTTTGAGTTAGGATGTGTCTTAATAAGGGAGAATCACCTGATGATGTGCATGACTATAGTTGATAAATGAATTAATGAATTGAATTATATGTGTGGACTGGGATAATTGATTGATCAGTTCTTGCTTAAATGCTTAGCCTTGATTGGTCAAGTCAAAGTATAGTAGGACAGCTACAACCCTAGATTTGTGACTTGGGAGGACGCAACTGAGATGTGTCATAGCTTTCCGCATTTATTCTGAACTTTGGGATGAAGTTCTAAATAAGTAGGGGTGTATGTAGTGCCCCTAGACTACTGTAGACATTAAGGGAACTTGCTTAGTGACCCGACTGTTTGAAACATTAATAAAATAACCCTTTGATTTTATTTTGAGTATATTTATGATTACGATTGATTGTAAATCAATAGAATAATGATTTATGTTTGTGAGAAATGTGTGTAGCAATAGGTGAAACGATTCACCGAAGGACACACAAAGGAATATGAAGGGTCATAGAGTACGGGTAAATCACACATAGGGGGAGCGACGACGATGTCAACTTCCGACAAGAATACCACGCATGAGCAGATAAGCACTGATTCGCTTGCTCAAGAGGAATGCGTGAGGGTGTACGAGGTAGGCCACGACGGAGATGGTCACGTACGAGTTGAGGGGCGCGCAGTGAGAACGGACTCACTCCTCAGCGCCATTAGTCCCTAGATAGCATGTAGACGGAGGATGGATGGTAACGATTCCTAAAATCCCTACAAGAGTTCCTGCAAGTCAAAACGGAAAGATGGTGGCAGAAGGGCCCGACGATGCGGTACCCTGTCGAGAAATGAAAGAATGGACGCAAGGACCCAACGATGCAGTACCATGCCAAGGAATGGAAACCATGGATGACTGGACCCGACGGAGTGGTGCCATGTAAGAGAATTAAAGTTAAGGAACTAGGAGCCCAACGACGCGGCACCGTGATCCTAGTGAGTTTGATGGTTAAATTTAACTGCATAAAAACTTATGAGAATAACTCTAGATTATTACTTAGCAAATGCATAAAAATAATTTAGGCATTTGCACATGAATAGTTATTTTTGTTGAGCATTTAAAATAATAGAAATCATTATTTAGGAGCAAAATAGAATCCTAAGATTAGACACCTAGTCAACTAAAAGCTAGGAGTTAATTAAAATATATGGGGGACAAACTGGAGCAAACTTAGGGGTGTTGGTGCACTTCCTAGAGAAACTGACACTTGGATGGGTGCGTGTTTTAATTAAATAATTAATTGAAAATATTTAATTATGCATGAAGCGACATGTGTCGCATGAGATTTTCCTATATAAGGAAGGCTTGGGGAATGGGTAAAGGGCCCATAATTTGGACGATTGTCGTAATTTTCGAGTGCCTCAAAGACTTGTTGCTATTTAAAGGGTTTGGCTAAGAAATCATGGGGGGAGGGGAAACCCAAGCTGGATTTCTGAAAAACGTGTGTGAGCTCTACGACCCAAAGCTCGGGGGAGGCCATGCGACTGAAAGCATGAGCCTATGGTTGGGTGGCGAAGCTAATGGTTGCTTCGCCAATGGTTAAACGAGCTTTGCTGGTTATGGTTATGGTTTGTTTTAATTTGCTAGTTTATTCATTTATTTAGTTCATTTATCCAGTCATTATGCTTTCTAACCTCTTTTGTATCAAGTGGTTGAGTTTCAGGTTAAACAGGAAAGACCCTAGAGGAGGGGCCCTACATCAACTCATGAGAGCTGGAACCATCAGTCAGCCAGTACTGATCTTCCCTCACCCTTGGAGAGGCATCCATCCCTATGTATAGGCATCATCTCGTGAGAACTGGAACCATCAGTCAGATAGTACTGATCTTCCCTCACCCTTGGAGAGGCATCCATCCCTCCAGACAGGCATCAGCTCGTGAGAGATGGAACCATCAGTTAGCCAGTACTGATCTTCCCTCACCCTTGGAGAGGCATCCATACCTCTGGATAGGCATCAACTCATTAGAGATGTAGCCATCAGTCAGCCAGTACTGATCTTCCCTCACCTTTGGAGAGGCATCCATCCTTCCGGATAGGATCTATCAATCTCTCTTTTTAGAGCGGTCCCTCTGGACCACAACAAGCTTGTCTCAGAAGTACTCAAACTTCACATGAGCCAGAGGCTTGGTCAGCACATCAACAACTTGTTCCTCTGTAGGAATAGACTCGAGCTTCACATCTCCCTTCTGTACCACATCTCGGATATAGTGGAACTTAATCTCGATGTGCTTCGATCTATCATGAAACACGAGATTCTCTGTCATCTTGATGCAACTTTGGTTGTCACAAAGTATCTCCGTAGCATCAATATTTGCATCGAATAATCCTTTCAACATCTTGCGAAGCCACACTGCTTCACCACAAGCTAAACAAACTGCTACATATTCAGATTTCGACGTACTGAGTGCAACACAGGGTTGCTTTCTACTGAGCAATGAGATCATGCCTGATCCCAAACTAAAGCAACATCCTGAAGTGCTCTTTCTGTCTTCAACACTTCTAGCCCAATCCGAGTATGTGTACCCATACATCCTGAACTCACTATCTGAGGCATATCTGAGTCCATAGTCCAATGTACCCTTCAAATATCTCATCACATGTTTTGCTGCAATCAGGTGAACATTCATGGGTTCCGCCATATATTGAATTAATGTGTTTACCGCAAAACATATATCTGGATGAGTATTGGTCAAATACATCAATGACCCAATAATCTGTCTATACATGGTGACATCCACTTTCTCTGAAGAAGCATCACTCAGAAGCTTTAGATTTGTCACCATCGGAGTAGTCATGGCCTTGCAGCCCAGCATCCCAAATCTCTTTAGGATCTCTACTGTGTATTTTCCTTGACTCAGGAAAATCTCATCTGGAAACTTTCATACTTCAAGACCTAGAAAGTAGTGCATCTTGCCAAGGTCTTTCATCTCAAATTCTACTGCAAGCCTCTTCTTACATTAAAAAATGGGCTTGTCTTCTCCTGTCAGAAATAAGTCATCAACATATAGTAATAGTATCATGGGTTCATCATTCATAATCTTGTAATAAAGATTAGAGTCCGCTTTACTCTTGGTAAAGCCCAAGCTCATCAAGAAGCTGTCAATTCTTCCATACCATGCTCTGGGAGCTTACTTCAATCGATATAGTGCTTTCTTCAACTTGCATACATGTGACTTATTATCTTCTACTTCAAATTCTTTTGGTTGCTCGATATATACTCGCTCTTCTATATTTCCATTCAGAAAAGTTGTCTTCACATCCATTTGATGTAGCTTCCATTTCATCTTGTCTTCCAAGGAAAGAATGGTTCTCATCAAAGTATATCTGGCTACCGGGGAAAAAGTCTCTTCATAGTCAATTCCTTCCTTTTGCGAGAATCTCTGGGCTACAAATCTTGCCTTGTACTTTTCAATGCTTCCATTTGCTGAATGTTTTGTTTTGAAGATCCATTTTGATGAAACAACCGACTTGTCCTTCGGCCTTGGTACCACATCCCAAACATCATTCTTGTTAATGGACTGATACTCTTCATTCATGGCATCCATCCATTCCTTCTTCTTTACTGCTTCTTCAAAACAAGTTGGTTCTTCTTCAACAAGATTGCACATCAAGGCTACATAGCTGGAGTATGGCCTTGGTCTCTTGCTCTCTCTACTGGATCCTTCTGGGGAACCATACTTTCCTGCAACTTGGATTAATTCGCGTGCCCAGGATGGTCTTCTCTTTCGAGAGATCTCCTCATGAGGTATCTCCTCAGGTCTCTGAGGTTCTTCCATGTCATGATACTCTAGAATAGGATCCCCTTCAATATTTTGGATTGGTCCTGCAACTCTGGGAGCCTCCTGCTGCTCTTCATCCTCATGAGTCTTCTTAGACTTGTTGAAGGTTGTGTCTTCATAAAATGTGACATCCCAACTAATCTCGATTTGGTGGAATCCTAGGATGTATATGCGATAATCCTTAGATTGCTCAATATAAACCACAAATATTCCCTTCTTCCCTAAAGGCTCTAGTTTCGATCTCTAATCCTTTGGAATGTGGATGAACACCAGACATCCAAATATCTTCAAATGACTAACTTTAGGCTTCTTCCCGGTGAACATCTCTTATAGGGTCTTGTTCCCAAGAGAACTATGGGAGATCCTGTTCTGTACATAGACTGCAGTCCTGGCAGCTTCCCATAGATGCATGGGTAAGTCTTGATCGTGGATCATAGCTTTTACTGCTTCTATGATCGTTATGTTATTCCTTTTAGATACACCATTATGTTGTGGATTATAAGGAACAGTGAGCTCCCTCTTAATCCCTACTTGCTTTCAGAAATCTTTGAAATCCCTTGAGGTATATTTCCCTCCATTTTCTGACCTCCGGATCTTAATCTTCTTTTAAGAGAGATTCTCTACGAGCACCTTGAACTCTTTAAACTTTTCAAAGACTTCATTCTTATTCTTTAGAAAGTAAATCCATGTTTTGTGAGAATAATTATCAATGAAGGATGCATAATATTCATACCCGCTTAGAGAGGTGGTGGACATTGGTCCACAAATTTCTGAATTAATGATATCTAGAATACCTTTAGCTTTACTGTCGCTACTTGGAAATGGTTTCTTCGTACTCTTCCCTTGAGCACACCCTTTGCATACTCCTTCATGATCCACCTGGATATCTGGTAAACTAGTCACTACCTTACTTACAATTGGTAAGGCTTTATAGTGTACATGAGCTAGTCTCCTATGCCACAGCTCACAGGGACTCATGGTACTAGCCATTAGTGCTGCTTTTGCATGACCCTTCAGTTCGTAAAGTCCTCCTTCTACTACTCCAATGGCTATTGCATCATCAATAGTCTTCCCTTTAGGCCACATGAGAACTTCACCATCTACAAATGCAACTCGAAGACCTTTCTTATCTAATGCTGAAATAGATAGAAGGTTCTTCTTCAACCTAGGTACATAAAGTACATCTTTCATGTTCATGGACTTCCCAGAGTCCAACTTGTAAGAGGATTCTCCCATACCTTTGATGGGATATTGATAGTCATCTTCGAGTTTTACCTTGTGTGGAGATTCCTTCTGGATGAGGTGAGATAGGGATTCTTTGTATCCCGTCATGTGCTTTGAAGCTCCACTATCCACTAGCTAAGTACAAAATCCATGAGATACTGAACCAGTGAGTGGTGATATAAGAACATATTCTTCATTGGAGTCTTTATTATCTTTGGTCTTGTGATCATCATCACTATCTTTCGCTGCATGAGCATGAAACCTCTTCTTCTCCTTCTTGTGGTGTCCAGATTTGTTTGGACAATTTCTTGCAATGTGTCTAGTCTTGTGGCATGAGTAACATTCAATTGAAGAGAAATCCTTCCTGGTCCTTCTCTTCTTCTAGGGTCTTCTTAGAGAGTCCTCTCGGGGACGAGGGTTGTTCTTCCTCTTCTTCCCTGCTTTGGCATGAGTAGCCAAAGCTTGATATTCATCGTCATTTAATTTCTCCTCTCTTACGGCTATTCTTTCTTCTTCTTGGACACATTCTTCCCATAGGTTTCTGAACTTGATCAGTTTTTTTCTGGCACAAATGCCACGAAAAAATGGTTCCCAATCTCGGGGGAGACCATTCAGGGTAGTCATCACAACTTCTGTATCCTCTATCATACCCAATGGCTTCTAGTTGTTCTTTAATTTGGGATACTCTAGAGAGGTATGAGTGCATGGACTCAGACTTCATACTTTTCACAACCTTGAGTTGATTTCTCAAGGTCATCTTCATGTTGATGTTCTTTCCTTCAAACAGGCTGGTTAAGGCATCAAACATCTCTTTTGGTGTCTTCTTGGAAGATACATGGGGGATCAAGTGATCCTTTATGGAATCAGCAATGATCCTCTTTGCTTTGATAAGATTATTCTTATGCCTTTCCTTATCTTAATCTCCCTCTGGTTCTATAAGTCCTTCCTTCACATAGTCTTCTAGCTCATGCTCCTAAAAAATGAGCATGACTCTATACTTCCAAGATCTGAAGTTCTCAGCTCCCTCAAGCTTTTCATCAAACTTTGTATTGCTTGTCATCTTGCTATAATGAGAACCTCAAATGGAAATAAGAATAGATTTGAGACTTACCAAAAAATTTGTCCTTCTGAGATCTGCTCCTTCCTGATCTAGGGTTTGTCAGAGAAACCCTAATTTTCCGACTTCTGGAGTTTGGAAAACTAATTGGATGAGCAAATTCTCCTCATCAAGGTGAGTTGATCAAAGTACTCCTTTTCCAAAAACAGTGAGCAGATGATCCAAAAACTTGATGCCCTAATTCTCCTGGGCTATAGTGGTGGACCCAAAAATGAAAATGCTCGGAATGAAATTCCGCTTTGACAGAAAAATGCACCTTAGGAAGGCGAGGTAGATCCACCCTCTTTTCCAACAAAATTGTGGAGGTAGCTCCCAAAATAAGAAACCCTATCTCCTGCAGTTACGGGGGCTGCACAATGTAATCAACATATAACATATAGATATAATCAACATATAGCATATACCATGTTAGTTTTTACTTGAACAACATATAGCATATACCATGTTAGTTTTTACTTGAACAACATATAGCATATAGATATAATCAATCACTGAAAGATAAACAAGAACAACATAAACACAATGAACACAGAGATTCTCTTGGGGAAACCACAAAGGGAGAAAACCCCAGCAAAGCCTTCCTCAATATAGAAATCACAAAGTACAAAAGTTCCCCAAGACAAAACAACTACTCCTCCACTTGTGCGCACCTCTCTCTCTTCACTAATGCGAACTTGCTTGAGTGAATGAGTGATTACAAATGATATAGAGCACTTCTATTTATTTGCTTCCGCTGGGGTGACAATTTCCCCAATAGGGTTGACTTCTTTACTTGACTGGTCAATTACATAATATAATAATCTTTGAGGGGTTTTTCTAGGCCGACACATGTCCTAGGGTTTACATTGATTCTTTCAATGACCTTTACATTATTAATTACATGACCATCATCTCTCGGAGGAGGAATACAATAATGTAAATAGAATATCTTCCGCAGTTACATTATTTTAACATTTATCGCACCCCCTCGCAAGAGATGGCATGTATAATGTTACTACGATCACTTAATGCATAGTAATGGCGGAGGGAGAGAATGAGGTGATGACAACACTGCCACTTATTCTCGACGGGAGGGCTATAAATGGGCATTCATTCGCCTAGTATCCAAAGGTCAATGACATTTTCACTGTTACAATTGTCATTTTATATCCCTTGTTTTGACCTGCGAGGGTGGTGGAGAAGGCATGACAATGGTGAGGGAGCACCATAGTGCTCAAAGTCAGAGGGGTCACTTTTGTCATGTGTAGAACTTGCAGATGAGTGGTGTTTTCCTTCCTAGGAACTTGGCCTCCATGATGGACACGTTGTTGGACATTGGGAATGACATACATGAATTGGAAAGCAATACATAGGCAGAATGCTGGAGTTGGGACACAGGGCTCAAGTGATGATAAAATGGTGCACTAACATTACTGCGCTTGTCAACCTCCCTTCTCCACTCCTCATAGTGGTTGTGGAGCTTGAGGTGGAGAATTTGGCCTAGGAAGCGGTGGTGGTGGGACTTGGAATTGGTGGGAAAGACATCAAGGTGGACCCTGGGACTGATGGGAAATAAATCAAGGTGGAGGAAGAATATCCAATAGTGGCCACAATCATGATGGACCTTAAGCCAATCGTTCCTCCCTCGGGAAGTGACAAGCATGAAGCTCTGGACCCTATCTAGGAAAGTGAACAACAGTTGGATCCTAGCCCCTCAAAACAACATCAGTAGTGGCTTCTCCCTCGTGTCTCAATAGTTCGGCATGGTCTATCTTTCATGGGCTCTTTTAGAAGTTCACGTTTGTAGCGTTTTTGTTTATTACTGTTAGTATGAATTTTTTCTGGCATATACCAATCTTTTTGTATGGTGCCTAATAGCGACATTTAGGAGGTACTCTTTGGGTGTTGTTATACGTCTCTTTTTTACTCTCTTGATGAACATTTTCTCCCTTTGGAAGGCCTAGTGCCGATTTTCATGCATATGTAAATTTTGTAGACATAATCTAAAATCTAAATTACAATGAAACAATGAAATAGTTTTAACATGACAGTACTCAAAATGGAAGAGGCCAATCGGCTGCACTGTTTGGTAGAATACATTACAATTGTCACCGTGTCCCCACTAAGTAGAATTTCATTTCCTTTTGTATGTTTGGTTTTTGGATTTTCAGCAAGAAAAAGGAGCCTGGGACTGCACGAGAGCATGTGGTAATGCCAAGATCGCTGGAAATTAATATATATTAATTATGGGCAGACGAGCAAAGTGAAAGGTTGATTAATGTTCATTGGCTTTATCACTTCCGTGGCTTGAACCTTCTGCTTCCAAGTTTCTCGTGATGTCTGTCACACTCATCAAATTGACTCTTCATGAACAGATGTCCGTTATACAAATGGTTGGCCTTCCTCTACTTTAGTTTCGACTTAGCTGGGGTGTATAGAGTTGTTCAGAACTCAAGAAAACGGGCCAAATTTTGGTACAGATTATACATTGCGCACAAAAAAAGAAAAAGAGCGTACTAGTTGGATGTGCACAAGTTATTGTCTGAACACATCAGATCTTTCTACTTGATAGGAAGGACGAGAAGGATTGCTTAACAGTTAATTTGTATCGAAGAAAATGATTGATGGAGTAATGTCTCTAACTTTGTCCTTTACAAGACTTTGTCACTAAATTCATTATGAGTTGAGCTGGCCTGGCAAAGTAGATGGGATATACGATAATGGAAAGTGAGAAAAAATTATAAAAATCATAAATAAATCTTAGGGGAGAGGCTCCTATTGTTGTACGGGAACCAGTAGTGGTCATGGTTCCCGTCACATCAACCACCCTATTCTTGCACATGACAAAATTAAAAAAACATTAAACAACATATTTCTGCACACATATATATTATATTAAGTCCAAAATAGGAGTAAAAACTGATTAGGACCCCAGCTGACAGTATTCAGTCCATTTAATGCCAACATTAAAAACCATCTAGTCCAATTGAGAATCCACTATGTATTACCATTAATTACAAATTAAACATCAAAAAACCCTCTCATAATTAATCTACTAAGTACATCCTGGGCATCACATCAGCCCTCATGAACCACAACTGGAGAAGCAACAATCAAACAGTAGGATCCAGTGTTCCATCACCCATTACCACCTGCACACTACAAGTGGAAAGGAGGGTCAGCATCTGGTACAAAATTATTCAACAACTCACACATGCAACCTCAATAAATGACACCCACCCATTGAAAAAATCAAATCACCCATTAAAATTCATGAAATCAAAAGGAGTTGCCAACCTCTACGAATGCCCAAAAGCAAAAATGCATTAAACTCTGCAAATAAAAAAATCAAATCATCCATTAAACCCTTAACTCAACAAACAAAATTCAACCTGCCAACCTCTACGAATGCCCAAAAGAAAAAATGCATTAAACTCTACAAATAAAAAAATCAAATAATCCATTAAACCCCAACTCAGCAAACAGAATTCGCTGCCCAAGATCAAATCAAGCATTAAACTCAACCAAAGCAGCTGGCCAACAACAAATCATCCATTAAACACACTAAGAGCACATGGATCATGCAAATACAATTCTCCAGCCATTGGATCGGTGCCAAATCAATCCCAACCTCCCATTCCTAGAATTAACCTTGCAATCCATGTCAATTCCCCTAAGCAATCATTTTCAATATAAAAAAAACTATAAACCAACCTCTTTGCACACAATTAAACCCATTTGCATCCCTTCAATTCATCTATCTTTCAAGCAGTGCATTTATCAACCAAGCAGTGCATTATCAGTCAGGACTCAACCTCCATCAACAACCCAACGGTGTCTGCACAGTGTCAACCATCAATCAACAACCAAGCGGTGTGTGCACTGTGTGACAGGTATGCACAGTAACCTATTTCATGTATTTGATTAACCATCTAAGTTTTCCTTTACAATCAGATTTCCTTTACAATCACATTAAAAATTTTGATGTCATTCCGACAAACCGAATTGGAGTTTGAAAAATCAGATTTCCTTTACAATCACATTAAAATTTTCGACTTCATTCTAGCAAATCGAATTGGATTTTGAAAAATCAAATTTCCTTTACAATCACATTGAAATTTTTGATGTCATTTCATATTAACGAATTGGATTATGAAAATGTTAAATATAATGTAGAAATAATGTTATAAATAATGTAGAAAATTATTCCTACTGATTATGCATTGTCTGAAATCCCCATCAACCAGGACTCAACCATTCATGTATCTATGATTTCCAAACCTCCCTTGTTAATAGGTGCTATCGAAACCGAAGTTGATCAATATGGTTAGAGATACCTAATGGGGCCAACAAAACATAGTTTTGGTAGATAGCTAAAGAAGTTGCCAATGGATTTAATAAACACCAAACTCCATACCAAATTCAACCATTGTGTTCCTCAATATTCCATATTTTCCTGATTTTAACAATCACATTTCTCCAATCTTGCAAAACATGATTCCCTAGAAAAATGGAATCCCCAAATAAGTGAAAGAATTTCATTCTTGTTTAGTAGTGAAACCTAAAACATGAGCAATTTTGTGGATTATTTTGTAATCCCATTGCAGAAGGATCTATAATACTCACAGGTTAATTGTTTGGATATAATACCCTATTAAATGTTACATGTATGGATGTTGCAGATTCTCATAGCCATGCCAAGAGTCAATATTGCACGTCGTACACTGAACACATGGAAGCAGGGTACCCAGCTACAATGCACATCATCGGGCCCGTGTTTCAAATGACAACATTACCACAAGAAATTCTGAGAATGGTCCCGTGGAAGAGGTACATGGTGTGGTTCCACCATCAACGACAAACCCATCACCACCCACAGTTCCAGCATCGCACATATTGCCACCATCTTCCACAGTGCAAGGTGCCATTTCAATGAAGAAGATCAGTGCAATTAGAGGATGGACACAAGAAGACATGTTAGCTGCAATTGACGATGTCGAATTCAAGGGGTTTTCAGTTAGAGCAGTAGCCAAAAAACATGGGATTGCACCCACATCAATCCATTACTGGATAAATGTCCTGACCCATACCAAGAGGAGAGGTCCTCTTACAATCATGACTGAACAGGAGGAGGAGGAGGTAGTGGTGTGGTGTAAGGAGATGGCAGAATTGGGACATGGGTTGGAGCTGATACAGAAATCAACTGTTGCTCAAATCTGTTAGGGGAGGACAAAACCCATTCAAAGATGGGTTTCCAGGTAAGTCTTGGTGGGCTGGTTTAAAAAAAAGGCATCCAGAGCTAGTGCTACGAACTGCAAAAGGCATGGACAGAGACAGGGCATTGAATCTACGCCCCATGGTTGTTTCCAAGTTCTATGACACTCTTTCTTCTACATATGAGAAGCACTCTTACACTCCATACCATATTTGGAACTGCGACGAGACAGGGTTACAGGAAGGAAGGAATCGTGGCATGCAGGTCATTGCAAAGAGAGGGAGCAGGAATGTGCCAAAGATTCTTCACAAGAGCAGGGAGTGGATAACCATTCTATCTTGTGTGAATGCAATTGGTATGGCAATCCCGGGGTTTTATTTGTTCAAGGGAAAAACTCGGCTGCAAAACTATATCCAAAACTGTGAACTTGGGGCGTGCATGGCTGCACATCTGCATGCATGGATGACTAAAGAACTTTTCCTGAATTGGCTTTGCCACTTTGCAGCATCCATAATAGGCGGTGTCTCGCCTGAAAATAGACACCTGTTGGTTTTAGATGGCCATGGTAGCCACATTGCTGTGCAAACCATCGAGGAGGCAAACAGGTTGGGCATTGACTTGTTAACACTTCCTGCTCACACCACTCACATGTTGCAGCCCTTGGATGTGAGTGTGTTTGGGCCTTTCAATGCTTATTTCAGGTCGGAAAGTGCTGCATGGATGGCTCAGAACCCAGGGGTAGAGGTAAAGAGGTTTGAGTTAGCTAAGCTTGCAAGCAAGGCTTTCAAAAGGGCTCTCACCTCCTCCAATATCAAGGTTGGCTTTAGGTGAACATGTATCTGGCCATTGAATTATGATGCTCATATGCATGACACCGGGTGCAGCCGAGCATTTGATGTGGATGGCCAAGAAGTTGTGGTTGGCGAAGATATTGAGGATGTCGAAGAGAAATTGGATGGGCAGCAAGAGGCATATGATGTGGACAACATGATGTCCCTTTCTCAAGGAAACTGTGAAGGAGTTGGTGCATCTGATGATGATGAACAAGTCTGCGCTACACAATTCGATGACAAAGCAGCAGAAGATAACATGGAGCTAGGTGGTCCAGCCCGCACAGAAGTGGATTCTGTGGCACATATAAATGTGGTCCATGGTTGTCACAGTCCAGGCAACAACAATGACACATTGACAATGCCAACCCAAGTATCCCAACCATCATGGATGGCAGAGGCCATGATGAACTTGAACAGAAACATTGGTGGTTCCACCAACGATGAAAGCATGAACATGCCTTCACAGCCAGATGAGATTGTCCATTTTTATGTTGATGGTGGGTTGGTAGAAGATCCTAATATAGACAACGAGGATGCAGCTGAAGAATATACTGTAGCAGAAGAACCTCTCATAGCTGAAGAACCACTGCCAGGGAACACACCAAGGCTTGGGAGATTCCTAAAGTTTCCAATGGAGAGAGTGTCAATGCAAGGAAGGGAAGGACATACAAACATTCTCCGATTGGGATGGATTTCACAACTACTCACTTCAGAAGAGTACATAAGTCTCTTGGTTGAATTTGAACAAAAGAAACATGCTTTGCAAGAATTAAAACAAAGGAAGAAAGATCTTGCGAAGGAAAAGAAGGAAGCAAGGATGATTGCAGTTGGACAGTGGGCACAGGAAAGGATTGCAAGAGAGGGCAATCGACAAGAAAAAGAATGCCAGAAGCAGTTGGCAAGGCAAGCAAAGGAAGCGAGGAAGGTGCAACAAATGAACCAAAATAATGTGATGGATGATACTACAAGAACAACCGATGATAGGAACATGATGGAAGGATCATTAGAAGCATTTGTAAACAGTGCACGATTCTACCAGGATCTTATTAACATTCAGATACCCCGCTTTAATCAGGAAGGTCTACACCCCACCTCTATTCCTACTAGTGCAGGGGCCCATTCTATGCTATATTATCCAACACCAACAATTATTGTAGGGGTCCCAAGCACAAGTCAGGCCTATGGCTATTCAATTCCTCCTTGGTTGCAAGGATTAAATTGGCCTCAATCTATTTCCAGCAACCCCACCCATCCTAATCAAACATCCACAGTAAGGTCACCCTACTTGCCTCAAACTGGAAACCCTACAAGAAATGATGGGGGAGGTGACGAACCTCTTCAAGAATAGGATATCCAGTGGATAGGTTAACCAAATGCTATTTTGTTTTCAAGGCATTTTATTTTTTTTGCAGCCTCAATCAAGCATGATGAGGCCTTGATATAACCTAAAACCTAGGTGATAGTTTTCATATAGACTGCAAATCCTAGGCATTGAAATCTACTACAAATAGAGGCATTGTATTTGTATTCCAGTTCTATTAATATAAAGTGCAGGTGTTTTATTATTGTAAATGAGCAGGTTTTATTTATTTATGTTTGTTTTCCATTCTATGAATGTTCATAACAGCTACAAAATCCAACTATTATTTGTTTTCCCTAACTCCTAGCAACACTCCTTTCACAAGCTCATTCAAGGAGGCTTATAAGGTAAAAGGAGAACCATAAAATATGCACCTATGTCACAAATTGCCTACTGTTAGTTTTGATGGCTTAAGTTTGGAGTTTTAAGTCACAAATTGATTGCTGCCCTCTTCTATTTTAATTCTATGGATAGCAATAGGTAACTGGCCATTTGCAACCTTGATCTTACATGCAGAAACCAACCAAACAACACTCTGGAGTACCATATTCAAAGTTGCAATTACGTTGATTATTGGTAAAGCCCTAATATGCACATGAGTGTCATCACCTCTTGATGCTATCAGTTTCATTCCTATCCTTAGGTGCCTTTGTGGCTACCTCAAGGTGTTATATAAATGTCAATGGAGAATGGACCCTGGTCAATGGCATCTACCCTAAGGATAAAACAATGGTGTTTAGGACAAAGCCCCATATTCACATAAGAACTTTTGCTTCATCATCCGTTTGATCACACTATTAAAACATTTTGGCAGACCTCGAGGATAACATGGTATAAACGCAAAGCATTGCACTATATGCATATATATAAATCATGACCTCTCTTCACAAACACACACATTTCTTGCCATCACCTAAGATTTCTATTTTAAGTCACAATTAATGGCTATTACCTAAGATTTCGATTAGTCTAACACGTACTGCTGCAAAATGACCAAAATCATAACCAAATTCTTATTAAAGTATTGCATATCTAGAGTTATCTACAGTAAGCATATCCAGAATTCAACCAACATTCAACCAAAAAACATTCACACTAAATTTTGCATCCACAACATTTTCATATCCACGAGGGGCCATGCCAAATTTTATTTCCACATCTTATTCTTCTTTTGCAGCTTCAAAAACCAATATAAAGATGAATATAAAAGTTCTAAAACCTACTGTTGCTAAAAAATACCAATATTGCGCCCAATTACCAATTATCTATAGTGACCATATCTACAATTCAACTGACATCCAACCAACAAACATTCACAACAAATTTCATATCCATTTTCATTTGCAAATTTGATATCCACATCATTTTCATTTGCCAATTTCATATCCATTTTCATTTACAAATTTCATATCCATTTTCATTTGCAAATTTCATATCTAAACCCTACTACTGCAAATGACTGAAATCACCAAAATGAATTTCATTTACACTGAAAGTAAACAACATTCATTCATCGACCCAAAATCGGATTCCATTCCAATATCCAAAACCCCATTACCACCACATTTACAAACTAATGACCGCGCATGCCTAAAAAAAGCCAAATATAGGTTGTAGAACAACATACAATCTCATACGAAATCCTCCACTGCAAACCCTAAACAAAAAATGTGTTAAAAATTGTTTAATTCATACAAACCGGTGGAAGCCAAACCCAAATACAAAACAGTGGAAGCCATAACAATAATTTCATTTTTGATGTGGGTTTTCAGACCCTGTCCCAAGTTATAGTCATGCACGCAGAGCTAGAACCGTCACAAAGTCAGGCATAAAAACTGGCCTTAAAACCAGAGACACCCAAGGGGTGTTAACAAGCCGACTGTCCACATTATACAATTGATACCGAAGCCATTGAAAAGCAGTAACCATACAGGGTCCGAAAAACTATTCAAAACGAAATTATCATAGACAAGCTGAGACAACCCTAACCGAGCCAAAGAGTTAACAAAATTATCCATGGGGATATGTGAAGCGTTAAAAAACGTTGTGGAGTTGCTGGTAGGAAACCCCTCCCATTGCAGGATGCAGACTCGAGGCCACCAACGACCGAGCAAAGAAAAACAATGATCGAGCCATAGAACAAATACATTTACAATGCAGCAAGACAAACACAAGCAACCAAATAGAAACCGAGCAAAGGCTTAACGAAATCATCCATGAGGAGGAGTGGAGTGTTAAAAAACACTACAGATGCTAGTAGGAAACCTTACTGGTTGCAGGATGAACAGCTGAGGCCGAGCCACCAACAACTGTCGAGGATGCAGAGCCGAGGGTCGAGCCACCAACAACCGCCAAGGATGCAGAGCCGAGGGTCGAGCCACCAACAACCGCCGAGGATGCAGAGCCGAGTGCCAAGCCACCAACAACCGCTGAGACCTTGTAGCCGGCACAGGAACACTAGGGACCAACAAGCCGAGGAACGGGCCACCAACGACCACCAACCGAGAAACTAATGCACCAAATCGAGCCACCAACGAACGCAAATAGGGAGAGCAACGCGCCGAACAGGGCCACTAACGAATGCCAATAGGGAGTGCAATGAACCCAAGAAATGCAGAGCCGAGCCAGGAATGCCACCGTGAATGAGCCTTCATGCCAGTAATGCCGCCAAGAACAACGACCTCTGCGCGCAGAATGAGGTTACACAATGCTCCGTCAATGGTTATGTGGCCTACCACCAGGCACGTAGGCAAGAGAGAACAATGGACCAGGGGTGGACCACTACCGGGGGGTCGGAACAGCCACACTCCAGTCACAAACAAGAATGCACAGGGAGAATAACAAGCCCCAACAGAATGGCATTTTCAGCAATCAAAACCCCACAAAAACCCTAGCGCCAAATATGTCCACGTGCCTGACACGCGGCTCTACCGTCTCGACAAGTGTCGTACCGAAAGTGGGCCTTCCAGCTGTCCTCTGAGGTGGTGCAGTGGGCCGCACGCCACTATTGGTGTCCCTCCCCTATACAGATAACCTTCGCCTTTGCACATGAGGGTTCAAAGCATACTTGGAATAAGCTATGATTCGTCTAAAGTGTAATGACGAAGACTTCACTGAAAACCTTGGTGCTGTGATAGTCCTTAGGATAAAAAGACAACTAAAACGCTCCACTGTCACGCTCTGCCATCTGGCAAAATTTTCCTAAAAACTGGTCAAATTTGTTTCTAGAAATTGTTATTTTCACAATTCTGCAATTTTAGAGATAGTGATGACTTTTCTTAGACTAAATGCAAGTTTAGAGATAGTGATGACTTTTCTTAGACTAAATGCAAGTTTAGAGATAGTGATGACTTTTCTTAGACTAAATTCTATATTTTAAAACTACCCAGATCACCCAAATTGGCCGGATTCCCGAGAGTCAAGGAGGTGCTCACTGTGATAGCCCAAGCAAAGCACTCTGACAAAACTCTAAACTCTATCGTAGATTTGACTTCATATTTATGAATGGACAGTGACACGTTTTAGAGTTTGCTAATCTTTTATGTTTTGATTTTATGGAGGACAATCTGTTAATATCTCAACAAAATTGAATCCTGGTGGATGGAATGAAATCCATCTAACCCCACCAACAGACCATCGTATCCTTGACACCATTGAATCAATTTATCATTGTTTAATTTAATATAAGATTAATTTATTTTCCATGATAATGTTCTTAAAAATATCCAACCATACTCCTTTCCAGAACTTAATTTGGTTTGAGTACTACTTGTTCTTCTTGATCACTAGATCTACTCTGCATGCTGATATGGACAGCTGAAGCCTCCATCTAGTTTGACACAATTGGAAATTAAGCATCTACTACATCATCTAAAAGGGACTTGGAGGGCCCGGCCTGGTCAAATTCTAATTGATTATAATAAAATATTGTATCCTTAATTAATTGCGTTAACTATGAAGTTTACTTGTATGTCATCAACATTAAATTGTGTATAAGAAAATGTTGTATTTTAATTAATATAAATGATTAATATTTATGAAAATCTGCCCGCTAATTATACACTTAAATTAATTAATATAAACAATTAATATTTATGAAAATCTGCCCGGTAATTACACACTATCCAATAGAAGACTGTCCAACGAATTGTTACAGGGATGCAGGGTTGGAATTTGAAATCAGGTATCTATCAAATCTGACAGTTAAAACCTTTTTACTAAATTAAGCTTATTCATTGATGGTTTATTATGATTTGTAACTTTATTTGGGGGCAAATCTCCTCGTGACCAACAATTTGTCCATCAAATTCCAGCCCTGTAGGGATGTATATTCACTTGAGATTGGAGAACGTGTCCCACGTTCCTTTCTCCAAAGAGAGTACACGTATGATCGTTGAAAAAGTGAATATGGTTGCAGGCTGGAGAAAAATGGTGCGCCCTGGATGGCCCGAGAAATTTATTTCAGTTGGTAAATTGGTCATATCATCATGAATGTCTGGCCAAATAGAGCCATTGTCCATGCCAAAGTGCTTTGCCATTTTGTTTTCAAAAAGTTGTCTTTAAACAGGACCACACTTCTCACGTGGGAAGTAAATGCAACAAGTGTTATAATGATAGATGTTGTACTGTATGTCATAATCATGTCTGTGTAATGGTTTGATACTGTGGACTCTGGAGAATGGGCAAGTTGATAAATGCTATTATTACTGTGTGATTTGATGGTATGTGATTTGATGGAGTGGAGATAATATCATAAATCCTTATAGATTTATATTAATTTATGATTTATATTATTTATAGTTAATTTTGGTCAATTATGTTCAAACATAGTTATCAATAGTTAATAAAATCAAGTATTAAAATTTTAGTCTTTACCATTATCAATCATGGTTAATGACATTCAAACATGATATTACATAATCAAATATACATACCCATGGTTAACCAAATAATCCATAGTCAACATTCGTTAGTCAAGAATGGTGAAACACTGATACCTAATAAAATGAACCATACATAACTAGAATTCACTAAAGTATATCATTGTTAACCAAAGATTAGTCAACAATGTTGCATTAATGTCAACCCTGGTTAACTAAAGTCAACCATGCAAAAACATATTCAACTATGGTTTACTATGGCTAAACTTGGTCAACCATTATTTGGCACCCTTTGTCAACCATAGTTAATGGCGCTAAAACATGATAAACCTTATCAAAGTAAAGTCGGCCATAGTTTATTAATATCTACCATGATTAACTATGGTCAACCAAAGTCAACCAAATTCAACCATGCTATATCATTTTTTTATTTTTTTGGTTACACCAATATAATTATTTATTTCAATAGTGGACAAGGGTTCCAATTTTTTTGTTTCAATTTTTTGAATTCACCAATGGAGTGGAGGATTTGTATATAATAAGTTAACTTAAATGCATGACAATGATTAAGAGGTTCCATCTTGGAATAAGAAAGTCTACTCCATCGAACGCTCTATTGATTTGCCAAGGGAGCTGAGTCTCAGCTGTATCATTTCTACTTGAATATCATCTTCAATTTTTGAATAGATTATCCACAATTTCATTGCTTCTATGAAAGTTAATAAAAAATTAATTCATCCAAGTCCACCACAATTTCATTGCTTCTATGAAAGTTAATAAAAGTTAATTCATTGAAATCCATTGTAGAATGGCTCTTGTCTTGATACTAGCACAACCACAAGTAAAGTGGTAGGTGAACACCCATAGGTAAAGCCATCCACTTAGTTTTGTGGAGATGGTTGATTGCTAAACAAAGGCTAAACATTAAACTAATTACCAAATTGACATTATAGTAATCCATTTATGGTATAACAAAAAAATTAAACTAATTAATATAAAGATAAAACAAAAAATCAAAATATGGCAAAGTAGTCAGCCCTCAAATGGCCTGTCAATGTACATGTATCCCTAAGTACAACAATGTGTATATGTATGTCAAAATACATATATACAGGACTATGCAACATCAAAAATCAATCTTTCGCTTGTTTTTCCCTAACTTTCCTCTATCGACCATCTCCCTAGGATCACTCTGCATCTCAGGAGTCTGCAAAAAAAAAATCATTATTTTTATCAAATAATTGCACTAATACCCTACCATTAACGAACTTAAAAAAATAACGTATGGCCAAATTATCTATGACAGACACTCACCAAATCCTCATGGGGTATAGATGTGAGCGGTGTGCTCATGGAAGACCTCTCTATAGTTGTGCTCTGCAAATAATGATCATATCTCAATTAATTCAACAATTCAACATTGATCAACATGTTTGGGTAAATTGAATAAAAAAACTTGGTCATTAATGAACATCTCACCACAAGAAGAGACCCGGTCAGAACCATGGATTGAGCAGAGGAGCTGGGCACTTCTGCCGCTAATGGCTGTAATCACCAAATGGGGAAATATTTAGACATGCACGAATAAACAATATAGTGACATGGTTAAATATTATGCATTGTGATTGTTGAAATAGTTACCTCTTTATGACTTGTGCCTATTGCAGATGCGGCACTAACTGCATCACCAATGACCCTTATTAGGAGAGGGGTAGATGGATCTCTTGTGTGTCTTCTATAAAGGACATCCACACCCTTTCTAGGAGTGGAGCCTCTCTTATACACTTGTGCCTTTTTCACATTTGGACTATGAGGAGATCCAACTGCTGACAGTCTATGAAGTATAGAGGCTGGTGGCTACAATCACCAATATTGACGTAGTTAGAAATGCATGGGTCAATTAAATACCATGTATTAACAAAATGACAATGATGAAATACATACCGATGTATTGTATACATCAATCATTTATAAGAAATGTTTTTCCACTTGTTGATCCCCTATGGGCTGTGTAGCGCTTGTCTCCCCACTAGGGGGGACATCACTAGATGAAATCATTTCCCTCTGATGGGGATCTATAACCTACAATTTAGAAAATTGTAAATATTAGATCGTGTAGCATTAATTAAGTAACATGTGATAACAAACTAACATGTATTAAAATAATGTTATGTTGAAATAGTTACCTCAGCATGAGATGTTGTCGCTGAAGGTATGGCAACATCTTGTAACTCAGAAGGTTCTGCTGCATGAGCCTCTTGCCCCTCATGCCCTTCTGGTAGAAACTACAAGTTTTAAAATCATTAAAAATATTAGAAATCTATATATGTGTACATAGTAAGGAAAAACAATTTACAAATGACACTAAATTGTTAATTGGATTTACTCATGTATTAAAATAATGTCATGTTGAAATAGTTACCTTGGCATGAGATGTTGTCTCTAAAAATATGACAACATCATCGTCATCAGGCGGTGCTGCTGCATGAGCCTCTTTCCCCTCTTGCCCCTTAGGCCCTTCTGGTGCTGGTACGTGAGCCTGTGGACTATGCTCTGCATCATCGATGAAAAGGTCTTCAACCTCGTGCCCTTCTTGTAGCAACTACAAGTTTTAAAATCATCAAAAATATTACCAATCTATATATATGTGTATAGTAAGGAAAAATAATTTACAAATGACACTAAATTGTTAACCACTTACTTACCTATGTGAAATAACCAGTAAAGGTATCATCTGTTTGGATAGGACCAAAGCAAGGATGGCCGCATACTTGAGCATGGGTGTGACTCTTGGCTGTGCTCATGATGTAAAGGTCTAAGGCCGCTACTAGATGCTCCTCCACCACTGGAAGGTGGTGGCTCTACCCCAATGGGAGGTGGTGGATCTACCCCACCGACAGGTGGTGGCTCTACTCCACCCATAGATGGTGGCTCTAATGGCCCTTCCTGGTACGTACCTTGAAGGTATGTGCTATGGCGAACAACCGCCTGTGCCAACAATAGGAAGGACTCCCGTGTCTCCGGGACCAACTGATGTGCAGGTGGCACATTGGCCTAGGTAGCTACCTACGAGGTGGAGCTACTGGGCGATTGGGATCTATGTGCCTTGCATTGGGACATTGCTGAGGCATCCCCATCCCAACACCCTAGTACTCCAAGATATCAAAATAGTTAACATGCTTCCCTATCACAAATTTTGCGTACACCTGTTTAAAAAAATATAGGGGCATTTCCCTGTTGTTGTGTGGTGGTGCATAAAACACCATGTACCATCGGTCGATCTAGTTATCTATGAATGGTTGATATGTACACCACTCGATAGAAATGTGCATTTTGTTTGCATTCGGGATTTCACCCGTCGGTGGATCTCTAAAGAGGGAAAATATATGTTGTTTTGAGATTTTCAACTTCCTGACTTCTTTGTAGCTAAGTCCATCCTGATATTGTTGCCTCTTTCTTTCTCTAAATGTGGAAGTATCTTCCAGTGCACCATCAGACCTACTAAAGGTCTATATCATTGCATCGAAATTGGATGCAAGCATAAGATGTCTATCATCAACAATAGTAATTGAGGCTTGAATTTCTCTGAGCTTCTGAATTTCTCTTTGGATGTCTGAGTGTGCATCCATGGTCGTCACTGCAATAAAAAATAAAAATAAAAATCATTAGAAACGTACACATGTGCTATAATGACATCTCTCAAAAATGAAAAATGTACAAACTTTGTGCAAGAATGAATACATTGCAAACATAAATATCATCTCAGGCATACATTACAAACATAAATATCATTTCATATGACCATTGTAGGCATACTTTATGGGTCCTTGTGGGCATAAGGGTGGAGACCATGCAGGCATAAAGACCATGATTATGTGGCAAAGATATGTAATTTTATTGGTTAAGGATGGGCAATACAAGACAAAAGACAAGGTGACTGGAATTTGCACACCTAATGAGCCAAATGACCCATACTGTGGTCATTTGGGTTGGTCCTAATACCCTAGACAAGGATGACTTGGAGATAACAAGTGACATGAACAAAGAAGCATGAAGTGAACAAAGAAGCTTGAAGTTGACACTTGGCAAGGAGATTGGGGGCATCCCTTATGGCATCTGCGGGCATCCAGAAATGAACCTGATGGACATGTGGGCATGTGTAGAGGGTGACATGCGGGCATGTTGAAGATGCATATGCGGGCATGTTTATGGAAGCTGTGGGCATCCTGGAGGCATGCCAAAGACCCCCATGCGGGAAATTGAAGAAGGTCTAGTTGCATGCATGTTCAAAGGCATAAATATGGCCCTTGCGGGCATGAGTTACAAGCTAGTGTGGGCATGCTAGAGGCCAAAGAAAATGGTGATGATGTGGGTATGAAGACCACGTTTAGGTGGGAAAAAGAAATTCTAAATAAATATATACATATATATATTTATAATTTATGATATTTTTATGGAAATCAAATTAAAATTTGATTTAATATTGACAAGTCGACCGTAATTCTCTTATGATACCTCTCCATACTTTTAATGGGCATGTTTTCTCCTAAAAGAGAGGACCCGGTAACAGCTTGACTATATATTTTGATACTTATGTCTCTGTGCATTTGCTTTATGCTAATATAAGGATCTTCTACTAGTTTACAAAAAAAAAAGACAAGTTGGCTTCCTATTTGATGAGGAAATTATGGAGACAAAATTACAAAATTAAAAAATTACAAAGATTATATCTTGTGTCTCTTGTGCAATGTGTTGATGTGTTTACTTGATGAATGACATGTGATTGGTACATAGTTCATGGATGAATATGATATTGAATTGAGCCATTGTGTCAAATAGGTGGATGTAAAATTCATTAAGGGATTGATAGTAGGGAGGAATTAAGATATGTTAAATAACAAATTTTATGATTTTTAGTTTTGGTATTTCATTTACAAATATTTCTAGTTTAGGGAAACATCAAAATTTATATTTTTAATGATGAAATGAGGCAAGGATTTGGATGCTTACCTTTCCAATTCTCTGTGCAAGATGAAATATCCCTCGTTGAGCTTCTCCAATGTGTTTTGGCAAGTCGAAATCGCTCGAGTGTTCGCGTTTTGAGAAAACAATGGGTAAAACAGTGCCGCGGTGCGCAGACTGTTTATTTTTTTTGTTTATAGTAACCAAAACGTGCACGCGTTTGTATCATTATAACACGCACACGTTTTGGAATCCTATCCTACATGTCAATTGACATGGCAGGGTTGGAGTCCGCCCATTCCTAGTTTTAAATAACGCTCACGCGTTTCGAATTTACACAATTCTCGTGCATTTTGTGAATGCACGATTGCACCTAAAGGGTCCCTCAACTTCGTGTGAGGCCCCTTTAGTCATGTTTTTCGAGAGCAAAATGAGACTGCTGACTTACTGTCCAAGGAAGGGCTGCTTCTTCCTTCGAGAATATGCGAGAAGACTTTGTGCAAGGGAGGACACTGGGTAACTACAAGTTTCGCAATGGACTATATGTTCTGATTATGCAACCTTTCAACAGTTTTATACCGTTTCCTCTGCCAAAGGATTTTTGTGAAGTTTTTTGTTTTATTATACATTTTTTAGTTTACATGCTTTTTTTGTAAATTCTACATGAACAGTGCAATGCACATGAAGAATGTAATCTAGACGTTGAAAGATTAAATAAATTATAACTTTTTTCTTTGGAAAAAAAAAGTAGATAATAATAGATATAAACATTAAATTGATGGTAAAATGTGTATGAATAGAATAAAACTTATTTATAGTGTAAAATGTAATTAAAATAAAATTTATTATGTGAACTCTAAAATATTTTAAATGAATTAAATATTTTTGTTTGAACTTATTTAGTTTTTAATGTATATATAGAAAATGGAGAGATTAAGCATAATTGGGTTGTAGAATTGAGGACATTTTATCACTAGTTTTTATTGAAACAGGTAAATTAAGGATTTACCGTTATTCAAATAAAACCAAACCCATAACATTGACTTACACTCTTACAAATATATTTGTAAGTCTTTGGCCAACCTAAAATTTATTAAGTGAACTCTAAAATATTTTAAATGAATTAAATATTTTTGTTTGAACTTATTTAGTTTTTAATGTATATATAGAAAATGGAGAGATTAAGCATAATTGGGTTGTAGAATTGAGGACATTTTATCACTGGTTTTTATTGAAACATGTAAATTAAGGATTTACCGTTATTCAAATAAAACCAAACCCATAACATTGACTTACACTCTTACAAATATATTTGTAAGTCTTTGGCCAACCTAAAATTTATTAAGTGAACTTTAAAATATTTTAAATAAATTAAATATTTTTGTTTTAACTTATTTAATTTTTAATGTATATATAGAAAATGGAGAGATTAAGCATAATTGGGTTGTAAAATTGAGAACATTTTATCACTGGTTTTTATTGAAACATGTAAATTAAGGATTTACCATTATCCAAATAAAAGCAAACCCATAACATCGACTTACACTCTTACAAATATATTTGTAAGTCTTTGGCCAACCTTCTTTTAACTCTTATATAATTAAAGGCAAATTTAAATCTTTGATAAATTTTCTTATTTTTAATATCATTACTTTTTAATTTATACAACATTAATTTAGAATTATAAAACAACTCTATTAATCAATTTATTTTTATCGTTTCTCTTAATTTACACAACAACTTTTTATTTATTATTTATTAATAATTAAATATGAACACATTGAGTTATCAATAATTCAATGTAAAGTGCTCATAAAACATTGGCGCAATGGCGAGTGTCACTTTTAATTATAAAAAAACAACAATTCTAAACTTCTTATCCATGTGGTCGGTTAGAGTAGGAAATTTGAAAAGCAATACAATTACAATATTTCACCAATGTATTATGTCAAATTATTTTATTTTAAAACTATAATATTTTATAAATAATATGTTAAAATATTATTGTTTCTAAATTAATTTAAATCTATCTTAATTCTAGTTTTATAGATCGGCTGGTTGGGAGAAATATTGTTGTTCTCCCCACCCAAATTCAAATCTCATTTTGTGACACTTGCTCCTTGGGAGCCGACTTTGACTATGTATGATTGTAATGCTACCTTAATTCTATAACAAGTGTTGGTAAACCTCTTTTAAAGTCCTCAACTTAAGGAAATGTTTGCAACTATCTTTATATGTACTTTATACAGGAAGATTTAAGGTGGATCTTTCAATTGCAATGAAAAAAAAACATTACTACATTGAGATCAACTCATCGAAAAATTTTAAAAAATATTTATACCATCAAAATGGTGAATTGTAATAAAGTAATAATCATGTCTAGTTATAATACATTCCAATGAAAAACAAAATAGGAAAATATGCTAAATTTGCATTAATTAATTAGTTAAGTAAAATATTTTTACATATCTTTTAATGAAATTAAATATTTATTATGCTAATCGAATCTTATGTTTTGAATAAATGTCTCTCTTGTAAGTCAAATCAAGGAAAGACTAATTAATACACAAATATTTACTTTATTGTAACTATTTACCAAAATATTATTTAAAATGTGAAGATGCATGAATGAAAATTGAAATTGAAATTCTATATATATTTCTATAAATGTATTTTACAATTTAGCCAATTTAAATTTGGAGTTCATATGTACTTAGTTTTATAAATTTTGTATATATTTAATTTTTGGAGCCTAAAAAACTTTTTTATGTTTTTATAATTAATAAAAAACTATAATTATTTTATTTTATTTTTAGCTATTATTTTTAAATTCAAATTGTAAAATGTGAATATTTAAATTAAAATTATATAATATTGTATAAAACATTAAGCCTCCCAAAATTTCAAATCGCTTCCACGTTTCACGAGAATCATCTATTTTTTGTATTATATAATGTTGTATAAAACATTAAGCCTCACAAAATTTCAAATCGCTTGGACATTTGACGAGAATCATCTACCTTTTGGATTGGGTTCCCTTCAATTTGAGTTTGAGTATGAGTATGAGATATTGATTTTATTGATATTTACATAAGGAGCATAAATATTGGATGATGTAGTTCATTATGAAGTTTGTTATTTTTTTTAAAATTTAGATTCTATGTTGTTTAAATTATGTTTCTGAATGTTTAATCATAGAGAACTGAGTGTAAGGAATTTTAAATACTATCTCAAACAAGGTTTTGACATGTTGATTAATTATTTTTTAAATTGATACGATTATTTACAAATTTTGACTATGATTGAGAGACAAATTACTTAGTAATGAGAAATTTGTTCATCGAGCATTTTATTACATATAACCTCATAATAAAAATCAATACGTCTTATCATATTCTTCTTATAAAGCTGGGTCTCTGTCACATACCCAAATTGGCGAGTCAGTATTTCACTGAATTTTTGTTTTTAAAGAAATTTACAATGACTACTTAATTTATAAACTATATTCATAAACACTTCATGATTAGTTTATTTCATCATCCACTTAATTATTCATAGGTCCATTCTTCCTTTTGGTTTTATCCTAACATTAATATAAGTACGAAGAATACACACTGAATATACTTATTGTATGCATTAACCCAGGGTAGGTTCTTGTATGGAACTCCACAACATAACATGAAAACTTATAATGGAATTCAATTATATTAACGACCAAAGGTCCGCCATCCTTGCATCAACCCATGACGATTAGTTATTCATAAACAAGATATTCATAATGCTTACTTTAATCATTCCTACAAACCTTACTTACTTATGCAAAAGGTCTTTGGTCAACAAATTCCATGAATTCACTTACCACTTTTAAATAACATCTTTGACTCTTCATGAAACATTTAAAAAATAACTTTGCATATCAAAAAACGAACTAAATGTAAATGCATCTAAATTACAACAACAAACAAATAAGAGGAGACCATTATATGTGGTTCACCCAAATATATGGGCTACGTCCACAAAGAATGTCGCAACATATATTATTTATCAAAATAGAGGTTACATCCAACAACACCGTTGTTGCTCTTCCTACCTTTTGTTTTCCCACATCCTCTTAAATATCATACTTATTTAGTAGATATGAACCAAAATGTATTCACTTAACATGCTTACATAACATCATACTTTATTTAGTATTTTTGAACAAGAATGTACCCACTTAACATACTTACATAACATCATACTTTACTTAGTAGATATGAGCAAGAATGTACCCACTTAACATACTTGCATAACCTCATACTTTACTTAATAGATATGAGCAAGAATGTACCCACTTAACATACCTATATAGATAATCTCTACTAATACATATATGTAGCAGAATTCAACTCTAATAATACGCCTTCTTACAGAGATCTATATAACAAAACAATGAATGCATTTTTACATTCAGCAGTGATCTATTCTCTGATTGCAAATAGATTTAAATACTGAGTATGTGCAATCGTAGAGATTTGGTCATTGGAAGACATCTGGTCTCTGATCTCAAATGGATTTAAGTACTGAGTAGGTGAAATTGCAGCGCTCTGGTCTCTGATCCTAAATAGATTTAAATACTGAGTGTGTGTGCAATCGTAGAGATCACATATTAAATGTTAAGCGTTAACGGAGATTGAATCAACTCGAGTTCAGGAAGTATAACATATAATATAACTGAGATTTACAATCCTGGGATCAACGTTTATCCCATCCCCATGGAAAAACAATTTATATAACATTTAATAGTATCATAGAGAACAGAGATCAAGCAGTCCCTTCTCATAGGGATCGAGCTTGTTCCTTTCTCATCTGCGCAGGCCAATTATGAAACAAATTATAACATTAAATTATACCACAGAGAACAGGGATCAAGCCATCCCTTCCCATAGGGATCGAGCTTGTCCCTTTCCCATCTGCACAGGCTAGTTCTAAAACAAAATTAAACATTAAATTATATCGTAGAGAACAAGGATCAAGCCATCCATTCCCATAGGGATAGAGCTTGTCCCTTTCCCATCTGCATAAGCCAGTTATACGATATACAAAAAAAATACCACACTGATATACAATAATGATACAACACAGACCTCCAATGAAATACAACACAGATCAAAAAATGAATACAATGCATACCTCAAAATGAATACAGCACATACCTCCAATGAAATACAACGCAGATAAAAAATGAATATAATGCAGACCTAAAAAAGAATACATCGCAGACCTCCAATGAAATACAACGTAGATCAAAACTGAATATAATGCATACCTCAAAATGAACACCACACAGATCTAAAGATTCAACAACGATCGATCGGATTCGTGGCAGCATTCTGGCAACATGCACTATATACATAACATAAATATTGCATCTCATGGCTGCATACTATGTAAGATATTGATCCAACAGAGATCAATCGAATCCCTGGTAGCATACACAGTTACAGAGATCCTAACCTGGGATTCGACGATGGAAGCACATAGATTCAACGATGGCAGCATATTAATAATATACATATATGTTTCGACAATGAAATATATTGTAACGAAAATAGTCAAATCGAAATGAGCGGAGAATAAGCTCTCAATGAGCTGCCCCTTCCTACGCAATCCACCTCGAATTCTTCATCCAAACCCCCCCCAATCACAAGCGTAAACACTAGTTATATAGTATTACGTTTCACCTCCTCTCCTTGAATAATTCGCCTCCGATAGAGGAATCTCCGGCCAGATGGATTTTTTAACCAAAAAATGAGGGGAGGCTTTGTTAAGTGGCAATAATGGGAGTAGTTCCACGTTTTTCCATACCCACTCGAATACGTAGTGGTGAATTATGAATGAGTTAACACTCCTTAATATTTAAGACTCGGCTTCTTTAGTTATTATATTCCAATTTATATGAAAACACTAATTCGCATTTGTTAGGTGGAGTATGCCTATTCTCTTGGTCACAGAAGAGAAAGTAATCTCCCATAATAAATATGGGGACTAACAAAGATACATTTATATTTTATGTATATATATCTATTTATATTATATTATTGTATTTTATCATGCATAACTATATGCATTAATTCTCTATTTAAATCATCATATAAAGGAAACAAAGATATATATATATATATATCATATTTAATGTTATATGAATAACTTTCTTCATGGGAAAAACTCCCCTTTTCACTTATGTTGGATTTTTAACGCAATAAATGTCCCTCACCTTTTGTCAATCTAGGGATAATAATAATAGAATGATCTCTTAGTTATATTTAGGATCATTTAATCATATCCATCTTCACACGAAAAGATAAACCCTATAACTTAATAGAAGGTTGCAACGAGTAACCACTATCCTCAATCTATGACGATGATACTTATAAATTTGAAGGTTAACTTTTAAATCATTTACTCTTCTTCAAGTTCCCGTGGCACTAAGATGATGCCCATCACATATCCCTAGATTCTGAAGGATACCCTGTCGTTCACCTTTTCCCCTTAGTGGATTCACTTTCCCGTCGCTTAGTTATGTCCGTCTTTAGTCTCATAAGTTTACAATTCACACTTAGGAATTAAGCCACATAACTTTCAAGGTTTATTGGTGGGGCCTTGGCCTTGAGATCCTCACCAGAAAACAAGTAAAATATACCTTTACATTTACAAAATAATAGGGGTATAAAAAATGGATATTACATCATCCTCCCCTTAAGAATAACACCGTCCTCAATGTTCATGCTTTTCAATTTTGTCTTCCCCTCTGGATTCATCTCTTGCTTGCTTCATCATTTTTGTTTTGATCATCTTCAAACTTTCATGATTCCCACAAGTTGTTATCGCTCATTACCTGTACTTTCGTGCAACAAAACCGGGTCTTTCAAAATTGTTTAGTAAAACATAACATCATTTCATAATTCATCTCAGAATAAGGAATGAATCTTTTTTTGCAACACAAATTGTTACTATCCATGGAACATCTTCTAGCCTTTCTTTGTAGTTTTATCAACATAAGAAGACATAATATAGGATTATTTCCAACATAACTCAAAATAATTCATAGTTGTCCAGATTTACTTATCCTTTGGAGAACGCATTTTACCTCGAATACTTGGACGTTTTAACAAGTCCTTAACTTGAGGTAGACATCTCTTTCATTCATAAGTTAGCATCATCTATTTACATAATTTCAAGCAGTAAAATTTTAAAATTCATCATTCATCCTCGCCCTTGAGGGAAATTTTCCTACTCAAGTATTCATAACATTCACACATTAAGGCATTCAACAGTCTAGTTACTTGGCAATTTGTTAACATGTGTTTTATTGTTACATCATGAAGATGAAAACTTTCAACAACATCTTGTTGATCACCAAACTCTCCCTTGAGTTTGGAACTTCAACAACCCTCTACTGAACACAAAACTCTCCCTTGAGTTCTATCACCAATTTCTGTGTGGACTTATGGGCTAAATTTTGAGGTTACTCTCCCTTTTGATTGCTAGTCGAAAGTTTTCTCCTTAAAAACATCAAACATCATTCTGTCTTCCAGATGTCAAAATTTGTGCTTAGGTCTTTCCATTGATATCAAATACTCTTTCACAATTCCCCTCAAGCCTCCTCGCTTGAGCCCGAGAATTTCTTTTCCACACAGCCTCCTGCTTGAGTCCAGGAAAAGTTACTTTAGCAAAGTAGATCTAGATCATCAATTTTTCCACTTGGTGTTCATTTAGAGGAAAGGTTCTTTCCCCCTCAAGCCCTCTCGCTTGAGTCCAAGAAATAAATTCTTTTTCCACTCAAGCCTTCTCACTTGAGTCCAAAAAAAATTCTTCTACCCCTCAAGCCCTCTCGCTTGAGTCCAGAAAAAATTCTTTTTCCCCTCAAGCCTTCTCGCTTCAGTCCAATAAAAATTCTTTTTAATAACAATCATTTATTATTTTTGGCATTTTTTGTTGATTTCAACATGCAACATAATAACATCAAATAGGTTTACCTATTTACTCATCAGTTCTTACTCATGCTTTTAATATATATTTTCATGAGTTCCTCTTCTTTATTCAGATTCTCACCATATGATTACCATGCATAATATATCATGCTCTTGTCCTTCAACAAGTCCCACAAAATTTGAAAATATTCCAAATTCACTTGTTAGTACCACTTTATATAACACAATCGAATTTTATAAGAAAATATTTTCCTACTCATAATAATAAGGAAATCATACTTCATGCTATAACATCTGTACATTATCAACATTTTTATTAGATTTATTAATTTTATCAATCATAATGATCAATATGGATATCGGTGGCCACCCACCTATTCCCCTGGCTCAAAACAGTTTCCCATTTCGGCAATTTTCTAGTAACTTTTCTACGGTTTTTCGGGTCCTAAACTTTCGGGGCCATTTTGAGGCCCTAAACAACCTTTTTTGGCGATTTATGGGGGCAAATTGGTTGCCAACAACATGCATTTGGCCCCAGTCGAAAGTTGTAAATCTCAGATAGAAATTTCCAACGGGCTACTGAGCGCCCCAAATGGAGATCGTATGCAAAAGTTATGACACCAGGAAGTTGACTATTCAACTAACCACCTTGGGGCCGCAAACTTTATGACGGTTCATCTTCTAGGGTTAGGTTTTTGGATGTTTTGGATTCTTCCCCCCATGCTTATGATAAATAGAATCTTTCGGCTTCTTTTTGTATTCAACTTGGCACAAATGAGCATAGTGGCCACATCTCTTCTCAGAGATAGATACTACCATTCTAGATGTTTTTTATTTTACAGTCTTTTCTATTTCCGCTATTTAATAGAATATGTGTTTACTATATCATTGTTTTCTTTTCAATATATCTATAGTATATGATTATGTATCTACTCTTTCATTTCCTTCCCACATCAATCCAGATCACATAACTTACAGCATGAAGTTGCATTATTAGCATATAGCGTTTATTAATCTCTTAACCTTTTCAACAATTCCAATGGTGGTCTAATTCATCATTCAAATTTTTCCCGACTTACGTTTTTATAATTTAAAAGACGATTGTATAAACAATTTGTGTATATACATCTCTATATATCTACAAAATTTCTAGAAATATTTACATCTCTTCCTTGAGTGTATCGAAGGTAAAAATCATAATTCAACTTCTAATTTTAGTATGTCGACAAAATACATGATATGAAAGCATTATGCTTACAATTTTTAATCCACAACTCTTGTTAGTCAAACATGTCTCATCATAAATTTCCATATCTTGAAGGAAGATAGCATTTTCGTTGATCTTGATACAACAATTAATACATTAATTGTCATGGTTAATATATTCATAGCTAAGTACATTCTTTCCCTTACATATGTGAAAAGGAAAATCAACTGTTTATAACTATTCATCTCTTAACCAAGTATAACCATTTTTCTTTTATCCGAAAAATAATTTATTCATTCTTGTGTAGGGTCGACCGCATGCAATACTATTTTACTTTCCTCTTGATTTATAATATATTGTCCTATGATGAATTCTACAAAATAGTGTTTATTCATTACAACTATTCTACTTCATCCTATTCAACACATCTTAGCTTATATGTTAATAGAATCTAGACACCTTAGTCTATCATAATTCTAAAGCAATGTTTACACTTTGTGGAGTATACTTTGAACCTCAAAAACATAATGATTTAGTAATAAATATAATGGAACGTACTTACTTGCAACTCACAGACGACTTATCAGTTACCTTTTGCCATCCTTTTGTGAAGCTTTTGAAAATGAAAATGTGTCATTGCATCTTACAGGTAGAGTTCTTTCATTGATTCAACCAATTTTCATTATTTTCCTCATGTTGCGCCCAAATAGGCCAGAGTGTCATAACTTCTACTCTGATACCATGTCACATACTCAAATTGGCGAGTCAGTATTTTAGTGAATTTTTGTTTCAAAAAATTTCACAATGACTACTTAATTTAAAAACTATATTCGTAAACACTTCATGAGTAGTTTATTTCATCATCCACTTAATTATTCATAGGTCCATACTTCCTTCTGGTTTTATCCTAACATTAATATAAGTACGAAGAATACACATTGAATATACTTATTGCATGCATTAACCCAGGGTAGGTTCTCCTATGGAACTCCACGACATAACATGAAAAATTATAATGGAATTCAATTATATTAACGACCAAAGTTCCACCATCTTTGCATCAACCCATGATGATTAGTTATCCATAAACAGGATATTCATAATACTTATTTTAATCATTCATACAAACCTTACTTACTTATGCAAAAGGTCTTTAGTCAACAAACTCCATGAATTCACTCACCACTTTTAAATAACATCTTTGACTCTTCATGAAACATTTAAAAAATAACTTTGCATATCAAAAAAGGAACTAAAGGTATATGCATCTAAATTACAACAACAAACACATAAGAGGATACCAATATACGTGGTTCACCCAAATCTATGGGCTACGTCCACAAAGAATGTCGCAACATATATTATTTATCAAAATAGAGGTTACATCCAACAACACCGTTGTTGCTCTTCTTACTTTCTGTTTTCCCACAACCTCCTAAATATCATACTTATTTAGTAGATATGAACCAAAATGTATTCACTTAACATGCTTACATAACATCATACTTTATTTAGTAGTTTTGAACAAGAATGTACCCACTTATCATACTTACATAACATCATACTTTACTTAGTAGATATGAGCAAGATTGTACCCACTTAACATACTTACGTAACCTCATACTTTACTTAGTAGATATGAGCAAGAATGTACCCACTTAACATACTTACATATATCATCTCTGCTAATACATAATGTAGCAGCATTCAACTCTAATAATGCACCTTCTTATATAGATCTATATAACAAAACCATGAATGTGTTTGTACATTTAGCAGGGATCTATTCTCTGATCGCAAATAGATTTAAATACTGAGTGTGTGCAATCGTAGAGATCTGGTCATTGGCAACGATTTGGTCTCTGATCTCAAATGTATTTAAGTATTGAGTAGGTGAAATCGCAGAGCTTTGGTCTCTGATCCTAAATAGATTTAAATACTTTGTGTGTATGCAATCGTAGAGATCACATATTAAAGGTTAAGCATTAACGGAGATCGAATCAACTCGAGTTCAGGAAGTATAACATATAATATAACTGATATTTACAATCCTGGGATCAACGTTTTTCCCATCCCCATGGATTCAACATTGCGCAACATACAATTTATATAACATTTAATAGTATCACAGAGAATAGGGATCAAGCCATCCATTCCCATAGGGATCAAGCTTGTTCCTTTCCCATCTTTGTAGGCCAGTTATGAAACAAAATATAATACTAAATTATACCACAGAGAACAAGGATCAAACTGTCCCTTCCCATAGGGATCGATCTTGTGCCTTTCCCATCTACGCAGGCCAGTTATGAAACAAAATATTACATTAAATTATACCGTGGAGAACAAGGATCAATCCGTCCCTTCCCATAGGGATTGATCTTGTCCCTTTCCCATCTACGCAGGTCAGTTATACGATCTACAACAAAAATATCACACTAATCTACCATAATTATACAACACAAACCTCCAATGAAATACAATGCAGATAAAAAATGAATATAATGCAGACCTCAAAATGAATACAGTGCAGACCTCCAATGAAATACAATGCAAATAAAAAATGAATATAGTGCAGACCTAAAAAAGAATACAGCGAAGACCTCCAATGAAATACAACGTAGATAAAAAATGAATATAATGCACACCTCAAAATGAACACCACGCAGATCTAAAGATTCAACAGGGATCGATCGGATTCATGGTAGCATTCTGGCAACATGCACACTACACATAACAAAAATGTTGCATCTTGTGGCTGCATACTATGTAAGACATTGATCCAATAGGGATCAATCGAATCCCTGGTAGCATACATAGTTACAAAGATCCTAACCTGGGATTCAATGATGGAAGCATAGAGATCCAGCGATGGTAGCATATCAAAAATATACAGAGATGTTTCGACAATGAAATATATTGTAAAGAAATAGTCAAACCGAAACGAGTGGAGAATAAGTTCTCAGTGACCTGCCCCTTCCTACACAATCCACCTCGAATTCTTCATCCTGCCCCTCCCCCCCACCCCCGATCACAAGCGTAAACACCAGTTATATAGTATTATGTTTCACCTCCTCTCCTTGAAGAATTCTCCTTCGATAGAGGAATCTCTGACCAGATGGAGTTTTTAAATGACAAATGAGGGGAGGATTTGTTAAGTTACAGTAATGGGAGTAGTTCCACGTTTTTCCATACCCACTCGAATAGGTAGTGGTGAGTTATGAATGAGTTAACACTCCTTAACTCTTTAAGACTCAGCTTAAGTAGTTATTATATTGCAATTTATATGAAAACACTAATTCACATTTTTAGGTGGAGTATGCCTATTCTCTTGGTCACATAAGAGAAGGTAATCTCCCTTAATAAAGATGGGGTCTAACATAGATACATTTATATATGTTATGTATATATATATATATCTATTTCTATTATATTATTGCATTTTATCATGCATAATTATATGCATTAAGTCTCTATTTAAATCATCATATAAAAGAAACAAAGATATATATATATATATATATATATATATATATATATATATAATGTTATATGACTAACTTTCTTCATGGTAAAAACTCTCATTTTCCCTTTTGTTGGATTTTTAACGCAATAAATGTCCCTCACCTTTTGTTAAGCTAGGGATAATAATAATAGAATGATCTCTTAGTTATATTTAGGATCATTTAATCATAGCCATCTTCACAAGAAAAGATAAACCCTATAACTTAATAGAAGGTTGCGATGAGTAACCACTCTCCTCAATCTATGACAATAATACTTATAAATTTTAATGTTAACTCGTAAATCATTTACTCTTCTTCAAGTGCCCGTGGCACTAAGATGATGCCCATCATCTATCCCTAAATTTTGAAGAATACCCTTCCCTTCACCTTCCCCCCCCCTAGTGGATTCACTTGCCCGTCGCTTAGTTGTGTTCGTCTTTAGTCTCCTAAGTTTACAATTCACACTTAGGAATTAAGCCACATAAATTTCAAGGTTTTCTGGTGGGGCCTTGGCCTTCAGCTCCTCACCAGAAAACAAGTACAATATACCTTTACATTTACAAAATAATAGGGGTATAAAAGAGGGATATTATAGTCTCCCCTCCATTGAAAGCATCACTATGACAAGGTGTTTATTGTACAAGTACAAGATAAATGTCATGTCATGGAGACCAAAGAATCCCTAAAATTTCTTTTAAGTCCAGTCAAGACCACCTACTGCTCAAGAGGGGTTAGCATAAAGATAACATGGCTTGCATAAAGATAACATGGTTTGGATAAACCAATTGGGGATCGACGGAAGTGCAACATTGCTAGATATCAATAATATTAAAAGTACTATTACAACTAAGCTTAAAGAGAAAATGTGGGGTCATGAGGATTTGGAGAGTAAAAAGAAGTTAAGATTCTACAAGGAGGTTATTAACCCTAATCTAGAAGACCAAAAAATATCTCTATTCTAACAAGCTCAAAGAAGAAAACTAACATAGCCAAAATGAGAACGATGATCTTTGAAGTGAAATAGGGCACTTGACAATTCCTAAAACAATGTGGGAGGAAAGGATTTTCCATCATTAGATCACAGTTCCAAAATCTTTATCATAATTATAAGATCTCTAATCTTCTAACTAGTCAAAAGTAGAGTGACCTCTATACACTTCTCTCTAAGCTTTTTGAACATAGGAATAATTCGTTACAACAAAACAAATAATTTCTTAAGGTCTAATAAACCAAAATTAATCTAAGTAAACGTTAAGCATCATCATTACAATGGTCAACAAACTACTCCAAAATATATTTTTTAAATTATCATGAAAAGCAATATTTTACTTGAAAACTATTCATGTGAAACAAATCCGTCACTGCCTTTCAAGATCCGGAAGACTTTTCACGCCAATCAGCTAGAAATTTGTAGGTCCAGACAATACATGTGCGCATGCCCAACCACTTTGCTTTCGCTTTTGTTGTTTGTGAATTTTTGTGTACCCAAATTTCGGTTTGTTTTCCTTGTCTCTCAACAGCTACCAGCAAACAGACATAAATTTTAATAATAGTGACGGTATAATGGTGGACACGTGGTATTTATTAAAATAGTGGCACATGGACCTCGTCAATCATCTCTCCAATGAAAAAAAAAGAAGACCATCCGCATCTCAGCTTCTGGCACTTCAATTTCGACTCGTTTTTATTTTAAGTGAGAAAACACCGATTTTTGTTCCGACTTGCAATGTCAAATTCACTCCTACTACTGAGTTGTCTCTGTTTTTTTGTCTGGAGATTAACACAGTGATGCCATCAACAACCGGATTCCTTTCTCCTAATTACTTATGACTCATATTTATCAACAAAAGATTCTTCATGATGGCAACAAGTTTGATGATGTTTTAAAAGAAGTATCAGTCATTTTATTTTTGATTCCGGTGCATGTGTCTTGCGTGCAACCGGATTTTTAGCGGAAGTGAACAAATATTTTATTTAGCTCCTTTAATAAATATCTATGCCATTCTAATGTTCAAACATCATTTATTATTCCCCTTATTCCAAATCCCAAAGCTTCCACCCCAAACCTAGGAAACTAGTAATTTTCCTCCTTGGCAATTATTTGACCCTTAGCATCAATTTGACAAACTCTAATGAATATTTCCAATGTGGTTAGTCCATTGTGACCCAATGGCAATTTGGGACATGACAAATCCTCCCTTCCCAATATTGCTTTTCCTCAAGCAATTTCAAGCATGGGTGTTAAAGAACCTGCTTTATGTATAATTCTTTGAAGTTGCCATTGAATTGCCCAACTTTGAGTCTTTGATATTCCATGAAGATTTTAGAGAGGAACCACCATGCTTGTTGCTGCACTACTTTGATAAAATTCACTTTATTAAGTGGGAAATCCATCTCCCATACTGCTTGTTTCCCCAAAAAATTTGAAACCAATGAGACAAAAGTTATTCCAGGGTCCCATTGTTTGTACTGCACCCCAACAATTAGGAGTGCTCTCCAACCCATACCATCAGATAAGAGGATTCCTAGATACCATTTTCTTGTATGCATTCTTCCAAACATCATGAGTAAAAAATATATATCATCAAAGTACATAACAACATAATGAAAATGTACATCAAGGAGGTGCTTCATCAAATAATCATGAAAGTGCTTATACCTCCAAGCAAGTAGACCACCATTTTCCAAGTGCATACAAGCTTCAAGTGACCAATCAAATCTGCTCCAATGACATAGGTGAGGATCCCATGTCCTATAATGCTGCTACAAAAGGATTTGATATGCATCAAAATATTCAGCCATGTATTCTTTCATCCAATAAGTGAATGAAGAATCTCCACTAAAATCTGAACCAAATAATGAGCAGAAAAAACAAGGAGACTTCAAATGACTCAAAGAAGTCTCACCCATACATCCCTGAATGTGAGAATCATAAAGATATAACAAAGTATGTGTCTGCCAACAAAATTTTTCTCCAATCATAAATCTATTCACCCAAGTGTTGGACGAAGTTCCTCCAACATCAAATGAATCAAGTGCTGAGCAGGAAAAACCATGAGTCTTGAAGTGACTCAAATGCATATCATAGGTGCATCCATGTAGATGTGCATCATCATAAAGTAACAAAGGATGCTGCTGAAAATGTTAATAAGAATGTGCTCCAACCATATCATCATAAAAAGTAAATCTAGGAGTTCCATACTCCTCATGTGGCACCATAAAAAAGAACCCTTTCACCAATTCTTCATTGAGACTAATGCTGCAAAACATGGAATTGTAGGATGTAGGAGAATTAACTAACTCATCCAAATGATCAAAAATTGCAGAAGTTTCATCATGGGAAGGATCCATATGGGTAGTATCATTTAGCTCATTCAAAAGTGTGAAACCTTTGTCATAGATTGGTTCCAATGTAGAGGAATCATGCTCTTCTTTAAAAATTGCATAACCTTCATCAAGAGACAATTCAAGTTCCTCTTCCACCACATCAAGTGTTTGGATCTCTTCAAGTTCATCTTCAAACACATCAAGCACATTCAATTTTCCACATTTCTCATGATCCACCATGTCATGAGAATCCTCCAAACAATCTACCATTTGATAATCTGAAACATAGGAGGAAAAACAAGTATCTTGCAACTTTTCAAGAAGTTGCTCATTTTGAATTGTGAGCTTATGATTATCCTCATTATTATTCAAGTATGCATCATGTAACAATTCATTAAGCTCAAACAAATGGTTTCTATCAAAAATCAAATACATGAAATTACCTTTGATGTGGCACATTGCTCTTTGAATCTTCTCCATGTCTTCAAGGAAGGATGTTTCCTCCAATGAAGTAGCTCTCCAACAAGAATTTGACATCAATGCTTGAGTGTTATGGAGAATGTTGAGGGACTCTTGGATCTTCTTTTCATTAATATTTAAGGAACCTCCAAGAAAATGAGGCTCTTGCAAATGAACCTCCTCATCTTCTTCTTTCTTGCTTGGACCAACTTCATGAAGCTCAAGTGGTGATGGGGAAGTTGATCTTGTTTTTTCTTCAACTGTTACAAGGTCTTCATTTTCATGTTTAGTGGAATGTTGGCTTGCAGAAATGCTTTCAAAAGTGATCTCTATGTCACCAACATAGAGGTGTGAGCATCCATCAGTAGGTACTTCTTCATAGTTCAAGCATCCATCAGTATATGCTCTTTGGTTCATGTCCAAGGTAGAAGGTGTCTCGAAATGATCTTCCACATTTTCAATAGAATCTTCTTCTTGCTCTTGTGATGTCTCTTCCTTTTGATCCTTCAAGCAAGATGATGCAATTTGCCCCTTGTTTTTCTTAGAATCAATATCTTTGGACTGTCTTTGAAATGGATTCTTATTACCTTCCTTCATCTTGAGTTTGTTTTTTATAATGAGGTATTCATAAAATGGTAGAGTGTTTTTGAAACCTTCACTCAAATTTTTCCATTCGAGATGAATTTCTTCCATATATTTGAATTCAACAAATTTTGGTATAGTATGCCTTGGTGTTCTCTGAAATTCATTTGCTCTATTATGGGGTACTGTGCTTGAGAAAATATGCTCACCCATTGGCTTATTTTCCTCACTTTTTCCTCTTCAACAAAAACACTTTTGGTTTCAATATCTAATGGTGGTCCCTGACTTCTTGTCCTCATTAATATCATATCAAATCAGGTGCCAAGATCATGCTCTGATACCACTATATTGTCCCTTGTTAGGAATTTTATTAAAATGACAATTTTTCACTTTTTTTCCCTAGTTCGACCTTTGACTAGTTTTGAGCTCTAGGTCTCCAAATTGCTCCAATTGCTCCCAAATATTCTGATAAGGTATATGGATGATGTTAGAACATAAATATGTGTTTCATGGATGATTTTGTACCTTTAAAATACTTCTACAAATCCTCTTTCGATTCTAGCCAATGTAGGGAACTTTACTAGTAATTTCCCTTTGACTAGTATTGGTCTCTAGGTCTCAAATTGGCTCCAAATGCCTTCAAATCTTCAAAGAATGTGTATGAATGATATTAGGACTTGAATATGATGTTTAGTTATGATATATGGCCGCCAAAATATCTCTTCAAACTCTCTTAAGATTCTAGACCAAGTATGCAATTTTACTAGTAATTTGGGGTTCAAATCCCCCTGGGGTAAGTACTGAAAATGGCTTCCCAAATGCCTCCAAACCCACTCGAATTTCTGAACAGAAGTAGAGGATATCTCAAGGATGATATTAAGGTCCCCAATGAACCATTCATTAGTTATTAAGTCTGTTCCAATCCTCTCCCAAACAACAGCAAATATCACTAGTTTGACCCTTGGGGAAATGGCACCAAATCTTCTCCAAATGTAAATAAAATGAGTAAAATGACTTCAAATGCTTGAGCACTGAACATGAAACTTGTATAATACATCAATAGAATTCCATTCATCAATAAAACATCAATATTTTACTTATCCATTCGAATCCATCAACATTACATTGATTCACAACAAGGTAGTGGAGAAATGGCACTGTTCTTTCATTAAAAATGAGATTTATACATTTCTACTTGGGATTTCGACCTCCAAATTTCAGGAGATGAAGAATAGAGTATTTAATTTATATTACAAAATAAATGGGGCATTATAAGCTCCCCCAAAGAGTACAATAGCTCACCAAAAATGCCCTCCCTCAAGGAGCAAGAATATGCCTTCAAAACTGGAAATGGTTGAGAGAATGTGATGCATTAGAAGAAACCATGATCTTACCTATAACTTACACCTGCAAGAAATGAATCCATTAAAGCTCCAAATGAAAGGTCTGAATGGCCTTTCCAATTTCCAACTTGGATGGGAATCTTTCACCCTCGAAATTGGCTAAGGCAAGAAACTAGTCATCCACTAGCTCTCCCTCTTCACAAATGCAATTGCAAATTTATCAAATGATAAAAAGTTGGTTTATTTCTTTTTTATTGACATTTATAAACTTCTAATGTCCTCCATGGGTCGAATTCCTTCCAAGAGACTCATGCCAACTCAAGTTGGGAAGAGATTCCAAAGAATGCCACTTGTACAACAATTCCTAGTCCCCCACTTCCACCAAATCACATGTGGAAGCATCTTAGTTGCCCTAACTCCCTTGAGAACCCTCTTGGAGTCTATTTTTATCCCTGACATGTCATATATATCATATGTCATCCTTCAGGTCTGATTTGTGTCATAGGTGTCATAGCATCTTCATTATTGTTGTCATAGAGCTAGGGAATCTAGCCCAAGTGTCTCATTAGCTCCAAATTGCCTCTTCCTCTTCCATGGGAGTTACTCTTCCTCTACATTTCGAACTTGGATGAGTCATGCAATGAATAATACCTTTTGAACTCCCCCAAGTATGTTACCATTCACCTTGAATTCGAATTGGTGAGAGAATTATGCCAAGTGTAGTGGGGAAATCTAGCCAAATGTGGGTCCCCCTTCCTCCATGTGTCTTCATGATCAAATTCCACTTTTATTTCCACTTGTATATATTTATTTAGCTCCTTTATTAAATATTTATGCCATTCTAATGTTCAAACATAATTTATTATTCTCCTTATTCCAAATCCCAAAGCTTCCACCCCAAACCTAGGAAGCTAGTAATTTTCCTCCTTGGCAATTATTTGACGCTTAACATCAATTTGAAAAACTCTAATGAATATGTCCAATGTGATTAGGATATTGTGACCCAATACCAATTTGGGACATGACACAGTTCATCTTAGAAACAAAGTAAGCAGCGTGTCCGCAAAGGAGGGGAACCTAGTCCCTTGGGGTTTGGGGGATGATGTAAAATCCATCATGCCATTGGGTTGGCTTCACAAGCATTGGTTGGACATTTTTAGGGTAAACGAATGTGTGGGAAAAAAACATAGGGTTTGGTTGAGTCAAGTCTAGAAACCAAGCCTAGGTTATAGTCCATAGTTCCTCCTCCTAGCCAAATGGTGGATGTTTTTTTTTTCCAATTTGCAATAGATGTGGAAAAAACATTGAAGAAAAGTTGGTGTTGGGATTCAAATCCTTTATTGCTTGGGTGGATGTAAAATTCATTAAGGGGATTGATAGTAGGTAGGAATTACCTTATTTCTTGGGTGGATGTAAAATTCATTAAGGGGATTGAATTTTAAAATTTTTAGTTTTGGAAATTCATTTACAATGATTTTTAATTTAGGGCAACATAAAAATTTATATTTTTAATGATGAAATGAGGCAAGGATTTGGATGCTTACCTTGCCAATCCTCCTTGCAAGATGAGATATCCCTCGTTGAGCTCTGAATTTGGCCTCCCTTCACTTCTCCAAGGCGTTTTTCCAAGTCACAATCGCTCAAGCATTCCGGTTTTGAGTGGGTAAACAATGGTTGCGGTCCGCGAATTGTTTTTTTTTTGTTATATTAGCCAAAACGCACGTGCGTTATAGTGATACATAATGCATGCACATTGTGTATCACTATAACGCACATGTGTTTTGGAATCCTATTCTACATGTTAATTGACATGGCAGGGTCGGAGTCCACCCATGCCTAGTTTTAAGAAACGTGCACGCGTTTTCAATTTTCTAAATTCTAACGCATTTTGCAAATGCATGATTGCACCTAAAGGGTTCCTTAACTTCGTGCGAGGGCCCACCTCTTAGTTTTAGGATAAATTGGGACATCCCTCTCCCCTTCGCCACCTTCATAATACTTTCTACTGTTGTCGGTTCTTCCTCAACGACCATGGCAGTGTGACTTAATTGTTGATCTTTCGAAGCCTCCATTGCCAACCTGCTTGTTCTATAAACCATCACCGTGTTTAGTTTACTAGATAATTGCCTCAAACCCCACAAAATTAAATGTTGATGTATATGTAACTTCGAAATGTATTTCACATATATGTATATTGTATTCCTATAGAGATGTTATTATTCCTCTATATGGAAGTGTCGTCATTTATATTGTTAGTGTCGTAACTTATACTTGATGGGTTATTAGACCACCATGTTGGGGTCGGCCCTGTATAAGTCATGTGGGACGAAGGGTTATTAGACAAACCTAGTGGGGGTCGGCCATGTGGGTCAAAGGGTTATTAGACCACCCTATTTGGTGTTGGCCCAGTCAGCATTGTGTTATGTGGTTAAGTTAAGGCCGACCTAGTAAAGGTTATTAGGCAAGTCAAGTCTAGTATAAATAGAGATCGGGAGATCTCTATTTAATCATTCTATTCTCTCACTCACACTTTGGAGAGTGGCGCACTTGTGGAGGAGGAGGCTCTGCTGCTAGGAGAAAACTATCTCTTGTATTCTAGTTGTATCGTTTCTCTATCTATCTCTGAGGAAGTTATTGGGGTTTTTTCACTTTTATGGTTTTCCCCAAGTAAACTCCGTGTCTCTTATGTGCTTACATTATTGTGTCCATGATTGATATGCTGTAGATATGTTATGCTGTACATGTTATTCTATTAGTTAAGATACTAGATCAGATTGAAATTCTGAAAATCTAACATGGTATCAGAGCTAGCCTGAAAGAAGGCATGGTATGGCATATATGACACTTGTTGCACTTACGATGCTAGGGCTTGATATAGCAAAAACCAGTCATCGTAGAACGTTCGCTATAAATCCATTTTGGAGAAATTTTCGGATCCAAAACTTTTACAGTTCAAAGATCAGATCCCCATGTACATTGTGTCCAAAGGACAACCTCTAATTCATTGTACTCTGTGATTTATGATATGTACAATATAGGGTTTCTGCCTCTTCCAGATCTCAGTCATAAACATGTGACCTGGGAAAAAAGGTCATAACTTGGACTAGGAAGCTCCAAATGAAATTTCGTAAAAATTGATAGGTAGTACACAGACTGTACTATCTCATGAAATGTTTTCAGAGGCCGAAGTTGAACCAGGGACATGTGGCACTCTATACAAATTCGATCGCTTGTTTTATCCCATAAACAGGTCACGTTGCGACACTTGGCATAACTCTCTCTCAGAGAATCCAATTGAGGTCAGACCTGTCGAGATGGAAAGATGACAGGTCGAGCTATCGTAAGAAACTTTTACAGACCTTGTGGATCAAAAAGTTTAGAGTTACACCAGAAACAATCAGGTACATATTTATGTCATAACTGAATTATTTTTGAGCACCTTCATTCATGGCTTCCGGAATTTAGGGTTTCAGATTAAGTTGGAATTTTTGTAATCAGAGACTACGGCTGAATGCTACTCATCAAAATCGAAATTTAGAGACCAATATTAGAATTTTTGGTTGGGCAGAAGGTCGGGCTTGATCAGACCCTAGTTCGGGACTTTGATCGGAAAAGTGGAAAATTAGGGCTTCTGCAAAAATGGGAATTTTTGAAATCTATGACCACGGCTGGAAGCTCCTCAGAAAAATAGAAGCTTAGAGGTTTGGGTCAAACCTTTTGATTGGGCAGAAGAGTGGGATTCATCAAACCCCAGTTCGGGGTCATGTCCAGTGAATCCGGAAGTTTCAAAGGCAAAAATTGAGGAGTGAAACTTTGCAGTTTTCAAATTCTGAATATACCAGCTTGATCAGCTCATCAAGGCACATATTTCTATCCTTTCGGAAGTTTGAAATTCAAAGTTTGAATTTTTGGGGTTTCTCTGACAAACCCTAATACAGCTCCAGATCCAGTTCCTGCAAATCAAGTGGATTGGTTTAATCCTAGAAGAGGATGGATTGGTCACCTGCATAAGTGAAGAAGTTCCCGTTTCAGAGGGAGATGAGGCTCAGGCCTTACATAAGAAGATTACAAGAAATCTCGACAGGTATGACTCATCCAGGTATGTCTTGATATTTGTCTTCATGTTATTACGGTTAGAACAATCTTGATTTTAGACTTGTTGTATCACCTTAACAAAATTATGAATGCATTCATTAGGGTGTTGACACTTATGATTGTACTAATGCATTATGGTGTTGTATGAGGTTTATGTTGTCCGCTAACATGAAAGGTACACCAAGAAAGACAAATCATGTTCTAGTTCAAGAACATATGATCATGATGACATGAAGACAAAGATTCATCCATTGTCATGGATCACTTAGAAGATCTACTTACGAGGTATGTATAACTTGGTTCTACAATGGATAACTTATGAGACATGCAGGTTACTAGCACAAGTCATTGAAGAGAACCAGAAGACATTATGCGGGTATGTTAGATATAACTAGCTAGCAAGCTAATCCAGGTATGTTTTTCCTATATCAAGCTAGAATCCTACCTTGTGTTAGGATCTTATATTGTTGTGTTGTTGATAATGATTATTCATGAAGTCATAGGTTTGAATAGTCATAGTTGTATGCATTTTGTGTTTCTTACCATAATTGATGATATGACTAACCAGAAGAATCATGAAGGTATAGGTTTGAGTAATCACGGGTTTAGGCATATTATGTTTCTTACTTTAATTTGTGATATGACTAACCATAAGAGTCCTATATAAACCTTGAATACTATTGCTTATTATTTCTGTTTGAAATGATCATGACTATACATGCTTAAGATTATTGTGTTTTGATAGTATTAAGAATATACTAATGAATGTATGATTATGTATGAGACCTCAACGATAACACAATGATGATACTAATAAGCATGCATAGTGATTAAGGATGGATATAAGTTCAAGGACAGGTAATCCAGGAAGCAAAGATCAAGAGGGGGGACACTCCAGTTGTTCCTGCAAGAAAGAGAAAGATCAAGAAGGAGCACACTTCAGTAGTTTCTGCAAGGATGCATATATTCAGAGGGAGTTGACCACTTCTCACAATCCACATCAGAATGGAGCTACAGAAGAGAAGAAAAGACTAAGAGGGAGTCAACCCAACAACCAAACAAAGATAAGTATTTGAATTGTCATTTCTTACATATTTGTTTGTTTAAATAATGTTATTCAATTATGTATATGCTTATGTTCCTAGACTTAGGTTGTGTATTATGCATATTAGAATAATTGCATTAATGAACAGTATACTACTAATATGCATGTGATGGGTAAGTGGCCTATGGCACTATGCAACATTCCATTGCTACTTATCTAGAATGAAACCTCTTTGCTGACATGTTGGGAGTAGTGCAAACTCTTAACAATGTTCTAGTAGAGATTGGAAGGCATCTAAAAAGTTACAGGATATGGATAAATGTTGTATTGAAGCATTGGCTAAGATAATTGCATGATTGTATGACATATTTCTTTATGTGTAAGAATTTGTTCTGAAAACTATAAGATGTTTTCTAATCATGCAATTTAACTTGTTGTGTAGGAAAGATCGTATACCATCACCTACAAAAGAAGGACTACAACATTTGTTCAGCAACAAAGTTATCTATTGAAAATATTGAAGATATTGAAGTTCTCAGGATCTGGGAAGAATTCCATGATCGAGGAGGACCAGTCGATCATGAAGATGTTTGGGATGCAGTCCCAAGACCTGAAGGGGAGTCTGTAGTGGATTCCAAGAGGATATACAAGATCAAGCATGCCGCAGGTGGTAGCATAGAGACTTTTGCTCCTGTAGCCAGATACACTTCCATTAGATCAGTACTTGCTCTGGATACAGTGATGAAGTGGAAGATACACCAGATGGATTTCAAGATAGCTTTCTTGAATGGTGTAGTTGAAGAAGAAGTGTATGTGGAGCAGCCACTTGGTTTTGAGACACATGACAGGGAGTCATATATGTGCAGAACTTGGTATGGTAGAATAGACAGCTTTCTATCTAGTTTGGGCTTTACCAAGAGTAAAGCGGATTCCAACCTTTATTACAAGGTTGACGAAGGGAATCCGGTGATTCTACTCCTATATGTGGATGACCTGTTTGTAATAGGAGATGACAGATTGATTGCTGACATGCAGTGGAAGCTTGTTGCCAAGTTTGAGATGAAGAACTTGGGGATGATGCAATATTTCTTTTTGGCATGGAGGTGTGGCAGAGTGCAGATGGAATCTTCCTTGGACAAGGGAAGTATGCAGTAGAGATCCTGAAGAGGTTCGGGATGATGGGATGCAAGGCTATGTCCACACCTATGGCATCGAACCTGAAGCTTCTATGTGATGCTTCATCTGATCCAGTTGATGTCATGATGTATCGTCAGATGATTGGGTCCTCTATGTACCTGACGAACATGAGACCAGATATTTGCTTTGCGGTTAATACATTGAGCCAGTTCCTGACGGATCCGAAAGATGTTCACCTGGTTGCTGTAAAGCATATTTTGAGGTACCTGAAGGGTACAGTTGATTATGGGCTCAAGTATGATGCGAATCAAAAGTTTAACCTGCAAGGTTATGTTGATTCAGATTGGGCAGGCATTGCTGTAGATAGGAAGAGCACATATGGGTGCAGCTTCAATATGGGATCAGGTGTGATCTCTTGGTTTAGCAGGAAGCAGTCTTGCGTAGCACTAAGTACAGCTGAGGCAGAGTATGTTGTAGCCTGTTTAGCTAGTTGTGAGGCAGTATGGCTACGGAAGCTACTGTCTGAGTTATTTGATCTTCCATTGGATGCTACTGGTATCTTTTGTGATAACCAGAGTTGTGTGAAGTTGTCTGAGAACCCAGTGTTTCATGACAGGTCGAAACACATAGAGATCAAATATCACTATATCAGGGATATGGTGCAGAGAGGAGCAATGAAGCTCCTGTATGTTGTGACACATGAGCATATTGTAGATGTGTTGACAAAGCCACTAGCCAAAGTGAAGTTCGAGTACTTTAGAGAGAGGCTTGGTGTTCTTCGGATCGACGACACTTCGAGGAAGAAGTGATGGAGACATTTGTTGTAGCCATTCCTAGCATGGTGGGAGGGGGATCCTTCACATGGTTGTGGATGTAAGCGCTGGATGATGAGCATCAGGATGATGTTCTAGTTTCTGCTCTGTATGATCAGTTGGATCATTTGTGTATGTATGCATCATGTTGGATGCTGGATATGATCAGGTGGATCATTTATATGTATTTTGTATATGCATCATGTTGGATACTTGGACCATGTATCTATATTTGTATCAGGTGGATACATTGTATGATCAGGTAGATCATGTATGTTGATATATATCAAGTATGATCAGGTAGATCATGTATGTTGATGGATACATTGTATGGATCATGTATATATGTATCAAGTGGATACACTATGTATGGTGATATGTATCAGGTAGATACTTGGTATGCATCAAGTGGATGTATTGTATGATCAGGATGATCGTGGATGACGAGCTTCTCCAAATGACATGCATCAGGACGATGTAGTGATGATGATCAGGATGATCATGTGTACATTAGGATGATGTATGGTGAGTATCAGGATGACACTTTGTGGTCGTGGATCAGGTTGTGTAGATGAGCATGTATGGGAGATCCTATAGGTTGGAGTTGTGTACCTGTAAAAGCCTGGGATGCTCTTTCGAGACATTGCTCTGGGAGGACATGTAATTTGTGACCTGGGAGATCTTCAGGTCGGAGTTGTGTACCCGTAACATCCTGAGATGCTCTTGCAAGGTTTTTTCCTATGGCATGTAATTTGCTCCTGGGAGATCTGGACAGGATGAAAAAGGCCTTAGATGCTTCAGCCAGGTTTTTCCATGACCACATGTAATTTGCTCCTAGGAGATCTGGATAGGATGAAAAAGGCCTCAGATGCTTCAGCCAGGTGTTGTGGTGGACCACATGTAATTTTATCCTGGGAGATCTGGACAGGATGAAAAAGGCCTCAGATGCTTCAGCTAGGTTTTATGGTGAAATGTGCTCCTGGGAGATCCGACAGGTAGAGCTATGTGCTCGTAACAGCCTGGGATGCTACCGCCAGGTTTTGTGATGCACGTAATAAGTCCCGAGGATTCCACAGTATGGCCAGTGATGAAGACTCGTAGGTGGTGGGCCTACATCCAGTATGAAAAAGGACTGGCTCTGTAGAACTTCCTATGACGAGTAGATTCAGAGATTGATTGAGATAGAAGCAGTAGTGACGATGATGATGATTCGCTGATGGTGATCCAGAGAAAAAGACTTGTACTATAAGAACTGTGTCGAGAAATACCTTCCTAGTTAAGAGGGAGTGTTGATGTATATGTAACTTCGGAATGTATTTCACATATATGTATATTGTATTCCTATAGAGATGTTATTATTCCTCTATATGGAAGTGTCATCATTTATATTGTAAGTGTCGTAACTTATACTTGATGGGTTATTAGACCACCTTGTTGGGGTCGGCCTTGTATAAGTCATGTGGGCCGAAGGGTTATTAGACCACCCTAGTGGGGGTCAGCCATGTGGGTCAAAGGGTTATTAGACCACCCTATTTGGTGTCGGCCCAGTCAACATTGTGTTATGTGGTTAAGTTAAAGCCGACCTAGTAAAGGTTATTAAGAAAGTCAAGTCTAGTATAAATAGAGATCGGGAGATCTCTATTTAATCATTCTATTCTTTCACTCACACTTTGGAGAGTGGCGCACTTGTGGAAGAGGAGGCTTTGCTGCTAGGAGAACACTATCTCTTGTATTCTGGTTCTATCATTGCTCTATCTATCTCTGAGGAAGTTATTGGGGTTTTTCACCTTTATGGTTTTCCCCAAGTAAACTCTGTGTCTCTTGTGTGCTTGCATTATTATGTCCATGATTGATATTCTGTAGATATGTTATGCTGTACATGTTATTCTATCAGTTAAGATCCTAGATCAGATTGAAATTCTGAAAATCTAACATTAAATCTACTAATAATCAAATTAATATACAAATGAAACCCTAAACAATGCGTGTAGTATGAACGAAATGGAGAATTCAAAGGAAAATTAACTAAAATTAACCTAGAGATTGCTAGCTTTGAAGTGTTCCCAGATCTTTCTATTGGCTTCTATGTGCGGAATGCCATAGACGCCCAGGAATTTCTTCATTTTAGGAGAAATGGGGATAGATGCCATAAACTCTCTCCCATTTTCCACCTTTGAGGGACTTTCTGCTGCACCCATTGATTTTTTCTCTACAACCAAGAAAGTGCGGCTTTACTGATGAGCTTTAGAAGCCACCGTTTCCAACCTCCGTGCTCTGTAAGCCATCATCATGTTTAGTTTGTTGGATGGTCTCCTAAGACACCAATGTTAGTCCTCTTATATCTGGGATCTTTAACCTCGAAACCCTTTCCTTCCTGTAAATACCACATAACACATATACAATCTATGACTATTTGTGGATTTCGCTTCACAAACGCTTCACACTGGTTACCTCCAATGGAATGACCCCTAAAATGAAAACATCAGACTTTGTAACGGCCTTCACCTTCACGATGTAACCGAACTTAAACACAGAGTAGCCCAAAATCCCTGTAAGATTGGTGGTTATAGTGAGAGATGTCTGGCCATGTTGAGGTGAGCAAAGCCTAAGTTACCCAAACGGGCATTGAAGTTTCCATGAAGCATAGCATGGCGATTTACTGCCATTCTTTGAGAAGGTACAGCAATGCCTAAGACTATCGAGCAATGTCGTTGAGCAAAGAACCCCCAATGGCTAACTACGCAATTGTATTTTCCCTTTTCAGCTAAATGAAAACCTTTTGGAAACCCTCTTTTGTCGCCTTCAAGACTAAAAGTAAAAGGGTCCAATTCAAAACCAAAAAAGTAGGGTAAGTAATGACCCACCAACTCTTTTGTCTCAAAGAAATGTCTTAAAACACCCCCTCTTGTAGCAGTGAACTATGAATTTCGTTGGTATTGCTATGTGGTATCTCTGTTTTTCTGCATGGTTGTTTTACTTATTTGGAGTTGTGCTTAATATATATAAAGAGAGGATGATTCCATAACTGAACGGTCCAAGTCATAATAGATTTTATGCATTTTTACAGGAAGGCTCTGTGAGCCCGATCCTCTGCGAATTTATGTATTTTTCTTATAAATCGTAGGACAGCTCTAAGTGCACGATTCTCGGCGCAACTTCATACGAATACATTATAGGATGGCTCCGTGAGCTCGATCCTTCGAACTAACGTATGTATGAGTTGTCAGACGGATCTACGGACTTGATCGTCTCTGTAAATTTGATGTATGTTATAAATTGTAGGACGACTCTGTGAGCACGATCCTCTGTGTGGATTTTATGTATTTTATGAGATGCAGTATGGCTCGGCGAGCCCGATACTTGGTGTAAACTGTTTCGTATCTTATAAAATGTATGAGGGCTATGAGAGTTTATTTCATTTTAAAATTAAAGATGATAAATAATATCAGGCCAGACGTTGAATGCCCACTACGTATTTTTTGTTTATTATCTCGAGGGTTGAAGATCGAGCTTATGTTTTATTGTGATGGATTAATTGAATCGGTATGCAAAACGTTACTAGGAATCGTGACAATAATCTTTGATTTCGCATTTGTTGAGAAACGATTATGCTCTCAGTAAACTCTCATGAAATCCTCTGCCTTGATTAGGTGAGAGGTAGTATAATAACATTATGTTCGCCAATGATCCACCTCTAACTTTCTTGTCAACGGAATATAATCAAGGTTGGTATTCTTAAAAATCATTGAGTATTACTTGTAATGATTCGATATATCTATAATAATAGTGTTAAACTATCTTTTGTAAATATATTTGTCATGATTCGATATATCTATTATAATAATAGTGTTAAACTATCTTTTGTAAATATATATGTTGTTAGGTAATAACAATTGATTAGCTTCTTTATTAAAGAAATGAGAAGGCTGTCGAATATGGTATTGATATAGGCATCAAAGTTGTGTTCTTTGTCAATAATTGTTATTATTATTTTATTATGATAGTCAAAGACTTTTTATTCAAAGTATCAATGAACTTCTTTTCAAAGTATAATGAACTTCTTAAGTGGGAAATGAAGTCATAATTTAGTTTTAAAAATTATTTTTCAATTTAGTATAAAAAAACAAGTTGTATAAATCGAATATATCCATAAAGAAGAAAGTGCTAAAAGGGCTATACTATATGTTAGATATCTTTGGTATTAATGCAGTATGTTTGAATTTTATTTTTATTTTGAAGAAATCAAGGTTGTTACATTCTTTTACATTCTTAACGTTATGTACGATGGAGAGAGTGGAAAGGTTTGGAACCAAGATGAGACATAAAAATATTAATACCACATTGTTTCTAAAGTCCAATCACCATAATATTCATTACCCGAGTGTGGAGATGAGAAGATAAGATGATCTTAAAAATGAAATGCATGTAAATGAAGGGTCATCTATCCAAGCCTTTGATTTTGGACATTACATTTTGGTGGATAAAATCTTTAGTATAGCACAATATACCATATCCCTTTTTTCTCCAATATACCATAAGGATTTTGGCATGATAATTTGGACATTTTGTTTTCATGTCAAATGCATGTAAATGAAGGGACATCTATCCAAGCCTTTGATTTTGGGCATTACATTTTGGTGGATGAAAACTTTAGTATAGAACAATATACCATATCCCTTTTTTCTGCAAAATACCATAAGGATTTTGGCATGATAATTTGGACATTTTGTTTTCATGTGAGTTTATGCCTTTGAGGATTTAATAGAAAACAATTTTTTCAAAGGCTTGGAGATCATTTCACATCTTTAACATATTTCTCCGTAATGTGGGATCATGAGGAAGAGAGTGAGAGACCATATACTTGACTATAATTGAGGAGTCCCTAAAAATCAATAGGTCTTTCCTTTCAATTGTTTGGTTATCCTTGATTCCCATATTAATTCTAGGGATTCGTCTTGATTGTTTGTTGTTGTTTTGACATCAAAAGCATAGAAGTTGCTTGATTTTGTTTTGGTCAATAAGAACCACTAGCACCCACCACCCTTGGCCCTATCTTAGATTGGTTTATTTATTAATAATAAAGAAATTAAAATAGAACACCACTTTGAACTTGAGAAAAAGAAGCTTACCTATTATGCAAGTGTTATCCTTCTTACCCATTATTTGAATTGATGGAAATAAATAAAATTACTTTTGCACTTTCTTCATTTCTTTAGTAAAATTTCTAGATATCTAACTCATAATTTAAAGAATCCATATTTTTCCTAAAGTATAAAAACTTTAGCAAATGTTACTAATACTTAAATTTTCAACCATAAAATATTGAGCAATATTTTTTTTAAAATATTCAAATTTCTAAAAATTTAATAGTTTCTAAAATTTTAACTATTTCTAAAATAAAATATTTTTAATACATAAAATTTTAATGAACCATTAAAAAAAAATTGATAATTTTTTTAGAATTAAAACATGAAAAATTGATTATGACCTAAATTTCAACTCTTATATTTTCCCAATCTTATTTTATTTCATTATTGTCTATCTCAAAACTTTTGCAAATTTATAATGGTTTTTTAAAATTTCCATATATAATAATTTATTCCATCATCGATCATATAAAATCTATGATGATATTTTGTTATTCAAAATGAATGTTTCATTATTAAAATCAATTTTAATATTTTTAAAACAATTTAATACTAAAATTTGATATCTTGAAATTAATTTAAAGTTAAAATATATTAAAGTTTTCAAATTTGTATTATCATAAAAATAAAAAGTTAATTTTATATTTAAAATAAGTGATAGGAATGGCCATTCAAATTATGTGACCATCCTGACTATTCGAAAACAATGATAATAGAGTTAAAGATATGGATATTTTGGAAGTTAACATTTTTATGTAGAAATTTAGTTATTCTTTAAATTAGATATATATAATTTCTCTTTGAATTAAGGTAGAATATATAATTAGTTTTTGTTTGAATTATAATGGAAGATAATTGAAATAAAAAGATCAATATTTTATGTTGTTTTATTGATTTCATAAATATTTTAATTATATAATTTTTAGAAATAATTTTTTGGAAAGATTAAAAGATATTAAAGTTTCATTAAAGTTAATATTTTATAGTTATAAAGTTATATGAGAGAGTTTCTACTAAATATAGAAGCAACAAGAATGTCACCTATCAAAAGTGTGTCCAAATAACCACAACTTGGAAAAGTTCCATAAGATAAATTGTACTATAGTTTTGAAAAAGGGATTATCTCAGATTCAAAAACTTTCACTTTCTATGAAAAAATGAACAAAAATCTTGTTATAGTAGTAATTTTGCATCATTGCTAAATTTATTAATGTGATAGTATGCCTAAAAATATATCAATTTCTAGGTATAAATTTTGAATTTTTATATTACTGTAAATTTTTGGATGTTTAGATTTTCCTAAGTCATTAAATCTTATTCTCAATTTTGTTAAAAAAAAACATAAAAAAATATTTTGCAAAAAAATTCAACAATAATAAGAAAGAAGATAAATAAATATATCGTCTCAAAGTACATAATGTACATAAATATTAAATCCCATTTTGAAAATATTTATAATATAATTGATATTTATTTGTATTGTTTTAATCCATGATTATCAAAGTGACTCTATAATCTTATTTCAATGTTAAATCTAAGAAAGATAACACTAATGATCTTTATGAAATATGACCTTGTCGTCATCATCAATATAATACCCCATTCCCACACAAAGTTATTTATCTAAAAATTAATTATAAATTAAAAATAAATTTAGAAAACAGGTTACTTATTTCAAAGTTATTTAAAAAAAATATATCAAAATCAATCTTTATGGAATATGACCTTATCATTATTATCAATATTATACCCTATTCTTATATAAATGGTTATGGAATATGGCCTTATCATTATTATCAATATTATACCCTATTCTTATATAAATGGGTGAGTGCATAAAGTTGATGGACCTTAATTGGGTATCATCATTACTTTAAGATATTGAAAGCCTCCTCATTAATACTATTTGTTATTTACTTGTTTACCAATTTTTGTATATTTATTCGATTATTTAGGAATTCAAAAGCTCTAGTAACATGGACATATATCTTATTATTTGCTAAAAATAAAATATCAATAAAAAATGGAAACTTAGTTGTGAATATTTTGAATAAGTAAAATTTATATATTTCCAAAGGTGATCCAATTTCGTAAGTTTCAATTTTTTACTAGAAACAAGATTCATTATGTAGATAAAGATATTGCATCTAACGTGTAAAAAGAAACCATCAATAATTTGCACTCATCTAAAATCATTTATCTAAAAATAAATTAAATTAAAAATAAACGTTGTGAAATTTTAAAAATTAAAATCTATCAATTAAAATAACGTTGGAAAAATTATTGCGTCGGGGAGATCACATTTGTATGAGGGAGATCTTGTAATTTGAGTGTTTATCGATATTGTCGGCCATAAATAACATTTGTATGAGGGAGATCTTGTAATTCGAGTGTTTATCGATATTGTCGGCCATAAATAACATTTGTATGAGGGAGATCTTGTAAGTCGAGTGTTTGTCGATATTGTGGGCCATAAACAAATACAAAATATTATGATAATAAACAAAAAAAATAAATATGAAAAAAAATATTGCTGAATAATACAAAGTAAACCAATTTTCTTTTATGTGTGGAGTGTTTGTCGAGTAACGAAATAATACAAAGTAAACAAAAAAGAATAATACAAAGTAAAAAGTAATAAATATTATGTCGGCCATAAAAAAAATACAAAGTAAAAAGTAAATATGAGACTTAAACTAGAGACTTTAGAGCTTATGATTAGGTGAAAAAAGTAAATATGAGACTTAAACTAGAGACTTTAGAGCTTAGGATTAGGTGATAAATATTATGTCACTCATAAACAAAAAAGAATAATACAAAGTAAAAAGTAAATATGAGACTTAAACTAGAGACTTTACTTTTTACTTTTAATACAAAGTAAAAAGTAGATATGAGATTTTAGTTGCACTCAAGGAGAGGTTTGCACCTCGAGAGATTTGATCCCTCTCGGCGCTTGATAAAGCTTAGGATTTGGATCTATGTTGATTAGATATTTAAAACATAAATACTCATATGATTGATAATGTTTAGCAATATAAATATTAGAAAAAACATATTAAAAAAAAATATGTTTTCATCTTTTTAAGTCCAAATTTCAAATATTTAGTTATAATAAAATTATTAATAAAATGGAATTCTAAAAGGATTATATAAGTTAGATAAATATTACGAAAAACATGATCAGATACTATTATCCTTTTAAATTTAAATTTAAAAAGTTTAATTATAATAAAACTATTAAAAAGTTAGAATTTGAAAATACGATTATATAAATTATATTTTCGATAAGTAAAAATTACATTTCAATATTATAACAAATAATTTTCTTCAATTTCATAGCTCAATTACTCTTTATAAAAATTTGGAAATACTATATTACTTTATTTCTACAATGTTTAAACATAAAAATATCATTATTAAAAATTTTATTATATTTTTCTTAATTATTCCATAAACATTATTTATTTAAGAAAAATCATCATTTATATATATTCACTCACTAAAAATAATTTTATTAATAAATAACATTATTTGAAATTTTGTATAATATTTTGAAAAAAAAATCAAAACAAACAAACATCTAAGAATTATGCTATTGATTGATTAATGTAACATGTTTTGATGTCATTTGTTAATTAAATCATTTTTAAAAGGAATGTCATGTAAAGAAGACCCTCACATAAACTTATATCTTAATCAAGTGAGCTAATTAAAATTGGTAACATATTTATTAATCATTATTATCAAAAACTCACATAAATTATAATTCCATTACTTAAAATATTACTCTAAATAAAAAGAAATAAAAACCTTAAAATAATAATTCATTATGAACAAATAACAAATAATATTTTTTAACTCGCAAATGGCAAATGAAAAGATGGTGAATTAGCTAAAAAGTTTTAACTCGTTAAAGATGGTGAATTTCCTAAAGATGGTGAATTGGCTAAAATTTTTGAATTCGTTAAAGATGGTGAACTCCCTAAAATTCGCTAAAGATAGTGAATTCGTTAAAATTTTTTGGAGATTCAAAGATGTGGATTAATTTTATGACACAGAAATCAGACTAGGAAATCATTCTTTACAGAACCTTGGAAACAATCTGGAGGGATTGGTGGCCCTCTTCAGCAAAGTGGATTTTGCTCATGTCTACATAGAACACAATGCTTTAGCTGAAGATTTGTCAAAAAAAGGACTTCTGCTGAAAGCCGGCAAATGCAAGATCATCACTATCGGTAATGGATCTCCTGAAATCAGCTGGAAATCATTGGATATTTTTGATAGTACAAATTAATGATATATAGTATTCGCACAGCAATTTGTAAAATAAGAACAGTTTAAAATTTATTACTTATCTTTTTGTCAGTGCAACAACACTTGTAACTTTTACATATTTTACTTATATTTTGTTTAACATGCAGTAGCACTTGTGGAATGTATTCTAAACTCTTTATGATCAATAGAATATGATTTTTTCTTGAGAAAAAAACAAACAATATTTTTTCATATTAATATGTAAATAAATAATAACAAATATAAAAATTAAATTAAATTAGTGTAAAATATGTATAAATAGAATAAAACTTATTTATTAAATAAATTCTATAATATTTAAATTAATTAAATATTTTTGTTTTAACTTGTTTAGTTTTTAATCTATATTTAAAAAGTAAAGAGATTAAGAATAATTGGGTTGTAGAATTGAGGACATTTTATCATTGATTTTTATTGACAAATGTAAATTGAGGAATTACCATTATTCAAATAAAACCAAACCCATGACATTGATTGACTTACGTGACATTGATTGACTTACGCTCTTACAAATATATTTTTATATCTTGGCCAACTTTCTCTTAACTTTTAACGCTTATATAATTAAAAGCAAATTTAAATCTTACTTTGATAAATTTTCTTATTTTTTAATATCAATACTTTTTAATTTACAGAACATTAATTTATATTTATAAAAAAAATCTCTTAATCAATTTCTTTATCTTTTCTCTTAATTTACACAACAATTTTTATTTATTTATAATTAAATCGGAACACATTGAGTTATCTATAATTCAGCGCAAACATAAAACATTGGCAAGTGTCACTTTTAATTATAAAAAAGCTTCAATTCTAAACTTCTTATCTTATCCATGTGGTTTGTTAGAGTAGGAAATTTGATAAAATGGCACCGATGAAATTCGAAAAAAGCACAATTACAATATTGCTTATATTATAATATTGCTTATATTATGTAAATTTATTTTATTTTAAAACTATAATACTTTATAAATAATATGTTAATTTTTTTTTTTTTTAAATTAGTATAAATTTATCTTAATTCTTGCTCTATTAAGTTGAGAAGGATCAAATTTTTTGAGGGGCAAATCTCTTTTAAAGTTCTCAACTTAAGGAAATATTTGCTACTGTTAACCCTAAAGTTTGTTTGGATACAAAAAGACAAAGTTTAGACACTTCAAAGGAAAATTGAATTTTGTTTATTTCGATAACAAAAAGGGATAAACAATGAAAATATAAAAATCATGAACAATCTGGTTTTTGTATCTGAAAACATCAGATATAAAGAACATATAAGGATATAACCTTGAAAGATAAAATGGATGATAAGAGTGGAAAACAAATTCAAAACATAAAATGCCCAAAACTAAGACAACAAACAGTTCTTGTCTCGTAACATCATATGGAAATCAAATGTTTAAAAAGACATTTCAAACATAAATTTGCACTAACATTCATATACTTGCATAGACACATATACAGAAAACATCCATATACAATGAAAATGAAAATATCATTTCAAACAGAAATACTAAATCTCAAAACAATAAATAATTTGAATTTAACTCCCAATAGTCAAGATCATTCATAAACAGAAGGTATCCTCACATAAGTATATTAATATAAACCAGAGTGTTAAATCATAATATATGTGTCCTCTACCTTCATGAGTGTCTTTTCATAGCACCTATCACGAACCCAAATTTCTAAGTCAGTAATTTTGGTAATTTTTTAAAATTTTTACCATGAACATTAATAATGAAGTATAAGATATACTATTTTCTCTTAAAAATAAAGTCTACTAAATTTTGAAATGTCTACTAAATCATTAATACTTCATTGAGGTAAAATCTGAGACTGTAAGCTTATTTGCTCTTCAACTTAGGTTCCATACAATCTTTTAGTTTGTATGTTAGTACTATTATAACGAAGGACATACCTAATACTTAATCAAATATAAGAGTGATCTCTAATAAAAGATGATGAATCTTACCGATAATCTATCATTTTCTATAAGTATCTTTTGCATCCTATGTAGTTGTTTAATAACTCTTTAATAATAACCACTTACAATCCATGGCTTAACACGAAAGTAGATTCCCTTCCCTAATTTATAATAAGACTTTGTTTATATTAAGGATCGTAAAGCAGTTGTTCTTACAGCGGTATAATGAATATAAATTTTTTCAACATTATGATCACATAGATACCAATTCCTATGTATTCACAATACAACCCTTAATTCTAACTTGATATAAAGTAACATGGGCATGTTTTGCAGGTTTATAAGAACTTAGAGCTATATGCATTTAGTTTAATGACAAAACTATCACATATTTGGCACATAGTAACATGTGAGAGAGACCACAGATAAGAAAACATAAAATCATCACAAAACATAAGGTACACATGTAATGATACATACAAAAGAGACTTTTTTAACCTGATTTACCTAATCTAGAGCTACATCCACAAAATGTTGTAATTTATTCTATTAATCAAATGGAAAGTTACATCTTGCAAACTCATCTGTTGCAATTTTCCACAAACCTTATGCCTCTTTTATAGAGAGCATTTTCTAAACAAAACAAGCTTAATCCTCAAGGCGCTATATTACTCGACATAACTCCTTTGGGCCGTTAGCCGACAACAACTCAAGTTACTGTTTTCTACCTCTGTATTTGTGTATACGTCAAACTTATGCATTCATCCTAGACTCTAACATAAGCTATCGAATAAGTTACCGATGGGTGTTATTATATAGGTAAAAGCACTATATCCATACTAACATCAAAATCTAGCTGCTGTCACATTTTATGGAGAGCTTATTAGTATAATAACATAGGCAGAGTTAAAACGAGTTGGGAAGTTAAAAAGGCAGAGATCAATTTCTCTAGAATTTACTAGCTTAACTAGCTTAACAAAGTTTCTTCCCATCTTTCCACTGTACCTAAAAACAATGGCATAGACCTTTATATATAAAACTGAGTTTGGTCAAGGGTTTGTAAAATTATAGAGATCTCTAAAAGCTCAATATACTCTGCACTGATTTCTGTTATAATACTTAGGTTTTTCTCCGATTTGCCAAATTATAGATACCTGATTGTATTTGCAGTAAGTCAGGAAATATATTAAACCCTCATATATGTATTCAATATCTTAAGTGAGAGTAGTGTTCCTAATTTCTACAGAGATGGTTGCTATCATAGACATTTGTTCAAAATGTAGACAATAAGGAGATACTCATGCCAACATCGCTGTCATGATTAGATTTTCCAAAACACAACCAGAAAGGATAACTTATGTAGTTATACACTTCTCTGGTCATACAGAGGATTACGCTTACCTAAAAAAAACGATCCTCGGGAGAGCATATGTCATATACGCAAAAAAATCGTGGCATTTAAAACCTATACAAATATCTTCACAGGGGTCAAAATCTATTTGTTGCGACCGAGATACAAAACGGTAGTCTACCTATAGATCTCATGCGATTTGTTGTGATCTAAGTAAAGAAATACCTGGAATAGTTCTGTCCCAGTTAGGATGATAAAGACATAAATAATAAAAATATACAACATGTGATTTGACGGCGTTTTAATACTAGGTATTCATACTATAACAACTTAATAGTGAAATAAATATATGTATATCAAAATATATATAGCAGGAGAATACTTACTCAGATCTAGCATCTAGCAATCCTTTCACCTCGCATTCGATCCAGTGTACGGTCAGCAGAAGAGTAAAATACATATAGATCAAGATATAAATTACTACAATATTACTAGGGTGACAGTTGCTGAATCGCTTACCAGCTATCTGATTGTAAAGATCATTTCCTACTGGCCATCCCATCGCTTACCCGTGGTAAACGCTTAATGGAGATCGCTCTCGTTCTCTCTCTCGGGTAGATCGACTCTCATAACCCTTTCAGATAAGAAGTATAATGATCACAGCTTCAAACCAAATAAAAATACAACAGAAGATTATCTACCCTCCCAACTGTTATCACGACTTATGCACCAACCCCTACATCTGCAGGAAAAATTATTGAAAGAAACTGAACTCCAAAAGAAAATCTATCGCCTTCCCATCTTAGAGATGCTCATTATTCTATCGCCGAGATGGATGTTACCTTATCACAGACATGATCCCCTTTTCTATTGCCCAGCTTTTTCTTTCTTCTACAGCGTAGAACTTATATATATTTTTAAGAGCTAAAGCCCCGTGGCAACTCTTGTAGCGCTCCATAACTGTTATGGGGACAAAACTCCTTCGAAAACTCAAGCTTGGCACAAGGGCCTTTTCTTTCCTCCGAAAAACCCTTAGGTTAGAATCCCATATGTCATTTGGAGATTGTGGTTCTCATGCCACCAATGCCAAATATTTAAAAGATGGTCAAAAGTAATAATGAGGACTGCAGCTACTAAAGCTCCACTCCTTCAAACTGGATCGTGGAAATCTGCCGGAAGTTTCACCATATACTTTATGTGGATCAAGGGGACAAACACCGCAACGATCTCTCAAGAGTTTGTCCAGGTTCTTCAAATGGTTGACAGACGACAGCTATGGGATTTAGGGGTCCTCTTCCAACTTGGAAGACATCACCCAAGGAACTCTCCATGGTGTTCCTCAAAAAGCGAAGTAGTGTTTTATCTCGAGTTCGAGACTTTTAATAAGCTATATCTTTAACCTTTTATGTAAAACAGATCCTTCATACCACTCCCCATTACTCCCACCGTTCGACTATAATAATGGCTGATCGCCCCACTTCAACATAAAATAGGGAAGCAAAAACCCTATAACTTTGCTTACGCCTATGTTTTAAATAAATAAATATATAAATAGCGATCTCTCCTTTACGAGGTTTCTAAAAACTCTTTAATTAAATATATATGTGCTTGGATGTAAAATGTATACTTTGTGTAAGAGTTTATAAGTATATAAATTGTGTATCAGCAATTCTATGCAATGTAAAGTACATTTTGTAAATAAATATGAAATCTCTTATTAATATTAGAAATTCTTCTATACATGAGACATTGCTTGATCCTCGCACCTTCTATATATATATATATACATAAACCAAGTACAAGGTTTAATATTTATGTCAATTCATTGTTTATAAAAAATATAATTATTTATCATTAATATCATTTAAAGTGATGGCTTAAATTAGAAGGGTTTACTTATGTGCTTACTATACATTAATAAGTAGATGCAACACATATTTTATCATAGCCATATAAAATGTATATTTCAATACCTATTTTGCAATTTATTCGTAACATACCTATGTATACATATAAGTTACTTTTCTTGTATTATAATGACAACTATTTATAATAAATCCTTTGTATGTATATAGCATTTATCCATTTATATAAATTTTCATAAAACAATTTATAGTCATATAAATATATAAATATAGATAGCTTGTTTTGTGTCATCAAGACATAATTTATCATTCGAGATTCTCCAATATGTGAAAAGACTTTCCTTGTTTTTAATGATACCCTTAGGTATTTTCTGTAAGTATTCAAAATGATATATAGGATAAACCTTTTATAAATATACATATGAGACATACATATATATAGATGGTATCCCAATAGTTATCACAACTATTTATCTATCTTTCATAACTCTACAAGGTACTCACATTTAAATATTTATCATATTCATTTAATAGTGACCTTAACTATTTACATATAATTATATATATAATATCCACCACTATATATATATATATATATACAAATATATATGTATAATTTATCTTTATGGCTTAATCATAATAGGACTAAAATAACTTAGGCCATAGTATCTTAGCTAGATATTTTGAGGTGAGTAATAATCCTACTAGGATGAACTTATATCCCAACCCATCATAATTCAATATGATAAGTTATGATATGGTCAACCAACACATGGATCCCTAGTCATTATATTTTCTTATAGTGGGTTTTGTTACTTATCGTTTAGTCGCATTATGATTCTTTAATCTTCTAGGCTTAAACTAAGACTTGTAAACATAACACTAGCTCGAGGTCCACTGGTGGGGCCTTGGCCTTGAGCTCCTCACCAAGGCCGCTTACACAATCCATAATTATATTTACAAAAATAATAACAATAGGGGACAAATTGGAGGGATGTTACATCCTCCTCCCGTTAAGAATAACACTGTCCCCGGTGTTCAACCGTTTGTCTTCCGCATCCTTACATCATCTTTTGGTTGCTTCGTTCTTCTGCTTTGTTCATCTTCACCTTTTCGTAATTTTCGCAAGCTCTTATCACTTTATATCGTGCACATTATATAGATCATACAAGATCTTCCAACGTTATTTAGCATAACATAAGTATACAAACTTCCAAAACAGTAATGTTCATCATTCTTCCTCATCCTTGAGGGGATATTTGCTTACTCTAACATTCATAACATTCACTCCTGAATACATCTCATAGTCTAGTTACTAGACAAATCATTAATATTTGCTTATATCATAAAACAATTCTCGCAACAAAACTTTGTTGATCATCAAATTGTTTTGTACTTCAGCAATCATGGAGACTTGAATACAAAACTCTTATGTACTTCAGCAGTCATGGAGACTTTCATACATATCATGCTCATGTACTTCAACAATATATAGAATTGTATACATAACACTTTTTTGTACTTCAACAATCATGGAAACTTGCATACAAAGTTCTCTTTGATACTTCAACAATCATGGAGACTTGCATACAAAACACGAGCATTTTGCAACTCATTAGGAAAATTTGACAATCTTACTCTGCAACTCAACATAGTGTCCCCTCATCGAATCTCCTGTGTGCAATTTCCAGCAAAACGATAAGCTAAGTTCTCTAGTTAGAGAACCTCTTGTGTGTTCCGTCCTATAACACCACAAGGAAATATCATGAGCTCTTCCTCTTCTCATTTCGATGGATATAAAGATTGCCTAGGTCTTTTGGGTCAGTATAACATTCAATGAGCACTCCACCTACTCTATTCCACTTCCGTGGGGAACATGACCAAAATTTAGGGTAGTTGTCCCATAACAACAACTAGTTACTGAGTGCGAGATACAGTCACTCTACCTGAGTCCAGGAAATTATCCTTTTTCCCCTCAAACCTTCTCGTTTGAGTCCAGGAAATTTACTTAATAACAATCATTTGCATGCCACATAAAACATAATAGTAGAAAAATATTAAAAATATATTGACCTATCATATGATTACACATCATCAATCATAAGTTTTACCACCAATCGTGATTCGTAAAATACTGAAAATAAAATGTAAAGTGAATTATTACTTACTTTTGAGCAATTTAGCTCAACTTATCTGTATAAGTGCTTTTATAATCGACGTTCCTCCTTGATCATGTCATCAGTCGAAGTTAAGATTACTTCCTGAAATTTTAGTATAAAGAAAAATTTCTTTGCTTCAATTGCTCAACAATTGAACACATTAGTGCCATAGCATTATACACATGCTCATTCAATTAATTTGTGCATTCTCTTCACTTCATCGCGATGTAAACTCTTCAATATCCTTAATGTGACTTAATGTGAGTTTGAGATCAAATCTATTGAAAACATGTTAGTATCATAGTTCAAACATTTAGTTTCATATAGATTCATTTCAAATTGAGATTTATCATCTAACGATTCTAATAAACTTTTAGATGTTAAAAGATCCTATGTTCAATCAATCACAACAAAATTAGGATCCTTCTTTTCCGATAATCAAACTGCTATTATTAACAAGACCCTTTAACTTGATGCGTGCCAATCTTTTATTAGATGATATAACAAATCCTACCAAGAGTCTGTCTATGAAGAAAATAATTAGATTCGTATGCATTCTAAAATAAGTTCACTTAAACTTTTAGGAATACTGCTATACAATAATACGTTTTTAGGCCTTTCCTTAAAATTCTAATAACGATAAGAAATTATGAAATGAAATATAATTGATGTTAAGTAATAATATCTTAAAATGACGATTTTTTTTTCATAAGCAAGAATAATATTCAAACACATCCGTCATCTTGTCACATGAATTCATCCATAAATTTTGACCTAATATGTAAATTTTATTCTGGCTACCAATACTCAAGGATAGAAATTCCTTAGGTGTCTATATAACATTGGTTCACGGAAGAAAACGAAAAAGAGTCGACTCATATTTTTCAACTACCAAAACCTAAGTAAAATGATATTCAAAGAATGCACCTAACAATATGTAGCTAGAATTTATTACTCCCTAATTTAGACAAGTGTAAAAAATATATATGAGTGCAACATTTTCCGATATAGCTTTACATGAAACTGTCGTAACAACTATGCAATACTAACTCAGATATAGTTATTGTAATTCAATATGCTTAAGTAACTTCGCCTAACCGAACGAGCTCACTTATTTGGAGTATACTAGTAAAACTATACCCTAACCAATTGAAGCTCATAGGTAGTGCGCTTACTAATAAAATTTCAACAACTAGAATGCAAAATACGAAAATTTTGAATTCAAAATAAGCGGCATGTCCACAACATTTTTCATAATCCTTTGCACTAATACGGAATTCATTTCAACAAGTTACTACTTTTCACAACAATACCATACAACAATGTAAGTATTTGCATATAGAAAAATAAAAACTCATAATAAAGGAAGTCATACCTGATTCAAAAATTTGTAGAAAAACAATGATGGAGTACTTATCTTTTACTTTTTTAGAGAACTTGGAATTTTAAACTCCGTCAACATTACTCCCTCGTACAATCGGGTCTATGCATCCAAAACAAAACAAAACAAATTGATTGATTAGTTTATCAACCTTCATGCTTTACTCATTCCATGTTGATCCCAATAGGGCCAAGTGCTGTAACCTAATGCTCTGATACCATATGTCATGAAGCCAAATTTCTAAGTCAGTAATTTGGTAAATTAAAAAAATATTTACCATGAACATTAATAATGAAGTATGAGATATACTATTTTCTCTTAAACATAAAATCGGATACTGTAATATACCTAAAATCTTACATTTATGTGAAATTTCAAAAATGAAGTTTTGAAATGTCTACTAAATCATTAATACTACATTGAGGTAAAATGTGAGACAAGTTTATTTGCTCTTCAAATTAGGTTCCATACAATCCTTTAGTTTGTATGTTAGTACTATTATAACAAAGGACATACCTAATACTTATTCAAATCTAAGAGTGATCTCTAATAGAAGATGATGAATCTTACCGATAATCTATCATTTTATATAAGTATCTTTTGCTTGTTATGTAGTTGTTTAATAACTCTTTAATAATAACCACTTCTTACAATCCATGGATTAACATGAAAGCAGATTCTCTTCCCTAATTTATAATAAGACTTTGTTTATATTAAGGATCGTAAAGTAGTTGTTCTTGCAGCGGTATAATGACTATAAATGTTTTCAACATTTTGATCACATAGATACACATTCCTATGTATTCACAATACAATCCTTAATTCTAACTTTATATAAAATAACATGTGCATGTTTTACAGGTTTATAAGAACTTAGAGCCATATGCATTTAGTTTAATGACAAAACCATCACATAATTGGCACATAGTAACATGTGAGAGAGACCACACATAAGAAAACATAAAATCATCACAAAACATAAGGTACACATGTATTGACACATACAAAAGATACTTTTTTATAATGGTTTACACAATCTAGGGCTACCTCCACAAAAAGTTGTAATTTATTCTATTAATCAAATGGAAAGTTACATCTTTCAAACTCAGCTATTGCAATTTTCCACAAACCTTATGCCTCTTTTATAGAGAGCATTTTCTAAACAAAACAAGCGTAATCCACAAGGCGCTATATTACTCGACAAAACTCCCTTGGGCCGTTAGCCGACAACAACTCAAGTTACTATTTTCTACCTCTGTATTTTTGTATACATCAAAGTTATGCATTCATCCTAGACTTTAACATAAGCTATCGAATAAGTTACCGATGGGTGTTATTATATAGGTAAAAGCATTATATCCATACTAACATCAAAATCTAGCTGTTTTCGCATTTTAAGGAGAACTTATTAGTGTAATAACATAGGTAGAGTTAAAACGAGTTGGGAAAGCTAAAAAGGCAGAGATCAATTTCTCTAGTATATACAAGCTTAACAAAGTTTCTTCGCGTCTTTCCACTCTACCTAAACACAATGGCATAGACCTTTATATATAAAACTGAGTTTGGTCAAGGGTTTGTAAAATTATAGAGATCTCTAAAAGCTCAATAAACTCCGCACTGATTTCTCTTATAATACTTAGGCTTTTCTCTGATTTGCCAAATTATAGAGAGCTGATTGTATTTGCAGTAAGTTAGGAAATATATTAAACCCTCATATATGTATTCAAGATCTTAAGTGAGAGTAGTGTTCCTAATTTCTACAGAGATGGTTGCTATCATGGACATTTGTTCAAAATGTAGACAATAAGGAGATACTCATACCAACATAGTTGTCATGATTAGATTTTCCAAAACACAACCATAAAGGATAAATTATGTAGTTATGCACTTCTCTGGTTCATACAGAGGATTACTCTTACCTAAACAAAAGGATCCTCGGGACAACATATGTCATATACCCAAAAAAATCATGGCATTTAAAACCTATACCGATATCTTCACAGGGATCAAACTCTATTTGCTACGACCGAGATACAAAACGGTGGTCTACCTACGGATCTCATGCGATTTGTTGTGATCTAAGTAAATAAATACCTGGAATAGTTCTTTTCCAGTTAGGATGACAGAGACATAAATAAAAATATACATGTGATTCGACGACGTTTTAATACTACGTATTCATACTAGAACAACTTACGGTGTTACATACAGATCCACTAACACTATGTTTTCCCAAAATATTAGATAGTAGCTATTATACATCAATACAGTCTATTCTCTAGTTCACATTCGATCAACGCATTTAACAGAGAAAGAAATATTGTGTATATCAAAATATATACAACAGGAGAATACTTACTGAGATCTAGCATGTAGCAATCCTTTCACCTCGCATTTGATCCAGTGTACCAGTAGAAGAGTAAAATACATATAGATCAAGATATAGATTACTACAAGGTTACTAGGGTGACAGTCGCTGAATTGCTTACCAGCTATCTGATTGTAAAGATCATTTCGTGCTGGCCATCCCATTGCTTACCCATGGTAAACCCTTAATGGAGATCACTCTCGTTCTCTCTCTCGGGTAGATCGCATCTCATAAATATTTAATAGAAGAAGTCTAATGATCACATCTTCACACCAAATAAAAATATAGCAGAAGATTATCTACCCTCCCAACTGTTATCACGACTTATGCACCAAACCCTACATCTGCAAGAAAAATTATTGAAAGAAACTGAACTCCAAAAGAAAATATATCGGCTTTCCATATTAGAGATGTTCATTATTCTATCGTTGAGATGGATGTTACCCTATCACAAAGATGATTCCCTTTTCTATTGCCCAGCTTTTTATTTCTTCTACAACGTATAACATATATAGTTTTTGAGACCTGAAGCCCTGTGGCAACTCTTGTAGCGCTCCGTAACAGTTATGGGGACAAAACTCCTCCAAAAACTCAATCTTGGCGCAACGACCTTTTCTTTCCTCCGAAAAACCCTTAGGTTAGAATCCCATCTGTCATTTGGAGATCGTGGTTCTCATGCCACCAGTGCCAAATATTTAAAAGATGGTCAAAAGTAGTAATGAGGACTGCAGCTACTAAGGCTCCACTCCTTCCAACCGGATCGTGGAAATCAGCCGAAATTTTCACCATATACTTTATGTGGATCAAGGGGACAAACACCCCAACGATATCTCAAGATATTTTCCACGTTATTCAAATGATTGACAGATGGAAGCTATGGGACTTAGGGGTCCTCTTCCACCTTGGAAGACATCACCCAAGGAGCTCTCCACGGTGTTCCTCAAAAAACGAAGTAGTGTTTGATCCCGAGTTCGAGACTTTTAATAAGCTAGATCTTTAACCTTTTATGTAAAATAAATCCTTCATACCACTCCCCATGACTGCCCTGACTGTTTGACTATAATAATGGCGTATCGCCCCACTTCAACATAAAATAGGGAAGCAAAAGTGCTATAACTTAGGATTACGCCTATGTTTTAAATAAATAAATATATAAATAGCGATCTCTCCTTTACGAGGTTTCTAAAAACTCTTTAATTAAATATATATGTGTTTGGATGTAAAATGTATACTTTGGGTAAGAGTTTATAAGTATATAAATTGTGTATCAGCAATTCTATGCCATGTAAAGTTCATTTTTTAAAGAAATGTGAAATCTCATATTAATATTAGAAATTCTTATATACATGAGACATTGCTCGATCCTCTCACCTTCTATATATATGTATGCATAAACCAAGTACAAGGTTTAATATCTATGTCAATTCATTGTTTATAAAAAAATATAATTATTTATAATTAATATCATTTAAAGTGATGGCTTAAATTAGAAGGGTTTACTTATGTGCTTAATGTACATTAATAAGTAGATGCAACAAATATTTCATCATAACTATATAACATGTATATTTCAAATTTGCAATTTATTCGTAACATACCTATGTATACATATAAGTTACTTTTCTTGTATTATAATTACAACTATTTATAATAAATCCTTTGTATGTATATAACACTTATCTGTGTATACAAATTTTCATAAAATAATTTATAGTCATATAAATATATAAATATAGATAGCTTGTTTTGTGTCATCAAGACATAATTTATCATTCGAGAGTCTCCAATATGTGAAAAGAACTTCCTTCTTGTTTTTAATGATACCCTTAGGTATTTTCTCTAAGTATTCAAAATGATATTTAGGATAAACCTTTTATAAATATACATATAAGACATACATATATATAGATGGTATCCAAATAGTTATCACAACTATTTATTTATCTTTCATAACTTTGTAAGGTAATCACAATTAAATATTTATCATATTCATTTAATAATGACCATAACTATTTATATATAATTATATATATAATATCCACCACTATATATATAAAAATATATATATATAATTTATCTTCATGGTTGAATCATAATAGGACTAAAATAACTTAGGCCATATTATCTTAGCTACATATTTTAAGGTGAATAATAATCCTACTAGAATGAACTTATATCCCAACCCATCATAATTCAATATGATAAGTCATGATATAGTCAACCAACACATGACTCCCAGTCATTATCTTTTGTTATACGTGGGTTTTGTTACTTATCATTTGGTCGCATTACGATTCTTTAATCTTCTAGGCTTAAACTAAGACTTGTAAACATAACACTAGCTCGAGGACCACTGGTGGGGCCTTGGCCTTGAGCTCCTCACCAAGGCCGCTTACACAATTCATAATTATATTTACAAAAATAATAACAATAGGGGTCAAATTGGAGGGATGTTACATCCTCCTCCCCTTAAGACTAACACCGTCCTTGGTGTTCAACCATTTGTCTTTCACATCTTTACATCATCTTTTGGTTGCTTCATTCTTCTCCTTTGTTCATCTTCAGCTTTTTGTCATTTCTACAAGCTCTTATCACTTTATATCCTGCACATTATATAGATCATACAAGATCTTCCAACGTTATTTAGCATAACATAAGTATGCAAAATTCCAAAATAGTAATGTTCATCATTCTTCCTCATCCTTGAAGGGATATTTGCTTACTCTAACATTCATAACATTCACTCCTAAATACATCTCGTAGTCTAGTTACCAAACAAATCATTAATATTTGCTTATATCATAAAACAATTCTTGCAACAAAACTTTGTTGATCATCAAACTCTTTTGTACTTCAGCAATCATGGAGACTTGCATACAAAACTCTTATGTACTTCAGCAATCATGGAGACTTGCAAACCACGGGGGCTTCACTCAATAAACCGCTATCATAGCACGTTCGATCGTGGCGTATGAAACAATACCCTAATTTCACTAAATATTGGAAAATACCTTCCAAAATCGTTTTCTTTAAGCCCCTCCCAATATGCCTTCCCAATTTAAAAAAACCCCTGTTTTCACTAGATATTGTATATATCAATTTTTTCTTTAACATTTTTTATACCCCTTTATATTTCTACCTAGTATATTGATATGATACCCCTCTTATGACTCCACATGCATTCTACAATGCACCTTGCTTATTTCGATGTATATTGTGGATGCACATTACTTCACCCACAATGCAATTACTCAACCACATATCATTATGATTTGAAACATCTAATGGTCTAATGAAGAGATAGGAGATCACTTCTTGTATGTCACTAGAGCCAATGCACATACTACAACATTTAGATTGCATGTTGCAGTTCCCCAATCGCTGACTAAGCCTATTGTGGGCTAGGTATCCAAGCCCCCAGGGCTTGTAACAAGCTATAGGAGGATGACTAAACCTCCCAAGGCCTGTAATAGGCATGAGTGGTTGGGTATTCAGGCCCCCAAGGCCTATCGAGGGCCTATAACAGGCCCTGGAGGCTTAGAGCCTCCTAAGGCTATTGGTAACAATTGGCTGAGTTCTATTGGTAACAATTGGCTGTCAATGACCATTGTCTCTCAACTATGATCGACTGGAAACCCACTTCACCACGAAACCCCTAGCCTTAAGCATGCCTCAAGACGCGATTTCCCTGCATAAGCCTGAGCGTTTCCTCAACCAGATTTCTCATGTGGCCATGATCCCGCCATCTCCATTTGGCGGATATTTGTCAGGCCGCCCATATAAAAAAGACCCCAAAGTAGTTTTGTATTGTTACATTAAATAAAAAAAACCCTTTGCCCCTTAATATATAAGCAATATAATTTTTAGGTTTTCATGAATATTTAATACCACAATATGAATGAACGTGGTATTATATTGCCTTCTAGTGAAGCCCCCGTGTTGCAAACATATCCTGCTCATGTACTTCGGCAATATATAGACTTACATACATAGCACTTATTTGTATTTCAACAATCATGGAGACTTGCATACAAAACACTAGCCTTCTGCAACTCATCAAGAAAATTTGACAGTCTTACTCTGCAACTCAAAACATAGCTTCCCCTCATCAAATCTCTTGTGTGCAATTTTCAGCATAACCACAAGCTAAGTTCTCTCGTTAGAGAACCTCTTGTGTGTTCCATCCTAACACCACAAGGAAATATCATGAGCTCTTCCTCTGTTCGTTTCGATGGATATAAATATTTCCTAGGTCTTTTGGGTCAGTATAACATTCAACAAGCACTCCACCTACTATGTTCCACTTTTGTGGGGAACATGACCATAATTTAGGGTAGTTGTACTATAACAACAGCTAGTTACTAAGTGTGAGATGCAGTCCCTCTGCCTCAGTCCAGGAAATTATCCTTTTTCCCCTTAAACCTTCTCGTTTGAGTCTAGGAAATTTACTTAATAACAATCATTTGCATCCCACAGACAACATAATAGTAGGGAAATATTAAAAATATATTCACCTATCATATGATTACACATCATCAATCATAAGTCTTACCACCAATCATGATTCGTAAAATCTTGAAAATAAAATGTAAAGTAAATTATTACTTACTTTTGAGTGATTTAACTCAACTTATCTTTATAAGTGATTTTATAATCAACGTTCCTGCTTGATCATGTCATCAGTCAAAGTTAAGATTACTTCCTGAAATGTTAGTATAAAGAAATTTTTTTTTGCTTCAATTGCTCAATAGTTGAACACATTAGTTCCATAGCATTATACGCATGTTCGTTCAATTAACTTGTGCATTCTCTTCACTTCATCGCGATATAAACTCTTCAATATCCTTAATGTGACTTAATGTGAGTCTGAGATCAAATCTGCTGAAAACATGTTAGTATCATAGTTCAAACATTTAGTTGCATATAGATTCATTTCAAATTGAGACTTATAATCTAACAATTCTAATAAAATTTTAGATGTTAAAAGATCCTATGTTCAACCAATCACAACAAAATTAGGATCCTTCTTTTCCGATAATCAAAGTGCTACTATTAACAAGACCCTTTAACTTGATGCACGTCAATCTTTTATTAGAAGATATAACAAATCCTACCAAGAGTCTATTTATGAAGAAAATAATTAGATTCGTATGCATTCTAAAATAAGTTCACTTAAACTTTTAGGAATACTGCTATACAATAATACATTTTTAGGCCTTTCCTTAAAATTCTAATAGCGATAAGAAGTTCTAAAATGAAATATAATTGATGTTAAGTAATAATATATTAAAATGACGATTTTTTTTTCATAAGCAAGAATAATATTCAAACACATCCGTCATGTTTTCACATGAATTCGTCCATAACGTTTGACCTAATATGTCAATTTTATTCTCACTACCAATTCTCAAGGATAGCAATTACTTAGGTGTCTCTATACCATTGGTTCACGGAAGAAAACAAAAAAGAGTCGACTCATATTTTTCAACTACCAAAATCTAAGTAAAATGATGTTCAAAGATTGCACCTAACAATATGTAGCTATAATATCTTACTCCCTAATTTAGACAAGTGTCAAAAATATATATGAGTGCAACATTTTCCGATATAGCTTTACATGAAACCATCGTAACAATTATGCAATACTAACTAAGATATAGTTATTGTAATTGAAGATGCTTAAGTAACTTTCCCTAACTAAACGAGCTCACTTCTTTGGCGTATACTAGTAAAACTATACCCTAACCAATTGAAGCTCATAGGTAGTGCGCTTAGTAATAAAATTTCAACAACTAGAATGCAAATTAAATGATACTTCTACGAAATTTTTCAATTCAAAATAAGCAGCATGTCCACAACATTTTTCATAATCCTTTGCACAAATACGGAATTCATTTCAACAAGTTACTACTTTTCAGAACAATACCATACAACAATGTAAGTATTTGCACATAGCAAAGGAAAAACTCATAATAAAGGAAAACATAACTGATTCAAAATTTTGTAAAAAAATAATGATGGAATACTTATCTTTTACTCCTTTAGAGAAATTGGAATTTTAAACTCCATCAACATCACTCCCTCGTACAATCGATTCCATGCATCCAAAATAAAAACAAAACAAATTGATTGATTAGTTTATCAACCTTCATGCTTTACTCATTCAATGTTGAGCCCAATAGGGCCAAGTGCTGTAACCTAACGCTCTGATACCATATGTCACGAACCCAAATTTCTAAGTTAGTAATTTTGGTAAATTTTCAAAATTTTTACCATGAACATTAATAATGAAGTCTGAGATATACTAGTTTCTCTTAAACATAAAGTCGGATACTGTAATATACCTAAAATCTTACATTAGCATTTATGTGAAATTTCAAGAATGAAGTTTTGAAATGTCTACGAAATCATTAATACTTCATTGAGGTAAAATGTGAGACAAGTTTATTTGCTCTTCAACTTAAGTTCCATACAATCCTTTAGTTTGTATGTTAGTACTATTATAACTAAAGACATACCTAATACTTATTCAAATATAAGAGTGATCTCTAATAAAAGATGATGAATCTTACCGATAATCTATCATTTTTTATAAGTATCTTTTGCATCTTATGTAGTAGTGTAATAACTCTTTAATAATAACCACTTCTTACAATCCATTGCTTAACACGAAAGAAGATTCTCTTCCCTAATTTATAATAAGACTTTGTTTATATTAAGCATCGTAAAGTAGTTGTTCTTGCAGTAGTATAATGACTATAAATTTCTTCAACATTCTGATCACGTAGATACCCATTCCTATGTATTCACAATACAACCCTTAATTCTAACTTGATATAAAATAACATGTGCATGTTTTGCAGGTTTATAAGAACTTAGAGCTAGATGCATTTAGTTTAATGACAAAACCAGCACATAATTGGCACATAATAACATGTGAGAGAGACCACACATAAGAAAACATAAAATCATCACAAAATATAAAGTACACATGCAATGACACATACAAAAGAGACTTTTTTAACATGATTCACCCAATCTAGGGCTAAGTCCACAAAAGGTTGTAATTTATTCTATTAATCAAATGAAAAGTTACATCTTGCAAACTCAGCTGTTGCAATTTTCCACAAACCTTATGCCTCTTTTATAGAGAGCATTTTCTAAACAAAACAAGCTTAATCCTCAAGGCGCTATAATACTCGACATAACTCCTTTGGGTTGTTAGCGGACAACAACTCAAGTTATTGTTTTCTACCTCTGTATTTTTGTATACGTCAAAGTTATGCATTCATCCTAGACTCTAACATAAGCTATCGAATAAGTTACTGATGGGTGTTATTATATAGGTAAAATCATTATATCCATACTAACATCAAAATCTAGTTGTTGTCACATTTTAAGGAGAGCTTATTAGTATAATAACATAGGCAGAGTTAAAACGAGTTGGGAAACCTAAAAAGGCAGACATCAATTTATATAGTATTTACTAGCTTAACAAAGTTTCTTCCCGTCTTTCCACTCTACCTAAAAAAAATGGAATAGACCTTTATATATAAAACTAAGTTTGGTCGAGGGTTTGTAAAATTATAGAGATCTCTAAAAGCTCAATAAACTCTGCACTGATTTCTGTTATAATACTTTGGTTTTTCTCCTATTTTCCAAATTATAGATAACTGATTGTATTTGCAGTAAGTTAGGAAATATATTAAACCCTCATACATGTATTCAAGATCTTAAGTGAGAGTAGTGTTCCTAATTTCTACAGAGATCGTTGCTATCACGGACATTTGTTAAAAATTTAGACAATAAGGAGATACTCATACCAACATCGTTGTCATGATTAGATTTTCCAAAACACAACCAGAAAGGATAACTTATGTAGTTATGCACTTCTTCGTTCATACAGAGGATTACGCTTACCTAAACAAACGGATCCTCGGGAGAGCATATGTCATATACCCAAAAAAATCATGGCATTCAAAACCTATACCAATATCTTCACAGGGGTCAAAATCTATTTGCTGCAACCGAGATACAAAACGGTAGTCTACCTACATATCTCATGCGATTTGTTGTGATCTAAGTAAATAAATACCTGGAATAATTCTCTTCGAGTTCGGATGACAAAGACATAAATAAAAATATACATATGATTTGACAGCGTTTTAATACTAGGTATTCATACTAGAACAACTTACGGTGTTACAAACAGAGTCATTAACACTACGTTTTCCCAAAATATCAGACAGTAGCTATTATACATCAATACAGTCTATTCTCTACTTCACATTCGATCAACGCATTTAATAGAGAAAGAAATATATGTATATCAAAATATATACAGTAGGAGAATACTTACTAAGATCTAGCATCTAGCAATCCTTTCACCTCGCATTCGATCCAGTGTACTAGCAGAAGAGTAAAATACATATAGATCAAGATATAAATTACTACAAGATTACTAGGGTGACAGCCACCGAATCGCTTACCAGCTATCTGATTGTAAAGATCATTTCCTGATGGTCATCCCATTGCTTACCCGTGGCAAACCCTTAATGCAAATTGCTCTCGTTCTCTCTCTAGGGTAGATCGCCTCTCATAATGCTTTCAGAGAAGAAGTTTAATGATCACAGCTTCACACCAATTAAAAATAAAGCAGAAGATTATCTACCCTCCCAACTGTTATCACGACTTATGCACCAAACCCTACATCTGTAGGAAAAATTATTGAAAGAGACTGAACTCCAAAAGAAAATCTATCGCCTTCCCATCTCAGAGATGCTCATTATTCTATCGCCGAGATGGATGTTACCCTATTACACAGATGATCTCCTTTTCTATTGCCCAGTTTTTTTCTTTCTTCTGCAGGATATAACATATATATATTTTTAAGACCTGAAGACCCGTGGCAACTCTTGTAGCGATCCATAACAGTTACGGGGACAAAACTCCTCTGAAAACTCAATCTTGGTGCAACGGCCTTTTCTTTCCTCCGAAAAATCCTTAGGTTATAATCCCATATGTCATTTGGAGATCGTGGTTCTCATTCAACCAGTGCCAAATATTTAAAAGATGGCCAAAAGTATTAATGAGTACTGCAGCTACTAAGGCTCCACTCCTTCCAACTGGATCGTGGAAATCAGCCGAAATTCTCACCATACACTTTATGTGGATCAAGGGGACAAACACCCCAACGATCTCTCAAGATATTGTCCATGTTTTTCAAACGGTTGACATATGACAGCTATGGGATTTAGGGGTCCTCTTCCACCTTGGAAGACATCACCAAAGGAGCTCTCCACGGTGTTCCTCAAAAAGTGAAGTAGTGTTTGATCTCGAGTTCGAGACTTTTAATAAGCTATATCTTTAACCTTTTATGTAAAACAAATCCTTCATACCACTCCCCATGACTTCCCTGACTGTTCGACTATAATAATGGCGAATCTCCCCACTTCAACATAAAAGAGGGAAGCAAAAACCCTATAACTTAGACTTACGCCTATGTTTTAAATAAATAAATATATAAATAGCGATCTCTCCTTTACGATGTTTCATAAAACTCTTTATTTAAATATATATGTGTTTGGATGTAAAATGTATACTTTGTGTAAGAGTTTATAAGTATATAAATTGTGTATCAGCAATTCTATGCCATGTAAAGTTCATTTTTTAAAGAAATATGAAATCTCATATTACTAGCAAGCCATATTAATAATTAATATGGCTTATATACGCCGTTCGGCGTATATCAACTATGGCTACAAATTTAAATAGGGTTGATATACGTCGAACGGCGTATATAAGCCATATTAATTATTAATATGGCTTGCTAGTTGACGGTCGACCGTGGATATATTTCGTGATTTTTAATATTAATATTATAATTAGAAAAATATTAATAATAATAAATGTTACTATTTTAAAATTATATTTTTATTTATAAAATATAGTTTTTCATAATTGCAATTAATAAATAATAATACTAACAAATATAATTTTAAATATTTTATACAAATAATTAGTTTATAATTATATGTTTAATAAATTATAAATAATTTAGAATAATAATTGAATATTTTGTAATAATCATTATTTAATTATAATAATAATAATAACATCTATTATTATGATTATTATTATTAATATTAAGAAGTAACAAATATAGAAATATATAATAATAATAATAATAATAAAATTTATTATTGTGTAAATATATAATAATAATAATAATAAAATTATTATTGTTCTATTGTGCATATAAACAATACAATGTGGAATAAGTTCTTGTAATAATAATAATGTTTTTATATCATCATTATTATTTTTATTGTTATTAAAAAAAGTATTATTATTATTAAGGTTGTTAATTTTCATTATAATAATAATAATAATAAGTATTAATATTTTAAAATTATATTTTTATTTATAAAAATAGTTTTTCATAATTGCAATTAATAAATAATAACATTAACAAATATAATTTTAAATATTTTATACAAATAATTAGTTTATAATTATATGTTTAATAAATTATAAATAATTTAAAATAATAATTGAATATTTTATAATAATAGTTATTTAGTTCTAATAATAATAATAACATCTATTATTATGATTATTATTATTAATATTAAGAAGTAACAAATATAGAAATATATAATAATAATAATAATATTAAAATTTATTATTGTGTAAATATATAATAATAATAATAATAAAATTATTATTGTTATATTGTGCATATAAACAATACAATGTGGAATAAGTTCTTATAATAATAATAATGTTTTTATATTATCATTATTATTTTTATTGTTATTAAAAAAATATTATTATTATTAAAATTGACAATTTTCATTATAAATTATTATCATTTTTTTGTTATAATTATATTTGTTTTTTTTTTATAATAATTTTAATTAATAAATATATTAATTAAAATTATTTTTATTATAATTAATTATTAATTAATATTATTTTTTATTATTATTTCTTATTTTCATTTATATATTATAATTTTATAAAAATATAAAATAATAATAAAAAAGAAAAACAAGAAATAAGAGAATAAGAATATTTTTAGTATTATTACTATAAAATATTAAAAAATATATAAAAAAATAAGAAATAAGAAGATTGTTTTTTTTATTATTATTGTTATAAATAAGAAAATATAATATATATTTAAATAAAAAAAAATAATAAATGACAATAATTTAGAATGAGGATTGGTCATTATAATTAAAAATATACATATAAAAATATACAAGTTTTAATAATTAAAAATATACATATAAAAATATACAAGTTTTAAAATAATATTAATATTAATAATATTGGCAACCATGGTCAACCATCTCTTTGTATCTCATTATGGTTAACCATGCTTGAGATTGGTTAACCATGGTTGAGCATGATTGATTATGGTTGTTTATGGTTGACCATGGTTGACATTGTTAACTATGGTTGACTTTGGATGATAATTGTTGACTTTTGGTTTCCCATGGTTGATGTCATGGTTGAGCATGATTGATTATGGTTGTTTATGGTTGACCATGGTTGATTTTGGATGATAATGGACGACTTTTGGTTTACCATGGTTGATGTTGGCTATGGTTGAGCATTGTTGTGTTTTGTTTCTCATGGTTGACTTTTCTTAGCCATGATTGGATTTGGTTGACTTGCCTATGGTTTGCCATGGTTGATGATGGTTGACCATGGTTGAGCATGGGTGACTGGTTGACTTTGATTTACCATGGTCCGACTTTAGTTGACCATGGTTGGCTATGGTTGAACATGGTTTCTCATGGTTGACTATGTTTGATAATGGTTGACCATGGTTGACTTTGGTTGTTCATGGCCAACCATTGGTTGACTATGGTTGATTCTGGTTGTCCATGGTTGACTATGTTGTACCATTGTAAATAATGGTTTACCATGGTTGACTTTTGTTACTAATGGTTGACTTATGTTGACTTTAATTGCCATGGGCGACTTTGGTTGATCGTGGTTGACTTTAGTTGACCATGGTTGAAAATCATTGAATTTGGATGTTCACGGTTGACTTTAGTTGGCCATGGATGTTCATGGTTGAACATAGTTAACCATGGTTGAATTTAGTTGACCATGGTTGACTTTGGTTGCTTATGGCTATTCATGGTTGAATTTGGATGATTATGGCTGGCTTTGCTTCTGTTTGGTTGACTATGGTTGACCATGGTTAACCATGGTTGACTTTGGTTGGCTATGCCTGACCAAAGTTGACTTTGGCTAGCCAATGTTAACTTTGTCTGACCAAAGTTAACCATGGTTGACTTTGGTATAATTCTGGTTAATAATGCTTTATCATCATTGATTATGGTTTACTTTTAGTTGAATTTATTGACTTTGGTTGAATATGGTTGAATTTCGTTGACTATGGTCAAGCATGGTTGATTATGGTTGACTATGGTTGACCATGGTTTCCTCTGGTTGACCATGGTTTCTCTAGTTGACCATGCTTGACTTCAGTTAACCATGGTTGACTGTTGGTTGACCATGTTTGACTTTACTTTACGATGGTTGACTTAGGCTGATTATAGTAGACCATGGATCACTTCAGTTGAGTAGGGTTAACTTTTGGCTGGATTTGGTTAACTATGGTTGACCATGTTTGACTTTGGTTGAATATGGTTGACATCAGTTGACCAAAATTGACTTTGGTTTACTTTTGGTTGACCATGGTTAACTTTGGTTGATCATGGTTGAATTTGGATGACCATGGTTTGCTTTGGTTGACTTTGGATTACCATGGTTCACTACCACTGACCAGGGTTTACTTTGGTTGACCATAACTAAATTTTAGTTGACTATGGTTAACCATAGTCAACTATGGTTGTGCATGGTTGATTATGCTTGATTATGGTTCACCATGGTTGACTTTCATTGAGCAGGGTATGTATTGGTTGATCATGGTTGTAGTTGGTTGACTTTTGGTTTACCATCGTTGACTTTGGTTGACCTTTCATTAATTATGGTTGACCATGGTTGACTATGGGAGACCTTTCATTAATTATGGTTGACCATGGTTGACTATGGTTAACCATAGGTGACTTTGATTAACCACGACTGATCTTTGGTTGACCACGGTTTAATTTAGTTGGCCATGGTTGACTTTAGTTGACTATGGCTGAATCTAGTTGACTTTGGTTGACTATGGTTGGGCATGGTTAACTATAGTTGACTTTGGTCTACCATGGTTGACATTAGGTGGATTTGGTTAATATTTAGTTGACTTTCGTTGATCATGGTTGACCTTTGGTTGAATTTGGTGACTTTAGTTGAATATTGTTGACTTTGATTTACTATGGTTGACTTTGGTTCACTTTTGGTTGACCTCGGTTGATCATCGCTGACTTTGGTTGTCCATGGTTGACTTTAGCTTACCATGGTTGAATATGGTGATTATGGTTAACCACATGGTTGATTTTGGTTGACCATGCTTCACAATTGTTGACTATAATTGACTATCAACTATTATTGATGGTGTTATGGTTGTTCACGGTATTGCATGATTGTTCACTGTTTAACTATGGTAGTTCATGGTTGACTCTCTCCTTCACCATGCTTAACCAACTATGGTTGACCCTTTTTTAATATGGTTGACTATGGTTGACCTTAGCTGGTTAACCATGGTTGTTCATGGTTGACCATTGTTGTTCATGGTTTACCATGGTTGTTCATGGATGGCCATGGTTATTCATGGTTGACCATGGGTGCCTTCATTTGACCATGGTTGAATTTAGTTGACATGGTTGAGCATGGTTGACTATAGTTGACTTTGGTTTATCATGGTTTATGTTAGTTGAATTTAGTCAACCTTTAGTTGACTTTGGCTTAGTAATGTTGACTATTGTTGACTCTTGGTTGACCACGGTTGACTTTGGTTAATCATATTTAAGTTTAGATGACCATGGCTCAATTTGGTTAACTTTAGTTTACCATGGTTGATGTTAGTAGACTTTGGTTTCCCTTTAGTTTACCATGGTTGATGTTAGTTAACTTTGGTTAACCTTTCGTTGACTTTGGTTGACCATGGTCAACTATGATTGACTTTAGTTGTTCATGGTTGGCTTTGGTAGACCAGGTTGAATTTTGGTTGGCTTTGGTTGAATATGGTTGACCATGATCAACTATGGTTGAACATAATTGAACATGGTTGACTTTGGTCCACCATGGCTGACAATGGGAGACTTTGTTTGAGCACGATTAACTTTTGTTAACTTTGGTGACTATGTCTTAGCTATTTAACTTTGTTAAATAGCTATGACATTTTATTTGGGATCATATTAATTGGGCTATTTTTGCTTGATTTTAGTTTAAAAATATAGTTGTACAAAACATTTGAATAATAGAATTATTTTTAAATAATTAAAAAAAACCACATTAATTAATTTAAATATAAACATTAATTTAAATATAAAAAATTGTAATTTTTTTTAACTTATTTTCAAATAAATGATTAATTTTCTTCTTCTAATGATATAGATATAATTATAAATACTTTCATAAAATAACAACTTTAATTTAAAATTAAGTTATTACTTTATTGCATTATTATTGATAATATTAATATTAAGTTATTATTTAGTATTATTGAACCATGAATAAGTTATCACTTTACTACATTATTGTTTGATAATATTAGGAAAAAAATATTTCTTTAAAGTAATTTTCTATCATTAAAATTAGTAATAACAATATATTTATATAAAAATTTGATTTTAATTTAATTTAAAAATCACATTACTTTAATATTAGAAATTACATTATCTTATATCTTAAATATTATATTATTTAAAAAAAAAAAAATTAAATATAAATATATTACATTATTTAAAAAAAAATCAGTAAAATTTAAATATAAATACCACATACATGTGTAAAATCTGATCTTTTTTCTATAGATATTTTGAGAAATAAACTTATAAAATGATAAATTAAAAAATAAAAATTAATTCTTATATTTTATTGAATTATTGACAAAATTGATTTTAGAAAAACAACTTCTATTGAATTTAATATATATCAAATGATGTATCAATAATTTGAAACACTATTCAAGTAACTCATTTTCAAGTAAAAAAATTAAAGAATTAATAATGAAAAACCCAAAAAAACACATTGTAACTTTCTTTATAAATACACAAATTAAAATTAAAAGATAAATATTAAACTTATTATTAAAATAATAATAAATATTGAATCTTCTTAATTTTGATAAATAATGAATCTTTTAATTATGACAGAAGCTTAATTATATAATTTTTTGATAAACGTTATTGTTCACCACTTTTTTTCATTATGTTATATAATCTATTTTGTTCATTTAATTAATTGATCTTGATCATAAAATTATTTGGATAGCAACATTAAATTTTATAAAAGAACCTAATTTGTTATTATATAATTTAGCAAAATGTCTTCAATTTTTTTGAAACAATTTTAAAGTTACTCATTATTACTCTACTTCTACTTCTAAATTTGTTATCCCTCAATGCTAATCACAATAACTTTAAACCAATAATTTGATCAAAATTTAAATCACGCTATCATGGTTATTAAGAATTATGATTGTAATTTTTTATTATTAAGAAATAAGACTATAATTTTTTATTAAATAATGATTTATAATTTTTTATTAAATAATGATTTATCATGGTTATTAAGAATCTGTATTTAAAAATTTAAAATATTAAATTTCATAGTTAAATTATATATTTTTATTAATAATAGGAATTGTTATTAAATTAAATTAAAATTGGTTATAAAAAATATTTTAATTCTCTTATGTTTGAATGGATCACAATTTTTATTTAAAATTCATTATTGAAAAATAAGAAATAGAGTCTTGAAATTATAATTTAGCGAGATAAGACACTGTTATCATATTGATAGAGTCCAAATGTTGCAAGTTGATTAAATTTAAAAAAGAAAATTCAACAATACAGGTATACACTAATTTGAATAGGTTGAACAATACCATATCACCAACAGCTATTACCGCAGAAACATTCTTTCTGGTAAAAAAAAGTATTTTGAAGACACTAAAAGGACAAGTTTTTGTTGCCATACAATTAATTTCGCAAAGATCAGATTACGCAGCAACATAATTATTCAAATTAAACTATTGTCCCCTAGATAAAATTAATAAAAGGGCTTAAATATTATTCATGAATTACATTGTCAATTCCAAAATATCCATTATGGTTATTCATGAATTATAATGTCAATTCCCAAGGTATCCATTATGGATTAAACCATAATAGTTGTTCACAAAGGGCTCGATTCCATGACCTTCAATATTATCGAATTCATTTTATTATAATACACATATAATGTTTTTAACTATGGAACTCCGCTCTCGGATTTAGCTGTTGCGTTTCCATATATATGTTACGGATTTTTCTTTTACAATTTTGGATATAATTCTTGATTTCGTTTAATCTCTACGGGGCTTCCGATATTGACCATATATATGTAAAAGTATTAATATCGTTTCCTCTTGACTCTATTTAAATATATAGATGCTCGATGTAATTGAATCCCATCTCTTGTATATTTGACTCAGTTTTGCAAATAATGCCCGATGTAATTGGAGCCAATCTCTTGGATATTTCACTTAGTTTTGCAAATAGTGAATAATATAAATGAATGACCCATTTATTTGTTTAAAATTGCTTCTCCTCTTTTGGGATATCCAACGCTGGAGTAGTTGGATCGCTTTACACCATTGCATCAATTTGTCCAGTTTCTAATGCTCATTGTGACCGAAGAGCATCTCAATTCATATAACCCATATCTGAGTGCTCTTCTACGTGTGATCTACTCAACAATTTGGTGCCTCCACTAAAAACAGTGATACGCTGCCTCCATTGTAAACTTCGATATAGTAACTCTATCCGGCCACACGAAAGAGCATAATCAAAGTGATCCACCATTGATTTGGTGTGATCCACGACAATAAAAAGTTAAAAAGATTGGGAAAAACATGACGATCACGGAAGTTGGCGGCATTTTGTGGTGAATTTCACAAAAACCATAGGTTCTAAACCCTAACAGAAAACACCATAATAAAAATATTAATCTCAGAAGCCTAACCGAATACACTCTTTATCAACGGATGGATCTCAGAAAAGCCTAACGGAACACACACTTGATCAAAACATCCATTGCAGGAGCCTAAGAATTGGAATACAATGAAACACTAATTACAACAAAGGATTCACTGAGCCCGTGAAGATCCACTGAACAGACTTTGAAGGAACTGGAATACAATGATCCATTCAATTTTAAGCGCTTTAGATTGGACGGCATCTGCAATAGTGGAAGATTGGAATGTTAAAAAAAAGACGCTTACAACTCCTATCATATTTCGAAAAATGACTGAAAATTAAAATGTGAAACCAACTTGCCTTTGATAAATCCAAATCCTTTGGTTTCTGAGGGAAGAGGGTTGATGCCTACATCGAAGTACATCAACTTTGGAAATGTTTTATTATAATCGCCATCCACTATTGTCTCTGTTAACGTTTTCAATGCAAGAACTCTTAAAGCTCTCCACACGGGATCTAACATTTTGGGCGATATTGACACTGCGCCTTTGTCTTCTCTGAATTAGTTTTCTGAAAAGAAGAATTAAATATCATAATAAAAACCTACAGAATATAAATTTGATCAACAAATTTTGTTTAAAATCCAAACTGAGCCTACTAAAAATGAAATCTCTCTTAATATCATAAACAAATATATCTGCTAAATAAAACCTAACCTACCTTGGTCAGATGCGGAAGTTCAACGCTACCATGCGTGCTCTTTATTTCCCTCTGCCTCTTCATCGATGCAAATCTGAATCATCGAATCAACAGATTTTGATCAGACCAAAAAAATGTAAATCCTAATGTGCAAACTGAAATGAAATATGCACATCCCTTAAATGTAAATCTATGTGCCTTCAAAATGAAACAACATAAAACATTTTCATCATATCATATACTTTAAAACCCACCGAATCCAAATCTGAGAAACCTACAAAATCTGAATGGGCACAGATAATATAATAAAAAACTTGCACAATCTCAATCTGAAGATGAAATCATTTAAAATTGGGGAGATAGTTTAGGATTGCCAGACTTGCCTACGTCTTGGGCTGCGGCCCTCTCACATTCATAGATGCCGGACAGTTTTTCGACGGATCCTGGCTGATAAAGAGGCGGTATGTCTTTCGAGGCTTCACTGGTAGAATGAACGGCGAGCATTGGTTGCTAGCGCTGTAATTAGATATGCTACTGTCTGCCGAGCAGTTGTATTTTCCACGGCCCTCCATTAACCGAGACTGCAATATCAAACTGGACAATCCGCTTACCATTAGCATTCCCTTGATGTCGTCCAGTATGATAATGGAGAGGGAACCTGGTTTTCCAGCCAAACGTTCCAGCCAGCATGAGGCAAGCGACAATTGGAATAACCTTTTTTTTTAATAACAGAAACGTTTCAGCCAACATGAGCCAAGCGACACTTGGAATAACCTTGTTTTGTGTTTAATAACAGAAGAAGCGTTTTGTTTTTAATAACAGAAGAAGCCTGAGGGCCTTGACACTTGTAATAACTTATTTTTTTTAAAAAATCATTACTGACCTTTGGAATTAAACATGCACGAGAGTTATTTCATGCAATCTCAATACTCCGATCATGCTCCAGACGAAGAATATTCTGTTAAGTTTCAAATCTGGCCATTCATTCTTTTAAAAATGAAAAATCTGCCACCCCCCACCCCACCCCCAAAGTTGAAATAAAACGCCTTACGGCGTAAATATTAGAAATTCTTATATACATGAGACATTGCTCGATCCTCGCACCTTCTATATATATATACATAAACCAAGTACAATGTAATGACCCTAAATTTTCACAAATAAAAAAAAATATTTACATAGCATATTATTAAACCTTACCATCTTTACTTTGATTATTGTCATGGGAATTGTACTCAAAGGCGGTCAACTTAATCATGCATGCGTAAACCTTCAATACATCTATTTTGGTTATTCCATGGAAACACAATCAATCACGAAACATATTTTGACCAAGAAATCATTTGACATAAACGTAACATTGGAAATTATCATAATCCTTCATATATAAGAGAAACATCCTCAAGTTATCCATGACTAGTTACATCTAATTGTTAGAAACGGGTGACAACCGGCTATGACAGTAACTATGTAACTGACTAACTAAATATGTAGTTATTAGTAACCGTGTAAGAAATGTATATGTTTCTTGTATTCTCGTAAGAGAAGATATTGGAGAGTTGTGAGTTGTTGTAAATCTTCAGATTCTGAATAATAAGATACCGATACCATTGCTCCGTGGATGTTTCCCTAAGAGAGGGTTTTACCACGTAAATCTCTGCGTATATCTCATGTGTATGTGTTTATTGTCTTTCTTGTTTTATTTGCTTCCGCTGCATATTGTATTTTGTGGCTGTTAGATCCAACACTAATCCAATAAGCAAGCTCATTTAAATTCATGCAATGATTTCAAAAACCACACATAAAATATACACCCGAAGAGAAACATTTTATAATTAACATAAGATAAACAAGGAACTATCAGTCATCAATGCATACATTGCCCAAGGATATAAATAAGAAGCCAAGGTAGTTAACAACATATAATCAAGGCAACCAAACTAAGTAGTATTGAAAACACAATATCAAGAGGATGCAAAAGAGCCACGATGAAAGAAGACCATTTTTAACATGGTTCACCCACTCCTTGGGCTACGTCCACAAAGGTTGTGTTTTATTAAAAAGATCAAAAGAGGAAATCCTCAAGTCATCCATGACCAGTTACATCTAAAATCAAGATTGTTTCCAACCACCTTCTACTTATCCCTAGCTTCTCTCATAGAGAGCTTTATCAATGTTAACTTTACAATTAAAAATCCTAAAGGGCTAATAAATATGGTTTTCCCTAATTCTCCCATTTTAATTCTCCCATTTTAAATCATGAACAAATATTTACGATACCCTTTTCACTTTACTAACAGAAAATACAAAGGCTAATAAATATAGTCTTACTAACTCTTCCACATAGTACTCCCGTAATTATATTTGGAGAGAAACCTAGATAATATAAGAGTCATGCCCTATAATCTTTATGAGATTAATTTAAACATACCTTGCCTATATAAATACATGAGCAAATTAACACAACATCCAATTGTTTTCCCCTAAGCACCAGCAATAAGGAATTAACACATTCATCCTATTCTCGGATTGAGGCCATTGTTTCCATATATATATATATATATCCTGACACATAAAAGAAAACAAACAAGGCAGCTACACGAGGAAAAGCTCATGCCCTAGGAAGGAAACCATGCAGCCACTGGAGAGGCTCACGCCTCATGGAGGGTCACGCAATTTCTACTCTGATCTCAGAAAAGATAAAAAAAATGAATAGTATTAAAACTAGGATCCGTGCATATCTAGAAACCCAAGCATTTACCAACACGATATAGGGTATCAATCAGCATCTAGAGTATAAGGAACCAATTGGGATCCTCCCAATATGTAATACATATAAATACTAGAAATACACACGCTACTGTGGTAGCGGATCTATATAGCAGAGAGCAAAACAAGGATCCACGTTTTTGTGATAAAAGATCTATTTACAGATTTAGGGCAGCAATAATCTATAACAATATTTCGAACCTGAAATATATACAGAAATCAACAGGGTTTCTCCGGCACACACTCTGTTAGGAAAGAAACGCAGAGAGAGGGATATATGTAATATATCCTCGTAGATCTCGAGTTAAATCTCAGCAAATACCCAAGCGCGAACACTACAGCAATAAAACAAAGCAGATCATAACCAAATTTCATAAGAAAAACACTCTAATACTTTTCCACACTTTCACCTCTGGGCATTAGTCGCTGAGGGATTAACTTCTTTGGAAATGAATAAGTATAAAGGTGACCGAGATCCAGATTTTCTGTTCACACAGAGGTCGCGCCGAAAATGGGCATTACAACGATCATATTGAGATCAAGATTTAACAACGCAGAAGCAAGGTAAAATGGACCCTCGATTCTCTATTCACAGATATATGCACTGAAACTAGTGTTCCAATTATCTCGCCGGAATCCATGTTCAAATAAAAGCATAGTTGTAAAAAAAGAAACTACTAGGATACGGTTTATGTGCTAACCTCAAACTAAATGCAGAGCTATCCTAGCATAAAAATAATGAATAGAAAAACTAAACCAGGGATCGAGCTCATGCAGAGCGGTCCTTTCCCATCTTTGGAATACTCACGCCCAACAACTGACTATCCCCCTCTTCTCTACGATCCAATATATATATATATATGTGTCCCAAGCTTTGGAAAGACCGCCCAGATCTCGAGATCTCTCTAGAGATCAAAATCTTGAAGAGATAGGAGTACCAACCATTACATGCAAATTGGTGGTTAACTACTTTGCCAATCAAGGGGACAAATTCCCTTGGAAATATCCACGAAGATCCCCTCCATAATATCCACAACGACTAAAAGAGGGAAGAATCCATAAGGTAATCCTACATCCTTAAATCTCTCTTCTCTCTTTTATGAGTGTAAGTATAGTCATCTTGTATGAAATCTTTTCTTTATAGTTTTACTCCTTGATAAAATACAAGGAAGAAAGTATATAATATTTTTATCTCTCTTTAATCATAAATAACCGTTTACATATATAATGACCTTCGTTCCTATAAATTATGCAATTGTAATGACCTTCTTTCCTTTAATAAATATATAAGCCCTTAATTATAATAATATATAATCAAATTTTGACCTTTTTGGCACTTATGCTATTTTCCTTTCCATGTAGTCATAATAACAAATGATTAGAGTATATACATTTTGTTATTATCTTTTGACTAAAGATTCATTTGGGTAGTAAGGTTTTATTGATGCCCCAAATAAATAAATATATATATATATATATGCCTCACTTATTATGATAATGACTATAATATAGTCTTTTAAATGGTAAAGCTTCAGCTTCTTAATTAAAGGGTCCAACAATAACCTCTTTCATACTTAAGTTTAGTATCATAGTTAGGATAGTTCTTTTAATCCTTATTTACTCACCATGTTTTTATTTAGTAATGAGATTACGACAGCTTGCTAATGGTTAGCCATTATGTAATAATTTAGTCTAATCAATACTTACTTCAATTTTAGGATACTTCCTTAGGCATTGAGGTGAAAGGTATTTTTCTTCTAGTGCAAAAGGTACTCGAGCGACAACTTTAGTGGACTCATTTTTCCGTCGCTTAGTTTCTTCGTCACTTCTTTTGTTGCGTCTGACTTTAGTCTCTGAACTCTCTACTTAACATTTTCAACTTGAGAAGTAACATACAATACTGTTGGGCTCCACTGGTGGGACCTTGGCCTTGAGGTCCTCACCAGGGCCATTTACATAGATATAAATCACAACAATTTATTTACATTAAGTTGCTAAAGGAGGGGTGTTACATACTCCTCCCCTTTAGAATAACACCATCCCCGGTGTTCAAACTTCTTAGCAAATCGCCTACTCTTCTAGATTCTTTTTTCTTCGTTCGCTCGTCATCTCTTCTTTGGTTTTCCTGTTCATCTTTGAATTTTCATGATCTTCACAAGTCTTTATGGTTCATACTTCTTTCACAACCTGTACATTGCGCAACATAAAGTAATTATACCATTTGCAATTTTAATCATAGGGTAAGCACAAGTCTTTTGGAACACCTTATCATTCCGAGGTTAGCATCATATACTTCACAAATTTCAAACAAAAAAATTTATAACATTTACCATTCATCCTCATCTTCGAGGACATCTCTGCTTACTCAAGCATTCATAACATTCAGACAGAAATGTATCCAATAGTCCTAGTTACAAGAAAAATCATTAATATTTGTTATATCATAAAACAAACCTTTCAACAACACTTTGTTGATTATCAAACTCTCCCATGAGTTTGGAATTTCAGCAGTTCCTTTGCTATACACATAACTCTTCCTCGAGTTATGTTCTTTTGAAACATAGCCAATCAAACTTTGCAAACAGAATATTTGCTGTAACTTAGTAGAATAATCAGATTGTCTCGCTCTACAGCTCAATAGTTAGCGTTCCCCTCATCGAAAAATCTAGTGAGCCTCCTGCCCAATTCGATGGATTAAATTTGCCTAAGTCTTTGGGTTAGTATAATATTCAACGAGGCACCTGCTCTATTCCACTTCCATGGAGAACATGACCACATTTTTAGGGAAGTTACCTCTTGCAACTGCTAATGAGTGCATGCAAGATGCAGTCATTCTGCTCAAGTCCAGAAAATATTCTTTTCCCCTCAAACCTTCTCATTTGAGTCAAGGAAATATTCAATTTTCCCCTCAAACCTTTTTGTTTGAGTCCATGAAATATTCTTAGTAACGATCATTTATTATTTCTTGCATGCACATATAACATAATAGTAACAGAATATTAACATATATTCACCTATCATACTCTTTTCATTTTCATGATTACACATTATTAATCATAAGTCTTACCATAAAAAATGTTGAGTAAATCATTACTTACTCTTGAGCGATTTCACTCAACTTATCTCTATAAGTGCTTTTATAATCTACGTTCCTCCTTGATCATGACATTAGTCTCTTTTTAGTATCACTTCCTGAAATGTTAATATAAATAAAAATTTATTTTGCTTCAATTGCTTTAAAAATTGAACACATTAGTTCCATAGCATTATACGCATGCTCGTACAATAACTTGCGCATTCTTTTCAATTCGCCCTGATGTATGAATATAAATTCTTTAATATTCTTATTGTGAATCTGAGATCCAATCTTCTCACAAACAATCATATTAGTATCATAATTTAGTTATATATGGATTCATTTCAATTTGAGACTCATCATCTAATGATACTCCTTCGACACCCCTTCGATACTTCTTCAAAATATCCTAAAATCAATTGACCAAGATTTTAGGATTTTTATATTCTTATAGTCGAGATCTCTACTATTAACAAGATCTTTTGACTTGATGCATAATAATCGTTGTTTAAATATGTAGCAAAACCTAATGAAGAATTATTTAGAATCATTTTTTTTTTAATCACAAACTCCTAAGAATACTTCTTTCAATTTCCAATAATACACCTTTAAGCTTATACTTGCAAGTCTAATAACGATAGGAAATTCTAAACTGAAACATAATTTACGTTAAGAAATAAAATGATGGTTTTTTTTTTTATACGAAGAATAATATTCAAACACATTAGTCATCCTGCCACATAAATTTACATTTTTTTGCCCGTAACCTAATATGTCAAATTCGTTCTTGCTATCAATAGTTAAGAGTAACAATTACTAAGGCAACTTCATACTATTGGAACCATGGAAGAGTATGAATGAAAACCAACCATATCCGGTAATAAACATAATACCAAAACCTAAGTAAAACGATGTTCCTTTTATCGTTTGATACTTTGAGGACCAACTTTTATTTCAAGCAATATACGTATCTATAGCAAATTATTTTACCCAGTCATTTTCTATAATATCTATGAATGCAAGACATAAAATATTATGATGCTCTATACTTTTTAATCCATCATGATGCAAAAATCAATTTAGATTTTACATCAATCTTTGAAAAGACGTAAAAAAACATCTGTATCCACTCATCCTTTTTCTGAAATAGTTGTCATCCAGTGTATCTTCCAATTAGTTTGATTCCTTATGACGATGTCCTAGAATGTACTTTACATGCTAACATTGATTGTATCTTTGTATAACAAAAACTCTTTTCTTTGATAAAAAGTGAATTTATTCTTTTTAAGCAAAGATTCATTCTTATTTATACATCGACTAGAGTATCACATATGTACTCTTATTATAGATCTTAATGGAGTATATCACCTATATACTTGTATGTTTTAGTAACCTAACTATCTATACTTTATGTAAATATCATAGCCTCTATTCACATATACTGAAATCATATTCAATAAAATATCACATTCCTTGAAAATAATTTTCAATCATGTGAGCATCTATACTTTTTATTTAGCAAAGAAAGTTTACATTTAAAAGTAACATACGTGACTCATAGTTTTATGAAGATAGAATACTTATCTTTACTCTTTTGGAGAAACTTGGAGTGATACTCAGTAACATTTCTCAACGTTCTGTCTAGTCCATGCGTCAAAACCAAATAACAACAAATTCATTAGCACTCATATCTATATATTAGAAATTCTTATATACATAAAACATTGCTCGATCCTCGCACCTTCTATATATATATACATAAACCAAGTACAATGTAATGACCCTAAATTTTCACAAATAAAAAAAAATATTTACATAATATATTATTAAACCTTACCATCTTTACTTTGATTATAGTCATGGGAATTGTACTCAAAGGCGGTCAACATAATCGTTCCTGTGTAAACCTTAAATACATCTATGTTGGTTATCCCATGGAAACACAATCAATCACGAAACATATTTTGACCAAGAAATCATTTGACATAAACGTAACATTGGAAATTATCATAATCCTTCATATATAAGAGAAACATCCTCAAGTTATCCATGACTAGTTACATCTAATCCAAGTTATCTATGACTAGGGTCATGTAATTTCTACTCCGATCTCAGAAAAGATAAAAAAAATGAATAGTATTAAAACCAGGATCCGCGCAGATCTAGAAACCCAAGCATTTATCAACGCGATACAGGGTATCAATCAACATCTAGAGTATAAGGAACCAATTGGGATCCTCCCAATACGTTATACATATAAATACTGGAAATCCCCACACTGCCGTGGTAGCGGATCTATATAGCAAAGAGCAAAGCAAGGAATCACGTTTTTGTGATAAAAGATCTATTTACAGATTTAGGGCAGCAATAATGTATAACAATATTTCGAACCTGAAATATATACAGAAATCAACAGGGTTTCTCTGGCGCACACTCTGTTAGGAAAGAAACGCAGAGAGAGGGATATATGTAATATATCCTCATATATATCGAGTTAAATCTCAACAAATACCCAAGCCCGAACACTATAGCAATAAAACAAAGCAGATCACAACCAAATTTCATAAGAAAAACACTCTAATACTTTTCCACACTTTCACCTCTGGGCGTTAGTCGCTAAGGGATTAACTTCTTTGGAAATGCAGAAGTATAAAGGTGACTGAGATCCAGATTCTCTGTTCACACAGAGGTCGCGCCAGAAATGGGCGTTACAATGATCATATTGAGATCAAGATTTAACAACGTAGAAGCAAGGTAAAATGGGACCCTTGATTCTCTGTTCAAAGAGATATGCACTGAAATTGGTGTTCCAATTATCTCGCTGGAATCCATGTTCAAATAAAAGCATATTTGTAAACAAAGAAACTACCAGGATTCGGATTCTGCGCTAACCTCAAACTAAATGCAGAGCTATCCTAGCATAAAAATAATTAACAGAAAAACTAAACCAAGGATTGAGCTCATGCAGAGCGGTCCATTCCCATCTTTGGAGTACTCACGCCCAACAACTGACTATTCCCCTCTTCTCTACGATCCAATATATATATGTGTGTGTCCGAAGCTTTGGAAAGACCGCCCAGATCCCGAGATCTCTCTAGAGATCAAAATCTTGAAGAGATAGGACTGGCAACCGTTACGTGCAGATTGGTGGTTAACTACTTTGCCAATCAAGGGGACAAACGCCCCTGGAAATCTCCACGAAGATCCCCTCCATAATCTCCACAACGACTAAAAAAGGGAAGAATCCGTAAGGTAATCCTACATCCTTAAATCTCTCTTTTATGAGTGTAAGTATAGTCGTCTTGTATGAAATCTTTTCTTTATAGTTTTACTCTTTGATAAAATACAAGGAAGAAAGTATATATAATATTTTTATCTCTCTTTAATCATAACTAACAATTTACATATATAATGACCTTCATTCCTATAAATTATGCAATTGTAATGACCTTCCTTCCTTTAATAAATATATAAGCCCTTAATTATAATAATATATAATCGAATTTTGACCTTTTTGGTACTTATGTTATTTTCCTTTCAATGTAGTCATAATAACAAATGATTAGAGTATATACATTTTGTTATTATCTTTTGACTAAAGATTAATTTGGGTAGTAAGGTTTTATTGATGCCCCACATATATATATATATATATATATATATTTCTCACTTATTATGATAATCACTATAATATAGTCCTTTAAAAGGTAAAGCTTCGGCTTCTTAATTAAAGGTCCAACAATAACCTCTTTCATACTTAAGTTTAGTATCATAGTTAGGATAGTTCTTTTAATCCTTATTTACTCACCATGTTCTCATTTAGTAATGAGATTACGACAGCTTGCTAATGGTTAGCCATTATTTAATAATTTAGTCTAATCGATACTTACTTCAATTTTAGGATATTGCCTTAGGAATCAAGGTGAAAGGTATTCTTCTTCTAGCGCATGAGGTACCCAAGCGACATTCATGGTTCCTAACTGAATCTCTTGTCTTCTTTAGTGGACTTATTTTCCCGTCGCTTAATTGCCTCCGTCACTTCTTTCGTTGCGTCTGGCTTTAGTCTCTGAACTCTCTGCTTAACATTTTCAACTTGAGAAGTAACATGTACAATACTGTTGGGTTCCACTGGTGGGGCCTTGGCCTTGAGCTCCTCACCAGGGACATTTACATAGATATAAATCACAACAATTTATTTACATTGGGTTGCTAAAGGAGGGGTGTTACATACAAGGTTTAATATCTATGTCAATTCATTATTTATATAAAAATATAATTATTTATAATTAATATCATTTAAAGTGATGGCTTAAATTAGAAGGGTTTACTTATGTGCTTAATGTACATTAATAAGTAGATGCAACACATATTTCATCATACCTATATAACATGTATATTTCAATACCTATTTTGCAATTTATTGGTAACATACCTATGTATACATATAAGTTACTTTTCTTGTATTATATTTACAATTATTTATAATAAATCATTTGTATGTATATAGTACTTATCTATGTATACAAATTTTCATAAAACAATTTATAGTCATATAAATATATAAATATAGATAACTTGTTTTGTGTCATCAAGACATAATTTATCATTCGAGAGTCTCCAATATGTGAAAAGACTTTCCTTCTTGTTTTTAATGATACCCTTAGGCATTTTATGTAATCCAAATGATATTTAGGATAAACCCTTTATAAATATACATATGAGACATACATATATATAGATGTTATCCAAATAGTTATCACAACTATTTATCTATCTTTCATAACTCTACAAGGTATTCACATTTAAATATTTATCATATTCATTTAATAATGACCTTAACTATTTATATATAATTATATATATAATATCCACCACTATATATATATACAAAATTAATATATATATAATTTATCTTTATGGCTTAATTATAATAGGACTAAAATAACTTAGGCCATAGTATCTTAGCTAGATATTTTAAGGTGAATAATAATCCTACTAGGATGAACTTATCTCCCAACCCATCATAATTCAATATGATAAGTCATGATATGATCAACCAACACATGGCTCCCTAGTCATTATCTTTTCTTATAGGTGGGTTTTGTTACTTATCGTTTAGTCGCATTATGATTCTTTAATCTTCTAGGCTTAAACTAAGACTTGTAAACATAACACTAGCTCTAGGTCCACTGGTGGGGCCTTGGCCTTGAGCTCCTCACCAAGGCCGCTTACACAATTCATAATTATATTTACAAAAATAATAACAATAGGAGTCAAATTGGAGGGATGTTACAACCCCCTTAGTTGGAAACTCCCCCCTTTTACATTACAAAATATCAAATTTATAGAAAAATAATGATAAAAACAGTTGCTAATAATTTGAGTCCATCATCTGAAACTAGAAACCAATTTGCAATAGGTTTGAAAGAACTTCTATTGGCTCCTTTGGGTGTGAAATTGCCCTCTATTGGCCAAATGTTACCCTGATAAGCATCAATTGCCACCTGTATCTTTGAAGGATCGAATGATTCCTAAAAGTGTGGGATTGTTCCTATGACTATTACTTTCTCTCCCATAATATTGGTTTGCTTTTGAATATTTATTAGATGAATTTTACCAAATCTGGAGATGCATGCATAGGACCTGCCAGCTAATGATATCGATCTTCCCTTTATTGTCTTATCTTTTAATTCTGGAAACTTGGGATATGGTTGCAACCTATCTGCTTCGACTGATTGGGGGCTACCTGAAGATGTGGATCTTGCTTAAAGTTGTTTGCTTAAAATCTGGAACTAATATTTGCTAGCTGTCCCGATATTGCCTGAATAATAGCATTACTTTGCCACCTCCTCTACTAATTTCAATGGATGACCAGGGCTCCAGTCCTTTATGCCTTTATCTAATGCTTCTACAAGAACCACGTTCTTCGTAGGTCAAAAATTAATACACTTTCAGATATCCCCAAAGGAACATCTTCATTCTCCCAACCAGCCCCATCATCATCATATTTTTCCATCTCAGTATCAACTTCTACCTGTGTCTCTTTTAAAATAGAGGTCTCTAACTTAATTCTTGAAGGCTTATTTACGTTAATGAAAAGACCATCTAAGGAAGGTGTAGGCACTGATACAGGAGATGATTCTATTGAAAAAGAATCTGAAGGAGCTTGAGAATCAACAAAAGGGATTTCATTAACATCTATAGCATCATACAGTTGAGGTAAATCAATATTGGGGACAATCTCTGCAGAAGAAAATCCACTTTCTAGACTGGTGCATTCCATCGAATGAACTTCTATAACCTTGAGACAAATATTCAAATCTTTCCCAACCTTCAAATCATTGCACAGAAAAGTCTTGTTAATTCATTTGATGTTTCAACCTTTTTCACTGAAACATCTTCAGAATTTATGCCATATGTGACCTTTATATCAAGTCTCTGATTCCTCAAACCATTTTTTATCTTCCACTTGTGGTTTTTACACCGCAGAGGTGTTGCAATGAGCCATAACACAAACCAGCAGCTGGAAGTTGCATAGCCAACATGTACTGAGAGAATATCAACAACTGATAAATATCTGCAGTCCGTGAATTCCAGACATAAAGCATGGCACAAATAATAGCATATGCCAAAGACAAAATTATTTTCTTCAATGCCAAGGTTTGATCTCTATAGCTGCTAGCTTCAAAGCATGGATTTGAAAGTTAATAGGAACCCTTAAGCTCAACGTTGAGCTTCCCCTTTGTCCAAGATCGAATGCTTTCTCTTGATACACCCAGGCTTTCCTCGGTGGCATATTTTTAATTGACATGCGATGCTCATCTGCTCAATGATCTAGCATGGTGTGATAATCCTGTGGTATGCTTAGCATTTGGAAATTTACCTTTTGAATTTGAGCATTTCAATGATAGCTTCTGACAAGCTTTTGACACCTGTGAACTTACCTTGGCATTTGGAATTTTATGGGATAAATCTGGTACCAACAACAACTCTAAACCTCTTTTAAAGTCCTCAACTTGAGGAAATGTTTGCAACTCTAATCCTTCTGTATTTAAGATGAATCATTCAATTGCAATGGAAAAACAAAAATTACTACATTGAAATCATTTCATTGAAAAATTTTAAAAAATATTTACACCATCAAAATGGTGAATTGTAATAAAGTAATAACAATGTCTAGTTATAATACATGTGAGCGAATGCAATGAAAGACAAAATATGAAAATATGCTAAATTTACATTAATTAATTAGTTAAGTAAAATACTTTTCCCAATTATTCATTAATGTGCAATTATCACAAAACTAATATCTAACTTATTGCTATATTATTAATTTAACAATACATAATCATATATATTTTCCATCACTATCATCCACTTGCCAACTATTCCAATTTTGGAATCCTACAAATCCGGAAAAAACTGATTTATTTTATTCCAATTTGGAATCCTACAAATCCTCAAAAATTGCCTTTATTCATTGAGTATTGCACCGAGAGTAACACCGAGAGTAACGAGGTGGTTGCATCCAGAGGTGCTCTATAGCCCAGTATGGGGATATCTTGTGAGTCGAGTGTTTGTTGAGTAACAAAATAATACAAAGTAAACAAAAAAAGAATAATACAAAGTAAAAAGTAATAAATATTATGTCGGCCATAAACAAAAAAGAATATTAATACAAAGTAAAAAGTAAATATGAGACTTAAATTATAGACTTTAGAGCTTAGGATTAGGTGGTAAATATTATGTCGGCCATAAACAAAAAAGAATAATACAAAATAAAAAGTAAATATGAGATTTCAACTAGAGACTTTACTTTTAATACAAAGTAAAAAGTAAATATTAGACTTTAGAGTGTTTTCTAGTGTTTGTCGGCCATAAACAAAAAAGAATAATACAAAGTAAAAAGTAAATATGAGACTTAAACTAGAGACTTTAGAGCTTAGGATTAGGTGGCTCACGTATTGCACTCAAGGAGCTATTCAAGGAGAGGTTTGCACCTCGGGAGTTTTGATCCCTCTCCGCTCTTGATAGAGCCTAGGAAAAATAAAAGCAATTAAAACATGTCAGCTAGAAATTTTTTACATATCTTTTAATGAAATTAAATATTTATTATGTTAATAGAATCTTATGTTTTGAATAAAAGTCTTTCTTGTAAGTCAAATAGGAAAGACTAACTAATACACAAATATTTAATTTATTGTAATTATTTAACAAATTATTTATTTAAAATGTGAGGATGCATGAATGAAAATTGAAATTGAAATTAGATGTATATTTATATAAATGTATTTTACAAGTTAGCCAATTTAAATTTGAAGTTCGCATGTGCTTGGTTTATAATTTTTTATAAGTTAGCTAATTTAAATTTGGAGCACACATGTGCTTGGTTTTATAATTTTTATATATATTTAGTTTTTGGATACTGCCTTAGGAATCAAGGTGAAAGGTATTCTTCTTCTAGCGGATGAGGTACCCAAGCGACATTCATGGTTCCTAACTGAATCTCTTGTCTTCTTTAGTGGACTTATTTGCCCGTCGCTTAATTGCCTCCGTCACTTCTTTTGTTGCGTCTGACTTTAGTCTCTGAACTCTCTGCTTAACATTTTCAACTTGAGAAGTAACATGTACAATACTGTTGGGTTCCACTGGTGGGGCCTTGGCCTTGAGCTCCTCACCAGGGACATTTACATAGATATAAATCACAACAATTTATTTACATTGGGTCGCTAAAGGAGGGGTGTTACATACAAGGTTTTAATATCTATGTCAATTCATTATTTATATAAAAATATAATTATTTATAATTAATATCATTTAAAGTGATGGCTTAAATTAGAAGGGTTTACTTATGTGCTTAATGTACATTAATAAGTAGATGCAACACATATTTCATCATAACTATATAACATGTATATTTCAATACCTATTTTGCAATTTATTCGTAACATACCTATGTATACATATAAGTTACTTTTCTTGTATTATATTTACAATTATTTGTAATAAATCATTTGTATGTATATAGCACTTATCTATGTATACAAATTTTCATAAAACAATTTATAGTCATATAAATATATAAATATAGATAGCTTGTTTTGTGTCATCAAGACATAATTTATCATTCGAGAGTCTCCAATATGTGAAAAGACTTTCCTTCTTGTTTTTAATGATACCCTTAGGCATTTTATGTAATCCAAATGATATTTAGGATAAAACCTTTATAAATATACATATGAGACATACATATATATAGATGTTATCCAAATAGTTATCACAACTATTTATCTATCTTTCATAACTCTACAAGGTACTCACATTTAAATATTTATCATATTCATTTAATAATGACCTTAACTATTTATATATAATTATATATATAATATCCACCACTATATATATATATACAAATATATATATATAATTTATCTTTATGGCTTAATCATAATAGGACTAAAATAACTTAGGCCATAGTATCTTAGCTAGATATTTTAAGGTGAATAATAATCCTACTAGGATGAACTTATATCCCAACCCATCATAATTCAATATGATAAGTCATGATATGGTCAACCAACACATGGCTCCCTAGTCATCATCTTTTCTTATAGGTGGGTTTTGTTACTTATCATTTAGTCGCATTATGATTCTTTAATCTTCTAGGATTAAACGAAGACTTGTAAACATAACACTAGCTCAAGGTCCACTGGTGGGGCCTTGGCCTTGAGCTCCTCACCAAGGCTGCTCACACAATTCATAATTATATTTAGAAAAATAATAACAATAGGAGTCAAATTGGAGGGATGTTACAGCCCCCTTAGCTGGAAACTCCCCCCTTTTACATTACAAAATATCAAATTTATAGAAAAATAATGATAAAAACAGTTGTTAATAATTTGAGTCCATCATCTTAAACTATAAAACAATTTGCAATAGGTTTGAAACAACTTCTATTGGCTCCTTTGGGCGTGAAATTGCCCTTTATTTTCCAAATGTTACCCTGATAAGCATCAATTGCCACCTGTATCTTTGAAGGATCGAATGATGCCTAAAAGTGTGGGATTGTTCCTATGACTATTACTTTCTCTCCCATAATATTGGTTTGCTTTTGATAATTTATTAGGTGAATTTTACCAAATCTGGAGATGCATGCATAGGACCTGCCAGCTAATGATATCGATCTTCCCTTTATTGTCTTATCTTTTAATTCTGGAAACTTGGGATATGGTTGCAACCTATCTGCTTCGACTGATTGGGGGATACCTGAAGATGTGGATCTTGCTTAAAGTTGTTTGCTTAAAATTTGGAACTAATATTTGCTAGCTGTCCCGATATTGCCTGAATAATAGCATTACTTTGCCTCCTCCTCTACTAATTTCAATGGATGACCAGGGCTCCAGTCCTTTATGCCTTCATCTAATGCTTCTACAAGAACCAGGTTCTTCGTAGGTCAAAAATTAATACACTTTCAGATATCCCCAAAGGAACATCTTCATTCTCCCAACCAGCCTCATCATCATCATATTTTTCCATCTCAGTATCAACTTCTACCTCTGTCTCTTTTAAAACAGAGGTCTCTAACTTAATTCTTGAAGGCTTATTTACGTTAATGAAAAGACCATCTAAGGAAGGTGCAGGCACTGATACAGGAGATGATTCTATTGAAAAAGAATCTGAACGAGCTTGAGAATCAACAAAAGGGATTTCATTAACATCTATAGCATCATGCAGTTGAGGTAAATCAATATTGGGGAGAATCTCTGCAGAAGAAAATCCACTTTCTAGACTGGTGCGTTCCATCGAATGAACTTATATAACCTTGAGGCAAATATTATGTTGGATCTAACAGCCACAGAACACAATATTTAACGGAAGCAAATAAAACAAGAAAGAAAATAAATAAACACACATGAGATATACGCAGAGATTTACGTGGTAAAACCCCCTCTTAGGGAAACATCCACGAAGCAATGGTATTGGTTTCTTATTATTCAGAATTTGAAGATTTACAACAACTCACAACTCTCCAATATCCTCTTACGAGAATACAAGAAACATATACATTTCTTACACGGTTTGTAACATCCCTAAAATTCACTCTTATTATTATTATTATTTTGTAAATGTAAACATGAGTTTTGTAAATTGCCATGGTGAGGAGCTCAAGGCCAAGGCCCCACCAATGGACCTCAAGCGATTTATATGTTTATAAGTCTTAGTTAAGATTAGACGAATTAAGAATAGTAATGCGACTAAATAATAAGTAACAAAACCATCCAAAAGAAAGGACAAGATGGTTAGGAGGCCGTGAGCTTCATGTTTTAAATATTAAACTTTACAGGTGAAGGACTAGGTAATTTATAAATTTATCTTAGTACAGTTATTGAAGCCCAAATATTATTAGTCATAATAATACTTTCGATACTCTGAAAATATATTCAAGGTTATATAATCTAGAAACTACATAGAAATATCTACAACGATACCCACACCTTAAGTCAATATTTTCTTTACTCTAAAGTATATAGTAGAAACTATTAATATATATATTCATTGGTATTAAAAGAAAGACAGAGAAAGTTATTTATATAAATAACACATGGGGGTTTTGTTGTTGGTCAAACCCTAAACAGAATAGCCATGACCTCTTTTGGCCAAAGGAGTTAACTCCAAGTGGAGGCACAATAGGAGTGCGATGGAGTTAATGCCATCTATGCATGGGAATTATGACACATCGGAGTTTGTTGATCTGGTTACAGTTTGGTTACAGTCTGGAGATACGGGAAGAGACACGATCCTTAATAGTAGGATTCCTTGCTACTTCAAGGTCATGGAAAGTTAATTCTAGGGAAGAATTTTTAACCCCACTTACCATAACTTATATATGATCTCATGGAAGCATTGAAGCTGGTTGATTTCCCCATCGTGGGTATCGAAATTCTTTATGAGAACCGTTTTTTCATTTCCAACCGTTTTAGAAATGCGTTAGACATTTGGCATTTTAGTGCGACCTCCCTAACGTGAGCCTAGGATCGGGCTAGCTTTGTCTACCATCACTAGTATTGGTAATCATGGATCAAAATATATATTAGCGAAGGAGGATTATTTTAAGGGGGGATTCTGAGATTTAAGATCTTTTTCCTGGCTGTATGACGGGGGTGACAAATGGTCGATCTACGTAATGGGGAGTTCGGCGCGGGCTGAGTCCCATGTTTGTTAGTATAGCCTCTGCGAAGGGGAAGAACTTCACCTTCAGCAAGAGAATTTTTTGGCAGAATACGATCTCGGCGACACTTAAACCAACTGAATGAATTCAGATATCGAGCCACTTGCCATTGGTTGCTAAGACTTCGATCTCTGCGAATCATTGGTGACGGATCTCTGCGTGAGTCATGATGGTGATAGATAAGATTGGCGAGTCCAAAAGAAGATGCGGTGACAGGAGCTTTACATTTTACTGTTGGAGAGTTTTTGAAAGGAAACCCTACGAAAGCATTGAATCGGCGATCTCTATGAGAGGAATGCGCCTCCATCGAGGCAGTATGAACTCCGAGAAGATGAATATAGCACATTTGCTAAGGAGGTATCTCGGCAGCTAATTCATTTCCATAATGGGTAAGTGATACCTGTTTATTTTTGTTAACTGTGTTTTGACGCTTATTGGATCTCTGCATAAGAGAGGGAAATACAACTTGAACGAGGAAAGAATTGTGTTGTTCCTTGTTTCGGTAGATATTGTATTTGTGCCGGAAAACGTTGGTTAGCTGATTCCGGCTCTTCCCCTTCCTGAATAGTCTTCTGGCTATGCTGAGATCGTGGTTGACAAAGATATATATATGTGTATCTTGTTGTTAGGTATTGGGAAGAGGACGACTGCTCCAACCCAATTCCTGTTCTCCCTCTTTCGTATTAGAGAAAATATCTTTTAGGATATGTTGTTTCCAGTAGGAAGACGCCTCTGTACATTTGCTGATGCAATGAAATTTCTAGAACCGAGATCATGTTAGGGCTTTCGTTTTTACTGTGCATGCCTTTCTTTATAGCCTAGTCATGTATTTAGCCTCTACCAGATCGATCTCTGCATCCTTGTTGCACGCAGTGTGATCCGTGTCGAATTTTATTTTGGTTATACTATATTTGAGATCGGTTTGACCCTTCCGAGTTTTCCCTTGGATATGTTGTTTTTTGGAATCGGTCTAACCTGTCGAGTAATTTTTCTGTTGACTTTCCCTCTCATATCTATCTCATTCTTCGCATAATGGTTATTCTAGTCTTATATACTATTACTGCCATGAAAACAAATGTTACCCTGAAAGATCCCAGCATATTGTACAACGCATGCTCAGTTCAATAAATATTTGTCATGTTTAGTATCTTCGATTATTTCTGCTTCTGCTTGTATGCTACATAGGGAAAACGTTTATAATTAGGAATTCGGTGATAACCATAAATGCCGGGAAACGCGTTTGTGTTTAGAGATTTTTGTGACCTCTGAGTTGATTGCTGCACCCTGGGTGTTGTGCATTGTTAAAACCTAAATTATCAGTAAATCTGCATTATACCCTAGAACGAGATCGCACGGGGTTTTGTAAATTTTTTGTTGTGTGTACAACGCCGCTGAAAGATCATTCAGAAGTTGTAAGTTCAAGTCCTATCAAATCTATAATTTTAAACGTGACGGAATCCTTAAAAAAAAACTAAGCCGTCGAAGGTCATCTCAGGAACGGTAGTATCAAATTTCTGTCATGTCTTTAAAGGTCAACCGTAATAGATGGCTGAATGATAGGAGTAGAACTCTTTTGAAATTCATATATTTTGAAGCTTTTATTGACATCTTAAATAATAAACGATAGGAGATGGAAGGGTTCACTACTTGGTAGTCAACACGATATTTCAAAGAACGCCCTTACATTTCTTACGAGTTACTTTACTTTACAAACAACCTCACATTTTATTTAAGTACTATCTTAAGTTTTGTTTTCCTTAAATACCTAGTACGAGAAAGGAAAATAGGGTGACCTTTCTTATAATATATATAAGGTTTCCATATGATGTATATTAATTAAACTATTTATACTTTTAGAGGGTGAAGGGTGGTCTTTTCATATGGTAACTTCGAGGTGTTAGATTTGTACCCTTACTAAATAAAAAGGCAACTTCACATCTATGAGTTCTTTTCAGGAACACCCTTTTCATATACTACAATAAACGTTAAAATCTCGGGGGGGGTAAATCTAAGTTTGATTTACAAAAAGTATAAAATGGATATTTTATGGTTCTTATCGATTTTGAAAAGAGAAAGCTAAAATTTTGGTTTTCTCTTCTTGAAAAGGAGGCTTATTTTAACCTTTTTACTTTGAAGAGTATGTTACCTACATACTATATAAAATTATACTTTTTATTCTATGGATTAAATCTAATAATATGCTTTTTGAGATTAAAGTAAAAAGGATAAATACCTTTTGTTAAAAATTAACTAGTAAGAGTATAACCTATACATTGTTGAGAATAAGTTTTATAATACAAAGTATTAGAATAGAATACTTATACATATGTCTTAGAAGTTTGGAAATAACAAGTTATAAAAATAAGAGCGAATACTTTATCTTAGAGTGCTTCAAAATGCTTTTAAGATAGGGGTGTGTGAAAAGAATTATGGAAGTTAGATATGTAACTTAAGTAAATTTAATTTAGTATATGTACTAAATTAAATAAAATACTGGGATATATTTTGGTATTCTTACCTTTGAATGTAAAAGTCATAGAATAAAAGGGGTTTATTCTATTAGAAGTTTGTAGAAAGATATTCTTTTGCATCAATGCTTGGGTTGTTCTATAGAAAGAAAACCTTATCTTCCCTAGGAATGATATGTAAATATAGAATTAGTGTTTCATGAAAAGCTCTATGTGATAGAGGCTTGATAGAAGGAGAAGGAAATCTTGTTACAGCAACCAGTTTGCTCGTTGTAATCCTATCACTTTTTGGTTTTAATAATAAAAGATGCACACACACCTTTGTGGACTAGCCCGTGTACGGGTGAACCACGTTATATTTTGTCTCCTATGATGTTCCTCAATGTGTCTTTATGTGTGAGTAATTGCTTCTTTCTTAAGATGTTTATGATTACTTTGAAGTATACGATTCAGTTAGAAAGTTGGTTGTTTATATAATGTATATTGCTAATATGTTTCCCTTATGTTTAGGATTATGTTGTTACCATTTAGGTTGTTGTATTGGTACAATTAACTGATAAAAGATGTACATGCTTCTTGCAAATGAATTAACATCTTGAAGTGCATTTTATTAATTTGACGAATAACTGAATGAATTGATTAAAAGAAATATGGGGCTTAAATATAATTGTCTATGGTTTCTTGGTCTTTGGTTTTTAAGGTTGTATCTGGTGCACACATATGAAGAGTTAATTGGTTCAAAGGAAGAAAACCATGTGTTGATTTTACAAGAGTTATGTATTCGAAGAGTTATAATTATTTGTAAGCAATATTTAAAGAAAGTAAACCCACACTTTATAGTTCCGCATATATTTAAGTGGCATTTTTAGGCACTTAGAAAAGTTTTAAATTTTATGAAATTTTGGGTTCGTGACATATGGTATCAGAGCTGTAGGTTACAGCACTCGGGCCTGATGGGCTCAACATGAAATAAATAGGTATGAATATTGACTAATCAAATTGTTCTATTGTTTCTGAATGCATGGGATTTGAATGGACGAGGAGTTAATGTCATCTAGGTTCAAGGGAGTAAAGATAAGTATCTCAACATTTGAAGGAGGTATGTTATCCTTGTCGAAAGTTCTCTTTGCTAGAAGAAAGATGTAGGTACTCACATGATTATCACGGAATATTTAGTGGAAATAATTTTAGTACATGTGAATGTAACGAATTCTGTATTATGATTAACCTTGTTAAAGGGAATAGAAGCATTACAAATCTCGTATAGGATTGTTGATTCATAAATGTTAATATTCTTTGGTAAAGTACTAACTAGAAGAAATAGATAAGGATATGGAGAACTTTGCTGAAGTATGTTATTATCTTGACAGAACAAAAGATTTTGAGACATGCTGACTAATAAGTAATTTCATAGAAGTATCATATATTCTCTGCATTTACTAAGTATGTTACCTATGAGCGCCTCTGAGTTAAAAGTATCAGTTTTATTAGTATACTCCAATAAAGTAAGTTTGTTTGATTAAGCAAAGTTAGATAAACACCCTCAAACTCAATGCATGATTGTTAGTTCATATAATGTTACTTCATAAATATTTCTTCGTAGATATGTAGAAGATAATCGGGTAAAATATTTGTTGGTAGAAGTGATAGCTACTGATTATTTGATGCATAAGTTATTGAATGAGCATGTGTATCATGTTATGGAACTAATATGTTCAATTGTTGAACAATTGAAGAAAAGAAATTTTTCTTTATACTAACATTTCAGGAGGTGATTTTGGATCATGACCAATGTCGTAATTCGAGAAGAATATGGATTATACAACCACTTACATAGATAAGTTGAGCTGAATCGATCAAGAGTAAGTAATGGTTTACTTTACATTTTAAATTTGGATTTCAGGGCTTTATGAATCATGATTGGTGATAAGACTTATGCGTGATGATGTGTAATCATCAAAATGCATAGAATATGATAGTAATCAGGGAATATATTCGTTAATATTTTGTTGGTATTATGTCGCATGTGGAATGCAAGAAATGCTAAATGATTGTTACTAAGTAAAATTCTCGGACTCAAACGAGAAGGTTTGAGGGGAAAATAATAATTCCTGAACTCAAGTAGAGGCTGCATCTTGCACTCACTTACTAGCTGTTGCAGGGTGCAACTTCCCTAAATTGTGGTCATGTTCCCCATGGAAGTGGAACAGAGCAGGTGGGTAGCTCGTTGAATGTTATACTGACCCAAAAGTCCTAGGAAAACTTTATAACCATCGAATTGAGCAGAGGAAGGGCTCACAATTTTTCCTTGTGTTGTTAGAACGGAGCACACAAGAGGTTCTCTGAGGAGACTAAACTTTTTCCTTGTGGTGTTAGAACTGAGCCCACAAGAAGATTCGATGAGGGAAAGCTATGTAATGAATTGCAGAGTAAGACTGTCATGTTTCTGCTATATGCAGAGGTTTTCTGGCTGAGTTACAGAAGACTCATATTTTGTATGGCAAGTCTCCACGATTGCAGAAATACATAAAGGGTTTTCTATGGCAAGTCTTCACGATTGCAGAAAATACATAAGAGTTTTGTATGCAAGTCTCCATGATTGCGGAAGTACAAAGTTCAGTTGAAAGAATTGTTTGATGATATTAATGATTGTCTTGTAGCTAGACTAACACATATATTTATGTGTGCATGTTATGAATGCTAAAGTAAGCAAATATTTCATCAAGGATGAGGATGAATGATAAATATTTGCTATTTTGAAATTTTGTATACTTCTATTATACTGAAAAATCTTGTACGAGTTGTACAGTGTGCATGTTACAATTGAAGAGAGCTTGCTGAAATCACAAAGATGTAAAGACGACCAAGCCTTAAGAGCAAAAGTAAATGAAAGATGGTGAAACGATGCGAAAGACAAATTGTTGAACACTGAGGACGGTGTTATTCTTTAAGGGGTGGAGTGTGTAACATCCCTAAAATTCACTCTTATTATTATTATTATTTTGTAAATGTAAACATGAGTTTTGTAAATTGCCATGGTGAGGAGCTCAAGGCCAAGGCCCCACCAATGGACCTCAAGCGATTTATATGTTTATAAGTCTTAGTTAAGATTAGACGAATTAAGAATAGTAATGCGACTAAATAATAAGTAACAAAACCATCCAAAAGAAAGGACAAGATGGTTAGGAAGCCGTGAGCTTCATGTTTTAAATATTAAACTTTACAGGTGAAGGACTAGGTAATTTATAAATTTATCTTAGTACAGTTATTGAAGCCCAAATATTATTAGTCATAATAATACTTTCAATACTCTGAAAATATATTCAAGGTTATATAATCTAGAAACTACATAGAAATATCTACAATGATACCCACACCTTAAGTCAATATTTTCTTTACTCTAAAGTATATAGTAGAACTATTAATATATATATTCATTGGTATTAAAAGAAAGACAGAGAAAGTTATTTATATAAATAACACATGGGGGTTTTGTTGTTGGTCAAACCCTAAACAGAATAGCCATGACCTCTTTTGGCCAAAGGAGTTAACTCCAAGTGGAGGCACAATAGGAGTGCGATGGAGTTAATGCCATCTATGCATGGGAATTATGACACATCGGAGTTTGTTGATCTGGTTACAGTTTGGTTACAGTCTGGAGATACGGGAAGAGACATGATCCTTAATAGTAGGATTCCTTGCTACTTCAAGGTCATGGAAAGTTAATTCTAGGGAAGAATTTTTAACCCCACTTACCATAACTTATATATGATCTCATGGAAGCATTGAAGCTGGTAGATTTCCCCATCGTGGGTATCGAAATTCTTTATGAGAACCGTTTTTTCATTTCCAACCGTTTTAGAAATGCGTTAGACATTTGGCATTTTAGTGCGACCTCCCTAACGTGAACCTAGGATCGGGCTAGTTTTGTCTACCATCACTAGTATTGGTAATCATGGATCAAAATATATATTAGCGAAGGAGGATTATTTTAAGGGGGGATTCTGAGATTTAAGATCTTTTTCCTGGCTGTATGACGGGGGTGACAAATGGTCGATCTGCGTAATGGGGAGTTCGGCGCGGGCTGAGTCCCATGTTTGTTAGTATAGCCTCTGCGAAGGGGAAGAACTTCACCTTCAGCAAGAGAATTTTTTGGCAGAATACGATCTCGGCGACACTTAAACCAACTGAATGAATTCAGATATCGAGCCACTTGCCATTGGTTGCTAAGACTTCGATCTCTGCGAATCATTGGTGACGGATCTCTGCGTGAGTCATGATGGTGATAGATAAGATTGGCAAGTCCAAAAGAAGATGCGGTGACAGGAGCTTTACATTTTACTGTTGGAGAGTTTTTGAAAGGAAACCCTACGAAAGCTTTGAATCGGCGATCTCTACGAGAGGAATGCGCCTCCATCGAGGCAGTATGAACTCCGAGAAGATGAATATAGCACATTTGCTAAGGAGGTATCTCGGCAGCTGATTCATTTCTATAATGGGTAAGTGATACCTGTTTATTTTTGTTAACTGTGTTTTGACGCTTATTGGATCTCTGCATAAGAGAGGGAAATACAACTTGAACGAGGAAAGAATTGTGTTGTTCCTTGTTTCGGTAGATATTGTATTTCTGCCGGAAAACGTTGGTTAGCTGATTCCGGCTCTTCGCCTTCCTGAATAGTCTTCTGGCTATGCTGAGATCGTGGTTGACAAAGATATATATATGTGTATCTTGTTGTTAGGTATTGGGAAGAGGACGACTGCTCCAACCCAATTCCTGTTCTCCCTCTTTCGTATTAGAGAAAATATCTTTTAGGATATGTTGTTTCCAGTAGGAAGACACCTCTGTACATTTGCTGATGCAATGAAATTTCTAGAACCGAGATCATGTTAGGGCTTTCGTTTTTACTGTGCATGCCTTTCTTTACAGCCTAGTCATGTATTTAGCCTCTACCAGATCGATCTCTGCATCCTTGTTGCACGCAGTGTGATCCGTGCCGAATTTTATTTTGGTTATACTATATTTGAGATCGGTTTGACCCTTCCGAGTTTTCCCTTGGATATGTTGTTTTTTGGAATCGGTCTAACCTGTCGAGTAATTTTTCTGTTGACTTTCCCTCTCATATCTATCTCATTCTTCCCATAATGGTTATTCTAGTCTTATATACTATTACTGCCATGAAAACAAATGTTACCCTGAAAGATCCCAGCAGATTGTACAACGCATGCTCAGTTCAATAAATATTTGTCATGTTTAGTATCTTCGATTATTTCTGCTTCTGCTTGTATGCTACATAGGGAAAACGTTTATAATTAGGAATTCGGTGATAACCATAAATGCCGGGAAACGCGTTTGTGTTTAGAGATTTTTGTGACCTCTGAGTTGATTGCTGCACCCTGGGTGTTGTGCATTGTTAAAACCTAAATTATCAGTAAATCTGCATTATACCCTAGAACGAGATCGCACGGGGTTTTGTAAATTTTTTGTTGTATGTACAACGCCGCTGAAAGATCATTCAGAAGTTGTAAGTTCAAGTCCTATCAAATCTATAGTTTTAAACGTGACGGAATCCTTAAAAAAAACTAAGCCATCGAAGGTCATCTCAGGAACGGTAGTATCAAATTTTTGTCATGTCTTTAAAAGTCAACCGTAATAGATGGCTGAATGATAGGAGTAGAACTCTTTTGAAATTCATATATTTTGAAGCTTTTATTGACATCTTAAAAAATAAACGATAGGAGATGGAAGGGTTCACTACTTGGTAGTCAACACGATATTTCAAAGAACGCCCTTACATTTCTTACGAGTTACTTTACTTTACAAACAACCTCACATTTTATTTAAGTACTATCTTAAGTTTTGTTTTCCTTAAATACCTAGTACGAGAAAGGAAAATAGGGTGACCTTTCTTATAATATATATAAGGTTTCCATATGATGTATATTAATTAAACTATTTATACTTTTAGAGGGTGAAGGGTGGTCTTTTCATATGGTAACTTCGAGGTGTTAGATTTGTACCCTTACTAAATAAAAAGGCAACTTCACATCTATGAGTTCTTTTCATGAACACCCTTTTCATATACTACAATAAACATTAAAATCTCGGGGGGGTAAATCTAAGTTTGATTTACAAAAAGTATAAAATGGATATTTTATGGTTCTTATCGATTTTGAAAAGAGAACCTTCGAAAGCTAAAATTTTGGTTTTCTCTTCTTGAAAAGGAGGCTTATTTTAACCTTTTTACTTTGAAGAGTATGTTACCTACATACTATATAAAATTATACTTTTTATTCTATGGATTAAATCTAATAATATGTTTTTTGAGATTAAAGTAAAAAGGGTAAATACCCTTTGTTAAAAATTAACTAGTAAGAGTATAACCTATACATTGTTGAGAATAAGTTTTATAATACAAAGTATTAGAATAGAATACTTATACATATGTCTTAGAAGTTTGGAAATAACAAGTTATAAAAATAAGAGCGAATACTTTATCTTAGAGTGCTTCAAAATGCTTTTAAGATAGGGGTGTGTGAAAAGAATTATGGAAGTTAGATATGTAACTTAAGTAAATTTAATTTAGTATATGTACTAAATTAAATAAAATTACCTTTGAATGTAAAAGTCATAGAATAAAAGGGGTTTATTCTATTAGAAGTTTGTAGAAAGATATTCTTTTGCATCAATGCTTGGGTTGTTCTATAGAAAGAAAACCTTATCTTCCCTAGGAATGATATGTAAATATAGAATTAGTGTTTCATGAAAAGCTCTATGTGATAGAGGCTTGATAGAAGGAGAAGGAAATCTTGTTACAGCAACCAGTTTGCTCGTTGTAATCCTATCACTTTTTGGTTTTAATAATAAAAGATGCACACACACCTTTGTGGACTAGCCCATGTACGGGTGAACCACGTTATATTTTGTCTCCTATGATGTTCCTCAATGTGTCTTTATGTGTGAGTAATTGCTTCTTTCTTAAGATGTTTATGATTACTTTGAAGTATACGATTCAGTTAGAAAGTTGGTTGTTTATATAATGTATATTGCTAATATGTTTCCCTTATGTTTAGGATTATGTTGTTACCATTTAGGTTGTTGTATTGGTACAATTAACTGATAAAAGATGTACATGCTTCTTGAAAATGAATTAACATCTTGAAGTGCATTTTATTAATTTGACGAATAACTGAATGAATTGATTAAAAGAAATATGGGGCTTAAATATAATTGTCTATGGTTTCTTGGTCTTTGGTTTTTAAGGTTGTATCTGGTGCACACATATGAAGAGTTAATTGGTTCAAAGGAAGAAAACCATGTGTTGATTTTACAAGAGTTATGTATTCGAAGAGTTATAATTATTTGTAAGCAATATTTAAAGAAAGTAAACCCACACTTTATAGTTCCGCATATATTTAAGTGGCATTTTTAGGCACTTAGAAAAGTTTTAAATTTTATGAAATTTTGGGTTCGTGACACGGTTACTAATAACTGCATATTTAGTTAGTCAGTTACATAGTAACTGTCATAGCCGGTTGTCACCCGTTTCTAACAATCTCCACCTTGACAACAATTTACCTGATACCATTGCTCATTGCTATATTGATCACTTTTCCTGCAAGCCTAGAGAAGCTAAGCACCACCGTAGCTTCTCTGAAGCAACTGGCTTCGTGAACATGTCTGCACTATTCTTTTGAGTGTGGACCTTTTCAAGAACCACTCCACCTTCATCAATAACATGTCTTACAAAATGATATTTTACAGGAATATGTTTTGTCTTACTGTGATAAGCTGGATTTTTAGCCAAATGAATAGCACTTTGACTATCACAGAAAATATTTATAGAGTTCTGAACCTTTCCTAACTCACCCAGCAAACCTTTTAACCAGACTACCTCTTTGCAAGCATGTGAAGCAGCTATATATTCTGCCTCTGTAGTAGATAAAGCAACAATATTCTGAAGCTTTGACATCCAACTAATAGCTCCACCTGCAAGAGTAAAAACATAACCTGAAGTGGACCTCCTCTTGTCCAAATCACCTGCAAAATCAGAATCAACATAACCATAGACTTTATCACTGCAACCATCAAAAGTGATAAAATAGTCACTTGTGCCTCTAAGATACCAAAGCACCCATTTCACTGCTGCCCAATGCTCTTTTCCTGGATTTGCCATGTATCTACTGACAACACCAACTGCATGTGAAATATCTGTTCTTGTACTTATCATCGCATACATCAAATTTCCTACTGCATTAGCATATGGTACACGAGACATATACTGCTTTTCTTCATCATTTTTAGGACTCAAACTTGAAGAAAGGTTGAAATGAGAAGCTAAAGGGATACTAGAAGGTTTCACCTTATCCATACCGAATTTCTGAAGTGTTTTCTCCACATACTTCTTTTGTGATAACCACAGCTTGCCATTTTTCCTGTCTCTGTGTATCTGCATGCCCAAGATCTGATTTGCTGCTCCTAGATCCTTCATATCAAACGTCCTAGCCAACTGAGCCTTTAACCTGCTGATTTCAAACATGCTCTTGCTTGCGACAAGCATATCATCAACATACAATACCAAAATAATGAACATGTCATTTTCCAACTTTTTAAAGTACACACAATGATCATACTCACTCCTGGTAAAATTCTGACTCACCATGAAAGAATCAAACTTCTTGTACCATTGCCTGGGAGACTGCCTCAGGCCATACAATGATTTTTTGAGCTTGCAAACAAACCTCTTGTTGCAATTTTGAATGAACCCTTCTGGTTGTTCCATGAAAATTTCTTCATCTAAATCTCCATGTAAGAAAGTTGTTTTGACATCTAGTTGCTCTAACTCCAAATCATATAAAGCAACTAGTGCTAACAAAATTCTGATAGAAACAAGTTTTACAACTGGTGAAAAAATCTCATGAAAGTCAATACCTGCTTTCTGAGAAAATCCTTTTGCAACTAGTCCCGCTTTGTACTTCAGAACAGTTTCATCAGCTCCTTTCTTCAGTTTGTACACCCATTTGCAGCCAACCACTTTCCTACTCTCTGGAAGTTCCACAATATCCCACGTTTTGTTCTTTGCCAAAGAATCCATTTCTTCTTTCATTGCATGTTTCCATTTGTCACTGTCAGACACTTCTAATGCTTCCTTATAACTGTCAGGTTCTCCTTCATTAGAAATGAAAACGAAATCATCATACCTCTTTGGAAAAGTTCTGTTCCGCATAGATCTCCATAGAGTTTGTTGTGGTATTTCCTCTATTTATGTCTGCACATCCTCTTCCTGAGGAGTGTCCTCATGAATATCCTCTTCCTGGACATACTCATGAGTCCCCCTCGCAGATGACTGTGTATCAAACTGAATTTGCTGAAACTGTGGTACATTAGCCTGTTTCAAATCATTACTTACATCTAAATTTGTTAGAGAAAGTTCATCAAATTTTACATCTCTGTTTATGATGATTTTGTGGACAGTAGGATTCCACAACCTATATCCCTTAACACCATCACCATATCCAACAAAGATCAATTTTCTTGACTTAGGATCTAGTTTGGAACGCTGATTTTTCAGAATAAGTGCATAGGCTTCACAACCAAATACTCTAAGATTAGAATAATCACATGATTGACCTGTCCATACCTCTTCTGGAATTTTGCAGTCAATTGCTGTTGATGGTGATCGATTGACTAGGTAACAAGCTGTAAGCAATGCCTCTCCCCACAATTCCTGCTGCAACTTCGCATTACTGAGCATACTCCTTGCTCTTTCAAGAAGAGTCATGTTCATGCGTTCAGCAACGTCATTCTGCTGCGGAGTGTAAACAGTGGTCTTATGCCTCTCAATGCCATCCTGCTTGCAATAATTATCAAACTCCTTTGAAGTAAATTCGGTTCCATTATCTGTTCTAAGACATTTAATGAACCTGCCAGTGCTCTTTTCAACCAAAGCTCTAAACTGCTTAAATATATCAAAAACATCATATTTTCTCTTTAATAAATAGATCCAAACTTTCCTTGAGTAATCATCTATAAAACTGACGAAATATGACGACCCCCCATAAGAAATTTTTGGAGATGGACCCCAAAGATCAAAATGTATGTAGTCTAGGATACCTTTACTAGTGTGTTTTCCAGATTTAAATTTTTGTCTAGCCTGTTTACCATAAATACAGTGCTCACAAAACTTCAAATCTACAGATTTTAAACTAGGAAGCAACTTTCGATCAGCAAGTACCTTCATACCTCTTTCGCTGATATGACCTAACCGCTGATGCCATAGACGAGTGATGTCTGCTGCTGCACCAACCGATGCTACTATTGCATGATCAACTTCCGTCCTCCCTTCAAGTCTATATAGGTTCCCAACTCTGTTTTCTTTCATAACAACCAAGATACCTTTCGATACCTTCATAACTCCACCTTGAACTGTAAACTTGTAACCAGCATCATCAAGAACTCCCATTGAAATCAAGTTCTTCCTTAGTTCAGGTACATGTCTCACATCTGTTAGAGTCCTAATAGTCCCATCATACATTTTAATTCTGATACTCCCTACCCCAACAGTTTTACATGTAACATTATTTCCCATATAAACTACCCCGTCATCTATAGATTGGTATGACGAATACCAATTTCTATGAAGACACATGTGGTGAGATGCTCCAGAATCAATTAACCAGTCAGAATGGTATTTTGAAACAGTAGATGTAGATAATACCTCATCGATCATACTTGAATCATTCTCGGCTATGTTCGCCTCCTTTGTAGAGTCCTCTTCCTCAGAAGCTCGCTTGCGTTTCCAGCAATCTTTCTTAAGATGTCCTGCTTTATTGCAGTACCAGCACTTCAATTTACTCTTTTTGCCCTTCGACTTTGACCTTGATGTACCCTTTGAATGTTGTCCTCTTTCACTAGTTCTTCCTCTGGCCATCATTACTTCTGATGTCGAGGTTTCAAGACTAGATTTCTTTCGAGTTTCCTCAGAAAGTAAGGTTCCCACAACTTCATCGAAGGTAATAGACTCAGTAGAACTAAAACTGATAGAGGTTACAAAATGTGCCCACGACTTAGGCAGAGAGCACAACAGTAAAATCGCCTTGTCTTCAGATTTAATAATATCTTCCATACTAGTCAACTGACAAATAAGAGTATTGAACGCATTCAAGTGTTCAGAAATCTTTGTACCTTCTTTCATACGCAAGGTAAACAACTGCCGCTTCAGGAGGATTTTATTCGTCAAGGATTTAGTCATGTACAAACTTTCCAACTTTGTCCAGAGACCTGCTGCTATAGTTTCAGACATGATGTTAAATAAAACATCGTCGACCAAGCACAAACGAATAGCACTGAGAGCTCTTTCATCCATCTCACTCCAGTCTCCATCTGAAATATCTACGGGTTTCTTTGTTTTCCCTGCTAGTGCCTTCGCCACTCCTTGCTGCACGAGCATATCCCGCATCTTGACCTTCCACAACTCGAAATTATTGCTCCCATTGAACTTTTCAATTTCAAACTTAACACTCTGCGTTTTTGCCATTTTCTCAAGAAACCGAATCAAAAAACTTAAAACTCCAAGCCTTTTAAAAATATATATATAATGGATAAAAAAAAGGATTAATGACCCAAATTAAATATTATAACAAATACCTTATACCTCCCACTTTAATCTTTTTTAATAAAAATATTATAAATAAGGTATTCCTTATAACTCCCATCCACCATATGCTTTATATCTCAAAAGCATTTCAAATATTCACGTCCATTTACATTTCACTTTAATTATATTAAACCAGCATATGTAATATATGTTTGGCGTCAATTTTGTTTCACGTGAAATCTCAAACAAAATAACTATTCATGTTTTACCTCAAACAGAAAATAGTACCGCGCTCCCCGATGGTTCAGTGCCGCGGCAATTCCCACAATTCGGATTTCATAAGTGTGCCTCAATACTACCGCGCCTCACTAAGCAATGGACCCGCGGTAGTTGAAGATTACCGCCCCTTCTCCTCAAGCTTCAGGCTTCTCTCCTCCGGTAAATTTTGACCCGTAAAACAAATTTAAATTTCTCAAAACAATGATCATTTGGCTTTCTCGTTCTCTGTGGCTTTCTACCAAGCTCTGATACCACTTGTTGGATCTAACAGCCACAGAACACAATATGCAGTGGAAGCAAATAAAACAAGAAAGAAAATAAATAAACACACATGAGATATACGCAGAGATTTACGTGGTAAAACCCTCTCTTAGGGAAACATCCACGGAGCAATGGTATCGGTTTCTTATTATTCAGAATCTGAAGATTTACAACAACTCACAACTCTCCAATATCCTCTTACGAGAATACAAGAAACATATACATTTCTTACACGGTTACTAATAACTGCATATTTAGTTAGTCAGTTACATAGTTACTGTCATAGCCGGTTGTCACTCGTTTCTAACATATTCAAATCTTTCCCAACCTTCAAATCATTGCCAGGAAAAGTCTTGTTAATTCATTTGATGTTTCAACCTTTTTCACTGAAACATCTTCAGAATTTAAGCCATATGTGACCTTTATATCAAGTCTCTGATTCCTAAAACCATTTTTTATCTTCCACTTGTGGTTTTTACACCTCAGAGGTGTTGCAATGAGCCATAACACAAACCAGCAGCTGGAAGTTGCATAGCCAACATGTCCTCAGAGAATATCAACAACTGATAAATATCTGCAGTCCGTGAATTCCAGACATAAATCATGGCACAAATAATAGCATATGCCAAAGACAAAATTATTTTCTTCAATGCCAAGGTTTGATCTCTATAGCTGCTAGCTTCAAAGCATGGAGTTGAAAGTTAATAGGCGCCCTTAAGCTCAACGTTTGAGCTTCCCCTTTGTCCAAGATTGAATGCTTTGAAGCTCATCTGGCATATTTTTAATTGACATGTGATGCTCATCTGCTCAATGATCTCGCACGGTGTGATGATCCTGTGGTATGCTTAGCATCTGGAAATTTACCTTTTGAACTTGAGCATTTCAATGATAGCTTCTGGTAGGCTTTTGACACCTACGAACTTACCTTGACATTTGGAATTTTATGGGATAAATCTGGTACCAACAACAACTCTAAACGTCTTTTAAAGTCCTCAACTTGAGGAAATGTTTGCAACTCTAATCCTTTTGTATTTAAGATGAATCATTCAATTGCAATGGAAAAACAAAAATTACTACATTGAAATCATTTCATTGAAAAATTCAAAAAAATATTTACACCATCAAAATGGTGAATTGTAATAATGTAATAACAGTGTCTAGTTATAATACATGTGAGCGAATGCAATGAAAGACAAAATATGAAAATATGCTAAATTACATTAATTAATTAGTTAAGTAAAATACTTTTCCCAATTATTCATTAATGTGCAATTATCACAAAACTAATATCTAACTTATTGCTATATTATTAATTTAACAATACATAATCATATATATTTTCCATCACTATCATCCACTTGCCAACTATTCCAATTTGGAATCCTACAAATCCTAAAAAAACTGATTTATTTTATTCCAGTTTGGAATCCTACAAATCCTCAAAAATTGCGTTTATTCATTGAGTATTGCACCGAGAGTAACACCGAGAGTAACGAGGTGGTTGCGTCGAGAGGTGCTCTATAGCCCAGTATGGGGGAGATCTTGTGAGTCCAGTTTTTGTCGAGTAACAAAATAATACAAAGTAAACAAAAAAAGAATAATACAAAGTAAAAAGTAATAAATATTATGTCGGCCATAAACAAAAAAGAATATTAATACAAAGTAAAAAGTAAATATGAGACTTAAATTAGAGACTCTAGAGCTTAGGATTAGGTGGTAAATATTATGTCTGCCATAAACAAAAAGGAATAATACAAAATAAAAAGTAAATATGAGACTTCAACTAGAGACTTTACTTTTAATACAAAGTAAAAAGTAAATATGAGACTTTAGAGTGTTTTCGAGTGTTTGTCCAGTAACAAAATAATACAAAGTAAACAAAAAACAATAATACAAAGTACAAAGTAAGAAATATTATGTGGGCCATAAACAAAAAAGAATAATACAAAGTAAAAAGTAAATATGAGACTTAAACTAGAGACTTTAGAGCTTAGGATGAGGTGGCTCAGGTATTGCACTCACGGAGCTATTCAAGGAGAGGTTTGCACCTTGGGAGTTTTGATCCCTCTCCACTCTTGATAGAGCCTAGGATTTTGATCTAGGTTGGTTACAACCTAGTTTGAGGGAGATGTTGTGATGTGATGTAATCATAAAATAATAATAAAATTAAAAAAAAAACAATTAAAACATGTCGGCTAGAAATTTTTTACATATCTTTTAATGAAATTAAATATTTATTATGCTAATAGAATCTTATGTTTTGAATAAAATTCTCTCTTGTAAGTCAAATAGGAAAGACTAACTAATACACAAATATTTAATTTATTGTAATTATTTACCAAAATATTTATTTAAAATGTGAGGATGCATGAATGAAAATTGAAATTGAAATTAGATGTATAATTATATAAATGTATTTTACAAGTTAGCCAATTTAAATTTGAAGTTCCCATGTGCTTGGTTTATAATTTTTTATAAGATAGTTAATTTAAATTTGGAGCTCACATGTACTTGGTTTTATAATGTTTATATATATTTAGTTTTTGGAGCTGACATGTGATAGAGGTGACACATCTCATCTAACATCTCATCCACTTTGAGCTATAACCAGCATAGATCCATCTTAAACCTGTATCTGTCACTGAGAGGGATCCAATTTCCCGAGGTGTATTTATTTTTTTAAATTTAAACTCAAGAAATTTAATCTCTCTTGATTGATAGATCCGGGTTTAAGTTTTAAGTTTTTATTTTATAAACTAACATCTATTTTTTAATTACTTTTCATAATATTTTATTTTATGAGCCGACATGGATTTTTTACTAACATCTATTTTTTAATTACTTTTCATAATATTTTATTTTATGAGCCGACATGGATTTTTTAAAATACTTTCCATAATTTTTTATTTTATGAGCCGACATCATTTTTACTTTTTAACTGATAATAAGGACAAACATGTAACATTACAACATCTCCCCCATACTAGGTTGTAGAGATCTCCCCCATACTCGCCTGTAGAGCACCTCGTTTCACTCAGTGCAATAAGCACCTTTGGACACAATAATTTTTTAAATTTTTTCCTTAATTTATAACTAAAAAAAGAAACATGATCATTCTATTTAATTTTTAGCTATTATTTTTAAATTCTAACCGTACAATGTGAATATTTAAATTAAAATTATATAATGTTGTATAAAACATTAAGCCTGACAAAAATTGAAATCCCTTCGACATTTCATGAGAATCATCTTTTTTTTGGATTGGGTTCCCTTCAATTTGAGTTTGAGTATGAGATATTGATTGTATTAATATTTACAAAAAAAACATAAATATTGGATGATGTATTCCGTCTCAATACTCTCAAATAATCACATGGAACTCAGCTTAAGGAAATTTAAACACTATTATTTCAAATGTCAAACAAAGTTTTGAATTAATTTAGATTTTATGTTGTTCAAATTATGTTTTTGAATGTTTAAAACAATTTAACACTTAAATAATCACATGAAACTTACTTTAAGGAAATTTAAACATTATTATTAGAAATCTCAAAGGTCCTCAATGTTTAAAAAAAGTCATCATTCTCAAATAATCACAGGGAGCTCAGTTTAAGGAAATTTAAACACTATTATTCCAAATCTCACACAAGGTTTTGACATGTTGCCTAATTTTTTTTTAAATTGATATCATTATTTCTAAATTTTGACTATGATTGAGAGACAAAATACTTAGTAATTAAAAATTTGTTCATCAAGCATTTTATAACTTATAACCTTATAATAAAAAGCAATACGCCCTATCCTATTCTTCTTATAGAACCTAGTCTCCCCTCCATTGAAAGCATCATTATAACAAAGTGCTTGATGTACAAGTACAAGATAAATGTCATGTCATGGAGACCAAAGACTCCCTAAAACTGCTTTTAAGTCCAGTCAAGACCACTTGCTACTCAAGAGGGGTTGGCATAGGCATAAAGATAACATGGCATGGATAAACCATTCGGGGATAGACGAAAGTGCAACATTGCTAGATATCAATAATATTAAAAGTACTGTTACAACTAATTTTAAAGAGAAAATGTGGGTCATGAGGATTTAGAGAGTAAAAGGAAGTTAAGATTCTACAAGGAGGTTATTAACCCTAATCTAGAAGACCAAAAATATCTCTCTATTCTCAGAAGCTCAAAGAAGAAAACTAACATAGCCAAAATCAGAATGAACTCTCATGAGCTTCTAAGTGGAATAGGGCACTAGACAATTCCTAAAACACTATGGGAGGACAATTCCTAAAACACTGTGAGAGGAAAGGATTTGTCATCTCGAGAGTCTAAGAGTGTTGAGGATGAAAGTTACTTCCTCTTAGAGTGCCTGCCTACAATTAGATCGTAGTTTCAAAATCTTTATCATAATTCTAATCTCTCTAATCTTCTAACTAGTCAAAAGTACAGTGACTTCTGTACACTTCTCTCTAAGCTTTTTGAACATAGAAATAATTAGTTACAACAAATCAAGTAATTTCTTAAGGTCTAATAAACCAAAGTTGGACTAAGTAAAAGTTGAGCATCATCATTATACTGGTCAACAAACTACTCCAATTTTTTTTTTTTTAAATAATCATAAAAAACAATCGTTTACTTGAAAACTTTGAAAACTAATCATGTGAACCAAATCCGTCACTGCCTTTCAAGATCTGGAAGACTTTTCCCGCCAATCAGCGAGAAATTTGTAGGTCCAGACAATACATGTGCGCACGCCCAACCACTTGGCTTTCGGTTTTGTTGTTTGTGAATTTTTCTGTACCCAAATTTCGGCTTGTTTTCTTCCTCTCTCAACAGCTACCAGAAAACGGACATAATTTTTTATAACAGTGACGGCGTAATGGTGGACACCTGTTCATGTGCGGACACTTACTGGTATTTATGAAAATAGTGGCACATGGCCCTCGTCAATCATCTGTCCAACGTAAAAAGCAGAAGACCATCCGCATCTCAGCTTCTGGCACTTCAATTTCCAATCGTTTTCATTTTAAGTGAGAAAACACCGATTTTTGTTCCGACTTGCAGTGTCAAATTCACTCCTACTCCTGAGTTGTCTCCGTTTTGTGTCTGGAGATTAAGAAAGTGATGCCATCAACCACCGGATTCCTTTCTCCTAATTACTTATGACTCATCTTTATGAACAAAAGATTCTTCACGACGGCGACAAGTTTGATGATTTTAAAATAAAATATCAGTAATTTTATTTCTGATTCCGGTGCTTCTTCCCGCCATTTGTCTTGCGTGCAACCGGAAGAAACACTCCTTAAGTATCAGTAATTCTTAAAAAAAACAAATATTTCTCATCCAATTTTCTTTTTATAATCATGAACAAATAAGAACTCCTCATGAAAATGACATATTTTCAATAAAAACTAATTTGAACACATTAATTTATCATATATGTAACAATAATTTTATAATTCATTAAAATAACAACTATTATGTTGTATTTTTTTGGGTTGGAGCATATTTCATTATACATAAAAACTACTTACACTATGCAATAGCCATATTGAGGCATCCACATGATCTTGTGAATAGTCTAGGACATTCTAACTAGATATAGTCTTAAAATAAAACTAGAACCAGGAGAAAATTACTTACTTTTAATTATGTACAAAAGGAAGCCACTAAGCAAACCAGGCTATAATAAACCTACAACCAAAAAATGCATATAAAACCAATCAAAAACTTAATTCAAACCGGAGAGAGGGCATCCATTCAAGCATGAGAGATGTAAGAATCATGGGCATTAGGTGCCTAAGAAAAAATAATTCATATCTCATAAAACATTAAAAAAATCTTCCATACCAAGCAAGTTAGCAATGCCAGAGTGGGGCTGGGGCATTAAATTTTGTTGTTCAACACTTGTGGTGACATCATACAGGTGTGGGATGGAGGGGAAATGGAATCAATCCTAAGTCAACTAGAGCCTTGCAACTCGTTGCATGTTTGAGTCTCGACAATATCCCTTTTAAATTAAACCAAAACACCAAAACACCAAAACACGTTTGTTAATGGTTGGATTTGAGAAAATTCTATACATGTGAGTAATTAAGTGCTCGAAGCTCTAAAATTTGTTGTGTTTTGTACCAATCCACGATTCGATGAATTCATATTCAATGGCATGAAATTGAATTTATTTAATGAAAATAATTAATGTATCTACCTCTATGTCGAAACCAGGTTCAATGCTGATGCCACTACCCTCCTTATTGTCTTACCAAAATGCATGATTCAAACGAGGAAGAAGACTTAAAATTGTGGACTTCACCTTCAAAGAGTGCCTTACAATCACATTGATAAGGAGTGATAAGAAGATCACAACAATCCAAGTGTACAATCTTTGTTGATAATGTCAATTAAATACTTATATGGTAAATTTAATATAAGACTTACTTCTAGTTGTCTCTTACTCTTTGCATCTTAAAAAATTTGATATTTTATGGTTGTCTATGCCCCGTGACCCAATTGATATTATAAGGTGAGGATGTGCATGCATGATAATCCTTAGTTATGACTATGAGATGATGATTTAAAGAGAAAAGGATGTAAAGACATGTAATTTTTATATCTATTTTGGCAGTGAGCACCAAAGACAAATGTGGTGAGAATAATCCTTAGTTATGACTATACGATGAGGATTTAAAGAGAAGCGGATGTAAATACATGTAATTTTTATATGTATTTTGGTGGCAAGCGTCGAAGAAAAATGTGGTGAGAAACCACATATGTTTGGAAGGACGGAGGGAGACTAAATCATGATCATTCTTCCCATCAAATTGAGACTATTCCTGAGCCAATTCTTTTATTAATAACCATTGTGGTGCTTTGGTCCAAATGTTTTTTCTAACTCATTGTTTCTCCATATGGTGTGCCCAATGCCACTTCTCTATATCAATGCATAAATCGACCTCTACACGATTTGTGGTCCTAGCTGCATGCCATTATTTGTAGTTGCATGCCATTGAGTGTTGTTTAGAGTTGCCATGAGTATGTGACATTCATCAAGAAATGAAGTATTGTAGAGCAGGACTCATCGAACCAACCATTTGAATTTTATTTTGATGAAAAACGACTAGACATTGATAACTAGCTTCACATAGGTAGTAGGCACAAAGTTTCAATTTTGTTTTGGGCCTACTAGTAGACTAATAGTGGTTCTATATTGTTAAAACTATAGTCATTAACACATTGCCACACCTTAAATCTCAGCTCGAAGTGACTCGAAAATCAAAGTTAAATCGAGAAGAGCTCAAATTTGAACAATGGTGTCTACTGTTTAATCCGATGATGTCATCAACCACCGGATTAAGATTCCTTTCACCTTCCTGCGAATCGTCTGTACGAACAAAAGAATCTTAACGGTAGCGGATCAATATTTATATCTATACAGAGAGTTGATTACAACTATATGTTGACTAATCGTTGATTCTAGAAGGCCTTGTACTTATTTTATTCCTCATTCCATTGCGTCCTCCTTAGTGTCTGGCGTGCAACCAGCTTTAAAGCGAAAGTCACGCAGAGGGAGGTTGATCCATACCTATCTCTGCCATCTGGCTCTGGTGTTCATGTACATTGAACATTTTTAATAAATTTAATTGCTCGACTATTAGCTGCAGTTGAAGCGTAGTTATCTGCTTAGTACATTACACGTTGCACTTGTAAATATCCTTTTCTTCTTTTGAAATAACAGCTAATCTGATTCGTACAGTAAGAATCATGAATCTGTATCGTTAGTCGCTTTGGACATGGAAAACATTGTAAGGCATAGAATGACAATTCTACCCTACAATATGGAGAAATCAGAAAACAGCAATCCCTCCAGGGACCAGAATGTGTTTCACTTTTCCTCATCAAAGTGTCTTGAAAATGGCCTTTGGAAAACAGCAAGAGCTTTGTAAATCTGTTCTTCTGGTTTTGGCTAGATCCCTCTATCTAGTGCACTGTTTTGATAATCAGTAATCTTAGCATACAGTTTGCAGCACTCTGTAACTAATGAGTAAGTCATAGCTATAAAAATATAAAGATAATTTATAAGGAATAATACTTGATAATTTATTTTGTTAAATAAATTTGTTTATGGAAAAAATAGATAAAATAATGAAAGAATCTTTAACTCCATAATTATATCGATAGGTGTTTATATCTTATAATTTAGAGTGGACTAGTCTCTATGCTTTTCCTAGATTATTAGTGTATATTCACTAGCAACAAGTTAAGTAGTTGTACTAGTTTATAAAGAACAATAAATATAAAGATTTTTCAAATGCACTAATAAATCAAGAAGTGGACTTAGTTGTGAAGAAAACTCCACATACTTAATTCCAAGAATTCCAAGAAATAAAGATTCAATAAATTCATAAGATATTAAAAAAAATGCCCCTCACTACTTAAATAAAAGATGGTTGATCTCCATATAAATACATTAAGTGAGTTTTGAGATGTACATTTAAACATTATTTAAATTGTGTATATATAAATTTTTTTAATTTTAGTTTAGAAAAATAAAGCATTTCATATTACTGTTCTTTGATTTTTTAATTTGAATTAATGTTCATGGCAATATATGTTCTCACAATCTAAATGCCAGAGCAATGTTACACTCAGTTTTAAAAAATTATATAATATTTTAATGTCCATGGCAATATATGTTGTCACAATCTAAATGCCAAAGGCAATGTTCTAGAGTAAGTTTTAAAAAAATATATATTCTTTTAAAAATGGGATAAGAAGTAATTTACTATAATGTTTTAATTGAAAAAAGTAAAATTTTAATTTGTAATTCCATAGGAGTTTGAAAGAAAAACGATTTTGGTTATCGTGATTTCATAGATTTTCCAATGTAATGGTGCTGTGTTTTTATTATTTTGTTATAACTAGTTAATGGTTTAAAGTAAATTAATGGGTACTCTTTTGTTTGTTAAATGGGTTGTTTAAATGTCGGTTCCAATTGTTATATCTTTCACTGAATGGGATTAAAATATTATTTATTTTATCTTTCACTGAATGGGATTAAAATATTATTTATTTTCGTGAACGAGATGAATGTGAATACTCTTGAATACCTATGTTTTTTTAGTTCTTTCTCACATGAGGTTTAGTCTAAATGGTTGGTTGTAAATGATGGTTGGGTTAAGTCTCTATTTCGGTTAGGTTGTTTGCTACTTAAGCATGTGTAACAAACAATCACATATTTCTGAATTTTCTCCATTATGTTTCATTTAAAATTTATTAACTACTTTTTATCTAAACTTTATGTATATTCTCATTTTTTGTTCCAACATTCATCCCAATGAAGTAATTTACAATATATGTCTCATCGTTATTATTTTATGCGTGAAAATCTATGCACATTACCTCTAGTTTAAGGATGAATCATGGACAAAAATAAACATTTGCAAGGTAATTCTAATTAATGTGTTTTTACATACATATTTGAATTTAAGTTGTTCTAGAGTAATATGAATATTTGACTATCAATTTCACAATGATATTCGAAGTCTTATGAAACCCAACCTTGTGGAATAAAGTTTAACACTATAACGAAATTTTGAGAATACACAAATTTATTTTCTATATAGATTGATACTAGTTACACTAGCATGCACAAAAATTCTCTAATTAAAGTCAATGCATGCATGGACATTTCACTACAATATTTAGTAGATAAAAAATACATGTGACCAATACTAAATTAAGTAAATTAAATTTATTGCACCGAGTGGAGCGAGGTGCTCTACAGCTCAGTATGGGGGAGATGTTGTAATGTTCCAACCTAACAAAATAATTAAAAAAATTCATGTAGGCTCATAAAATAAAAAAGTATGGAAAGTATTTAAAAAATCCATGTTGACTCATAAAATAAAAAATTATGAAAAGTAATTAAAAAAATAGATATCCGTTTATAAAATAAAAAATTAAAACTTAAACCCGGATCTATCAACCAAGAGACATTGAATTTCTTGAGTTTAAATTTAAAAAAAAAGTACACCTCAAGAAATTGGATCCCTCTTGGTGATTGATAGATCGAGGGATGGATCTATGTTGTTAATACATGTGTAGTGCATGTGTGTGTGTGTTGAAAATCCAATGACTAACTTAACTAATCAATGTGATAATTTTGTAACTAATTTCATCATGATAATTGTAACTAGTTTTGAAACATGATAATTATAAGAATGAGGAAAGAGGTACTAATTTAAGAAACTTGTAAAATAATTAGCATTTGAATAATGGAGTAAGAACATTACCGATGATGCCCTCAATTGGAGTTGGATTCATCAAAGGTTGACCTACATCCTCCTCTTGTTTCTCTCTAAATGTTTCCTCATCTTTTCTTTGGTCCTTTCTTGTATTTCATCTTCATTAATTTGATCATGATCATGTTTCCTTTTTCAACGTTTCCTTTTCCCCATGTTGATTGGTGAATAAGAAGCAAAAATGACCAATTTCCTTTAAAACAATATAGATCTCTATTCGACAAATCTTTAAAAAATGTACATCATGCCACACAACAAAAATATTTCAAAAAACATATATATGCCCGAGATCAACATATCCTCTTCAAAAAGTTATTTTCAATTTTTAGATTTTTATAACTAGTAAAAATAAAATTGTGTGCACATACGTGTAAAAAATGTGATTAAAATTTTCAATGGTTAGTTTCGAAAATTAATAAAAATATATATAATTTCCCAAAATAAATTTAAAAAAAATATGTGTGCCATAGTGAATTTTGTATACATTATGTTCATATATTTGTTTTAAAAAATTATGCATTTATTACTAAATCATTTTAAATGAACAGAAGCCACTTATTAATTTTTCATGAAATTTAAAAGATCAAACCTATCATTAAATGCAATTTTGACATATTAAATGCTATTATTATTCTTTTTAAATATTATTGGAAAGGAAACATAATTCCCTACAATTTCTTTCTATTACATGTTGGAATTCATAAGGAATATATGAGTTGTGAGAGTTTTGATTTAATAAATAAGTAAAAAATCGAATTTCCACCATTATTTTTGGCCAAAAAATATTACCCATATTAATAAATTCACCCTTAACATGCAAACCAACTCTTTGGTCTATCCATTAAATTATATGCAAATGGTTTATTAGGCATTAGGTTTATTATTCCTAGCGTTTCACTTATGTAGGGACTTGGTTTAAGGTGAAGAGTGTGCTAGGAAAGTGCATGCATTACATGCTTCCTTAATCACTATCATATAATGTGTTGGACCACGCAAAGGTTCGCACTTATCAAAACTTTAAGCTAAGGAAGGAGAAATGGTGTAGGAGGTAGTGGAATTCCACATGCATCTCACATCTACTCAAGCTGTAGTCGCACATTAATGTGGCATTAATGCAAGAATGATCCTATTCCTCTGTATAGATTTGGGTTTTAAGTTGGTGTTTTATTTGGAAGTTATTTTGGTTGAATTGAATCGCAAATATTATCCAGTCTGCTGCAGGTCATTTAATGTGACGGCGGTAAGCTGGTTAGTTTTTGGAGGGATTGAACTTATATGCCCAACCACCAAACCTTAAAAAGATAAATGGCCCACAACAGGCTAGATAATATTCACTGAATTGAATGACCTGATCGTCACTCGCTATTGGAATTGGGGTTGAACAAAGTCATGGTGTGATAATTGTGATTCCTTACATGTACACATCTTCTCACTCGGTTATTGCAACGCAATCTCATTTGTGGCATTCAGATAGAGTGGTGCTTTCATTTACATTCTTTGTTTTTGGGTTCCCCTCTGGTTTACCGTAGCATACGTTTCTTGTGGCTATTGTTATGTTCTGTTCTGGTGGTCATCGAAGCTCAAAGCTTTGGTTTCGATCAGTACTGATGGTTCAACTCTCTGTAGATGGATTAATCTTGTATGATTGGTTGATGGTGAGAGTCTCGTTAGAATGATATGGTTATTATTTTGCATTGCTTCATTACTTCTCTTATGGAACTTCGGTTAGGGTTTGAACATTTTCTTGGCATTGATGGTGGGCCTTTATTATGCAAGGTACCCATCAGACTTGGGTTGTCTTCCTCCCGGTGTCTCAACACTACAAAGGTAAACACATCCTCTCATTTTAGTTATAACAGTTACTCATATTTTTTTTTAGTTTCTTTCATTTCACTAATCATTACTCATGGTGTTTGGTGTGTGGGCATGCTCTCATGAATATGAAGCCACCCTTAGTCGGGCTCAATTGCTTAGCCTTTGTTGTAACATGTAAGAGGTTAACAGTTTATTCACATTGTTCATTTCTTATCTAAGTCTTATTACTTCCATAGCCTTGTAATTACGTCATCATATTTTGGTGGTGTTACAAACCCTTGGTGCTAGGTACATAGCCGAGGTACAAATAAGTGAATCCCTTTACAAATGTTTTATTTTAGCATCAGGAGGTTTTATCCTTTTGATAAATAAATAATTTCAGGTTTTATCCTTTTTATAAATAAATAATGTCAGTTTTTCATTGTTGTAAAACTCAACTATCTATGTGTATCCAATGTATCTCTATCTTTTGTTTTGGAAAAAGCATGTATGGTTTTTCCTAGGTTCGATCTCGAATGTTGGTCCTTTCTTTGTATTTTTACTGTATATTCATTTCATCGTTTGTATAATATCATGCCTCACAACCGAGGGATGGACATTGACTCTTTGGGATGGACAGTTTGTAGGGTTTATTATTTATATTAGCTTGAAACATGTTGAGCAGTAAATGCGGGACCGACCCTTCATCTATGCTTTATAATTGTTACTTGTATATTTAAATGGCTACCTTGTCCTGGCTTGGCTATGCCCAATTCATCGGCCATGCATGGTTTAGATATTTTCTCTTCAAAATTGTATACAGTTGTTATATCAATAGTTAGAACTATTTGATTTATTTCTTTCTTATTACAACTTGGGATTGGATCGTTTCCATAGTTTATTATTTAAGAAGTCGAATCTTGCTTTGCTTGTCATTGTCTATATTATTGGTTGTGTGCATTGTTTATTTATTTCCTTGTGTATTTAAATCGGTGTTTAATCAGAGGCCAAGGCTCCGCAAATCGCTTGTAGAGTAAACAATGTACTTTACAGCTAGTCCTTTAATTGTTTATCAGGCTTACCCAAGACTTAAACATTTAATGATAGAAAACATGCCAAATATTTGGCACATAATATTGCTTTCTCTCTATAATTTGTTACTGGTTTCTACCTTGCTTAACATGGTATTGTTTATGTGATCTAATCTGCCTAGTTGATATGTGTTCATCACTCTCATATATTTGTGAATAGGTTTTCGATACTTGTTGCTTGTCTAAACATTCTTCATTTTAGCTTGGTGTTATGTTTGATGCTTAAGGTGTTATCCGGTTAATAGATGATTTTCATGCTTGTCTCGATGAATTAGATATTTCTTTATTTTTTACTATATTGTTATAATGTAAATGCATCTATGTATATTTATATACTTTGCATAGAATGGTTATGTTATCTGTGTATTAATTATGACTACTAATTATATAAACTAGGTAGGCTTTCTCCATGTGAATGACAGATAGATAGAATGAAAATAAATAATTTTCTTTAGCAAAATAAAAATAACTCTATAAAAATGATAAACTAAGAAAGTTAGGGCATTAAAGCCATATCTCTATTGTATAGACCAATGAAATGTAAGCCTAACTAAGTAAAAACCAAGTAATACTTTTTTTTGCTACAAAAACTAATAATTATGAACATAGATTAGAAGAATTTTATGAACATGATATTTACATCGATCATTAACATGATATATAAATATAAATACTACAGTAGAATAGAAAACAAAATAGGATAAATACATTGTATACATATACGAACCTGCTACACTTATAGGAGAAACTAGAGTTGGAACAACTATGTTCCACCCAACCATAGATCACCGAGCAACCAATCTACTTGCTCAACAATCACCCCCAAGAATAAACAGTGACACCATAGGGACTAACATATCATACTCTCAATTAGAATAGAATTATTTCCCCCACGGAGAACTCTCGTTTGAACTCTAGGAACGAGCTCTTGCTCTCACAACAAAGCTCTCAACTTGGGACCAATGCCTAACACATCAAAGGTGCTCACACAAAAAGTTCCATGCATACTAGGTAGTGTCCTACCCTCTCACATATGCATATAAATAATATTTTCCGAGGTATTACACAAGGCCCAACTTTCCCTCCTTGGGAATTTGTTGGCCTTGGATCCCCTATTAGATCACAGGGGGTGGTTCCAAAAATTAGTTTCACGACATTTTTCATCCTCATATCTTGAGAAATAGCCCTATGTTTCCCACCTATGGGGTTTCATGGTTTACCAAGTTCCATCATGGATGTTCTAACTATACTTATATATATTAAAAGTTTTTTAATTGTCTTTTACAACTGCCTTCATATGAGGCAAAATCAAAAGGTGTTAACTTGTTAAAATTGAATAATAATAATAATAATGTATTTTTCACTTAGTTACCCAAATTCAAATTTCCAGCCTTTCTCACAAATAATTATTAAATCTCAAGCATGAAGGACATTACATAGCTCCCCCCTTAAATCTTAACACCATCCTCGGTGTTCAAAACTAGATTTGATCATAAATTTAAAAATAAAGATTGATATGCCTTCCTCGTGGAATCCTCCATCTCATGCATAGCCTCCTCAAGGATATAGTGCTCCCACTGCACTTTTATTTGAGTGATAACTTGAATTCAGAGTAGCATCTCTCTCATGTAGAGAATGCAAGTTGGTTCCACCTAGAACTCCCCCTCTAGTTATACCTGTATCACATTCCAATCAATAATGTCAAACTTGTGGTAATGCAAGTTGATAGGCCACCCGACCAATCCTTGAAATTATTTGAAAAGGCCCATATAATTTAGGTGCAAGCTTGGAGTAGCTCCCTAATCTTAATTAAATTTTCTTCAATTTACTTTCAATTTCAAATACACATGGTCACCTACTAGGAATTATTTGTGAGCCCTATGTTGACCTGCATAACTCTTTTGCATGTTTTATACCACATGCTAGTTCTTCCTTACATTTCGCACCACCTGTTCCATTTCTTTTAACATATCAGTTTCTAAAATTAGTTAGTCGGTCGGGTTGTCTTAGCTAACTAGTGCAATACATTTATGTCAATAAAGTATTTCAAATGGGCTCATTCGAGCATATTGATCACTGTTGTTGTATGCAATCTCCACCAAGTGGAGGTAGTCCTCCCACTTAGTGGGTCGATCCATGGCATACATGAACATCAATCTAGTACTTGATTTGTCCTTTCTGTATACCCATCAATCTAGTACTTGATTTGTCCTTTCTGTATACCCATTCATCTGTTGATGGTAAGTTGTACTGAAACTAAGTTGTGTGATTAGCCCTTCAAACTAGGCTTTCCAAATATTGCAAGTGAATTTGGTATTTCTATCAGAAATCACCTGCTTTGGAATTCCATGCATTCTAAGAACTTCATGAATAAATATTTATGATATATTTATTGCTTCAATAGTTTACTTGACAGGTATAAAGTGATCTTCCTTACTTATCTACTATTACCATGGTAGCACTGTGTTTTCTTTTCTTTAGTTTTCTTTTTGTTTGTAGGTCCAGGCACTGTATTTTCTTTTCTTTCGCTTCTTTTTGTTTACCGGTCTAGGCACTGGAGGAGCTTCGGGCTCCGCCTTGTCTCCAACACGTTATTGCTACTGCGCCTCCCATGACTCGTCACCATCAATCTAAATTTGTTGATGTATTATGATAGAAACTGGATGAGCGCCTGTTGCAGGATTGGAGCATTTAGAGGGCAATATGTTCGAGCAGTTACCTTCCCCGGACGCAGTGATGATGAAGGTGAGGAAATCATCTCATTTGCATAACAAATTTACATATGATTGTGTTACTATTCTTATAGTAGCATAATTTCGCTGTACTGGACTTTCCTGTACACGGAAATTCTAAGGGAATTAGAAATTCAGTGAAAGTGAAAATTCGACATAATACGAATACGGTAGGGTAAAAACCAACAGACAAGCAAAGACAATGGAAATGACTGCACTGCCCAGTTATTTAAATTTATTTGCCACGGCTTGATACCGAGATTGCACAGTATATTTAAATAATAAAGTCCCTTTATTTGAAAAAGAATTTAAATTCTTGTTTGTAATACCATTTTAAAAAAATTATATATTAATTTTAGCATTTTGTGCTAATTATATACAAATATAAAAAAAATTGTTTCATGGATAAGTTGATTGAACTTAATGTAATTTTACAGGTTTATATGTTTTATCATATATTAGACAAAATGCATTTTACTTTTAAAATAATATTAAAATCAATAAACAGTCAAACCCTAATTGTTAAAGCTTAAACATTATAATTTAGGTTAATATAAACTTTAAGTCAAATCCTAATTGTTAAAGCTTAAACATTATAATTTAGGTTAATATAAATTTTAAGTCAAACCTTAATTGTTAAAGCTTAAACATTATAATTTAAGTTAGTTTTTATATTAGGTTTATTTTATAACATAAAATAGAGTTTGATAATTAGTTAGATAAAAAAAAATGAATATAATTTATATTTGGTATTTAAATTTAAATGTTCATATTTTCATTGATAGTTTTTTCAGCAGAATTTTCATTGATAGTTTTTTTCAGCAGAATTTTCATTGATAGTTATATGTTTCAATGAAAAATAAATGTTATATGGAAATTTTGAATCGTTTATCTATATTATTAATTTTTTTAAAATTTGAAAAATATGTTTTTAAATGTATAAGTAATCTACTCCAGTATTTTTCAATATTAGATTTTTTCATTAAGGACCATATCGTGATTACAGTGGATTATACATGATTGAGAGGACAAAGCCTCTGTTAAATTGCTGAGAAAAGCTAAGAAGCAACGCCAGCAAACAGAAATGCCTTCATTTCAAACCTGGCGAGGGACTGGTGAAATTAATGTTAAAATCAACCAAAATGTAAACCCTAATTTACATATACTGGAATCCCCTGATTAAAACAATGAGTAAAAAATTAATAGCGGAAGCATACCTGAATCCATTGAAGGAGAAACCTTATAGGAAGAGAACCCTTTGAGATGGTCTTCCAATTCTAGCCACTAGATTCTGTGTCAACTTCTCTCTGAGAGGATTTTCAGAAATTGGAATGCGTCGTGGTAGAATGGGGACCATAACCCTATTTATAAACCGCTAGGCAGTTTTATCACAATAACCGCTAGGGCAGTTTTAATTTTATCACAATTATATTTCCGCCCCTCATAGAAATAATAATTATCTAATGGTATCTACACAATAATCTCCTGACAATTATACCCTTAAGCCAATTAATCAATTATTAATTAGATCACTATATTTAGACTTAATTAAATGATAGCACACACATTTTAATTATTTACATGTGTGGCCCAAATTATAGATTAATTACAAAAATTAATCTAACAATCTCCCACTGGGCCACATGCATATGTAATCAAATAAATGTGCTTAACCTTATGAGCTCAAAATTTGCTATCATGTCCTTAGGGTATATCCGAACAATCTGGTCCATTAACTATACTGACATAGGATCAAGGTGGCCTTTGTTACATCAATCGTTACTAGACCAATCAATGGTCACATATATCTGCACAGCTAAATGACATAGATCAATCATGAGTGCATAGCATGGAAATTACATGCAATGTGATCTATTCATGCCTATTTCCAACTGGTCCTACTTAACTTTATTAAGATCAAATCTTCAGCATAATTTAACAGAGTGCAATAAAATGAATACTTTATTTCTGCAGAACACAATCCAAATGTATAGATAAAGTCTAAACATAACATAGAGCAATATATAATGAATAATATAAACTCCCACTAAATTTGGATATCCTCAAATGAGACAACACCCATATGAGCAGTGTGATCATGAAAGACCTTGGGTGGTAATCCCTTTGTAAGCGGATCTGCTATCATGGAGTTTGTTCCAATATGCTCTATGGATATCTGTCCACTCTGTACTTTTTCTTTTACAACTAGGAACTTGATATCAATGTATTTTGATTTTGTAGAACTCCTGTTGTTATTGGAATATAAAACTGCTGATTTATTGTCACAAAATATCTTCAGTGGTCTTTCAATACCATCCAGAACACGCAGCCCAGTGACAAAATTTCGTAGCCATATTCCTTGATTGGATGCCCCATAACATGCTACAAACTCTGCTTCCATGGTGGATGAAGTTATGAGTGTCTGTTTGGCAGACCTCCATGAAATTGCTCCACCAGCCAACAGATAAATATAGCCTGATGTGGATCTTCTGCTGTCTTGGCATCCAGCAAAGTCGGAGTCGGAATACCCAATGATCTCTAACTGATCCGATCTCCTATATGTAAGCATGTACTCTTTTGTTCTCTGTAAATATCTCATAACCCTCTTGGCTGCTCTCCAATGATCCATTCCAGGGTTACTTAGATATCTGCCTAACATGCCAACAATGTACGCAATATCCGGACGTGTACATACCTGAGCATACATTAGACTCCCCACAGCCGAAGCGTAAGGAATCTTCTGCATTTCTTGACTTTCTAAACTATTTTTAGGGCATTGATTAAGACTGAATTTGTCTCCTTTAGCGACATGGGTATCACCTGGTTTGCTATTTTGCATGCCATACCTTTGGAGGACTTTATCAATATAGGTCCTTTGTGACAATCCTAAAATACCCCTAGAACGATCTCGGTGTATCTGGATTCCTAAGACAAAGGAGGCATCACCAAGATCTTTCATCTCAAAATTTTTTGATAAAAATCTCTTGGTGTCGTGCAATATGCTAATATCATTTGTGGCTAGCAATATGTCATCGACATATAAAACCAGGAAAATATACTTACTCCCACTGAATTTGTGATACACACATTCATCCATAAGATTTGCCTCAAAACCACATGAGACAATAATTTGATGAAACTTGAAGTACCACTGACGAGAAGCTTGCTTGAGCCCATAAATGGATTTAGTTAATTTACAAACCATATTCTTTGAGTCTTCGGACACAAAATTTTCTGGTTGTACCATATAAATTGTTTCATCAATGTCACCATTGAGAAACGCTGTTTTAACATCCATTTGATGTAACTCAAGATCATAATGTGCAACTAGTGCCATGATTATCCTGAAAGAGTCCTTCGTAGAAACTGGAGAGAAGGTCTCTTTGAAGTCAATTCCTTCTTTTTGAGTAAAGCCTTTAGCTACAAGACGTGCTTTATATCTTTCTACATTACCATTTGAATCCCGCTTGGTTTTAAATATCCATTTACAACCAATGGGCTTCGTACCAACTGGTAATGGGACAAGTTCCCAAACTTTATTGTCTTGCATAGATTTGTACTCTTCATTCATGGATTCAATCCATTTCTGAGAGTTGGAACTTTTCATGGCTTGCTGGAAGTTGATTGGATCATCTTCCATCATTCCACTTTCTACCTCAAGTTCCTGGAGATATACGATATAATCGTCCGAAATTGCATTTTTCCTCTCTCTAGTGGATCTCCTTAATGGCATATTTTCTTGGGGTTGTTGAGTTTGTTCTTCAGGAGCAATGTCCTGATTTGCAATTAAGGGTTGAACAATATTGTCTGTTGGTTGAGGATCCAAGTTTACTTCTTGATCAATGATAGGTAGTGAAACCTGTACATTATCAAAAGCAATAGTAGATCCCTCTTCCTCCTCAAGGACAATATTCCTAGCCTGATTTCTCCCCCCAAACTCAACATCCTCAAAAAATGTTGCAGTTCCCGTCTCAAAAATTGACCTAATAGCAGGATCATAAAATTTAAAACCCCTTGATCGCTCTGCATAGCCAATAAAGTAGCTGCTAACTGTTTTAGAGTCCAATTTCTTTTCATGAGGCTTATAAGGTCTCGCTTCAGCTGGACATCCCCAAATATGAAAATGCTTTAAACTGGGCTTTCGACCCGTCCAAAGCTCATAAGGCGTTTTAGCAGCTGCTTTAGTTGGCACCCGATTTAGGATATAAGCTGCCGTTTTGAGTGCTTCACCCCAGAGTTTTTCGGGTAAAGTAGAATGACTAATCATGCTCCTTACCATGTCCTTAAGAGTTCGGTTTCATCTTTCTGCTACACCATTCATGCTAGGTGATCCTGGCATGGTGTATTGAGGGACGATCCCACATTCCTCTAGGTATTTAGCAAATGGTCCTGGACATTGTTCACCTGATCCGTCATATCTACCATAGTATTCACCACCACGGTCAGATCTGACGCTCTTTATTCTTTTGTTGAGTTGTAACTCAACTTCTGCTTTAAATGTTTTGAACACGTCCAATGATTGTGATTTCTCATGTATAAGAAATAGGTAGCCATATCTTGAATAGTCGTCTATGAATGTTATAAAGTACTGTTGACCATTCCAAGATGCCGTAGGGTATGGTCCACAGATATCTGTATGAATTAATTCTAAGACGTCTGTAGCTCTATTGGCACCTAATTTCTTTGTTTTGGTCTGTTTTCCTTTAATACACTCAACACAAATATCAAAATCTGAAAAGTCAAGTGATTCCAAAATCCCATCGGACACAAGTCGCTCAACTCTAAATTTAGAGATATGACCTAGGCGTTTGTGCCACAATGAAGCCAAATTATCTTTATTCAATTTACGCTTTGTACCTCGTGATTCCACATGCAAGGTTTCATTATAGGACGGAACAGTTTCCAACAAATATAGATTATCATAAACATTAAGTAAACCGGTTCCAACAACATTTGAATTAATAGATAATGTAAATTTATTGTTTCCAAATGAACAACAATAACCTGATTTGTCTAAAACAGAAACTGAAATTAAATTCCGTCTGAAAGACGGTACAACAAAAGTATCTATTAAATCCAAAAAATAACCAGATTTCAATAATAATCTAAAGTGCCCTATTGCCTCTACTTCTACCGACTGACCATCTCCGACATAGATGCATCTTTCAGCATCACTTGGTTTTCGGTAACTCAGGCAACCCTGCATAGAAACACAAATGTGAGTAGTAGCACCAGAATCTAACCACCATGTGTTTCTAGATACTGAAGCTAAATTAACTTCAGAATAGACCAAAGTAAGAAATATACCTTTCTTAACACGCCAAGCAGCATACTTGGTACATTCCTTCTTAGTATGTCCAGGCTTATTACAGAAGAAACATGTTACCTCAACTTTCTGTTTCTTTTGTTCTGGACCCTTAGAAGCAGCAACCTTATTATCCTTATTCTTTCATTTGCCCTTATCCTTGGAAGTGCTAGCCAGATGAGCACTTTCGGTCTTGTCTTGCTTCAATCTCTCTTCCTCTTGCACACAAAATGAAATGAGCTCATTAAGAGTCCATTTATCCTTTTGACAGTTATAACTGACCTTGAATTGATTAAATTGTGCAGGAAGAGAGATGAGAACCAAATGCACGAGGAAATCATCAGATAACTCGAGTTTCAAAGCCTTAAGTTTTGAAGCAAGATGAGACATCTCCATGATGTACTCCCGAACATTACCCTTGCTTTTGTACTTCATTGAAATCAAGCTTGCTAAAAGCGTGCTCGTTTCAGCCTTATCGTTTTTGGCAAAACGTTTCTGAATTTCTGCAAGGAAGTCACTGGCATTAGTAACCTCATCGGTTACCGCACCTCTGAAAGCTTCTGGAATGCTGCGCTTCATGATCATAAGACTTAGCCTGTTTGAACGTTCCCACTTACCCCAATAAACCTCATCCTCTTGAGTACTATCCTCATTGAGTTCATCGGGTTTGGGCATTCTCAAGGCTAAATCTATATCCATGCAGCCTAAGAGAATCATCATATTCTCTTTCCAGTCCTTAAAATTAGTCCCATTTAACATAGGGACATTATTGATGTTGGCAGATATAGAAGTAGTTGATATAAAAGCTGAATAGAGAACAAAATAAAATGAATCAAATAAACCATCATGTTCACATAAAATAAGCAATTAAACACATAATCTTTAAATTTAAAAAACAAATTATGACATTTCAAGATACCTAGCACAACATTAATATCAAGTCTTTGGACAGTAATATTAACTGTAAGTGGTACTCTTGTTGTAGTGATCAAACATTGACGATAAGTTATGTCAAATAATAAATCTATCTTTGGATTGATTTATTATTCACATTAAGTTACCTTTATAATCATCACATATTTATCACCACAGGTATGTATGCAATTTGACCAAATATTAACTTTCCTTTGGGCCAGTCAATACCTGTATGAATCACATACACACAAATATCTAACACCCCGAACAGACTAATCTACACGAAAGATGTCACTTTGGTGATTTTCCGCTTTAATTAGCCTATTTAAAATGTTAGATCAATAACTTAAATATTAATATCATAAAATGCTATTAAACAATAATAGTAATAAAAAATCAAATTCAAATTCAAATTCACAGTTTTGATCAATAATTACCGCACCGTGCTTAGATATATCATAAAAACGCAAATCATTCCTATATTGAGCCGGAAACGAAGTGTAAGCCTAACATCAAATAATAACCTAAATATCTCAAATTACCCTAAGCTTTAAGCAATTTCATGAGCTGAGCTATTAATGCGCGGTCGCACTATCTCTGCCTAAAGCTAACAGGTAGATTCCAAAAATCCCTGTTTTTTTAAGGTTTTTTTTTTTTTGACGATGTAAACGCCCAGGACAAATATGCAGAAAACAAAATATTTTCTGCAAACAAAATTTCCTTTAAAAATCTGATAAGAGGATCGTTTTTAACAAATATTTGTCCAAACACAACATTTATCAGCGAATTTATAAAGAAAATTCAATGAAAATCATAGAAAATTCCACTGGTTTGTCAAACGATTTATGAAATGATTTATTGGTTTATCAGACGATTTATCGGCAGAATAAATACAATCGATTGATAAACCAATAGAAACCGATTGCAGAATAGAAAAAAAAAAAAAAACAATATATCAACCCAATATTTCATAAATCTTAATCCATTGACATATATATATATATTAAATTAATAACTCAAAGAATTAATCAAGAAGTAGGCTCTGATACCACTTGTTAAAATCAACCAAAATGTAAACCCTAATTTACATATAGTGGAATCTCCTGATTAAAACAATGAGTAAAAAATTAATAGCGGAAGCATACCTGAATCCATTGAAGGAGAAACCTTATAGGAAGAGAACCCTTTGAGATGGTCTTCCAATTCTAGCCACTAGATTCTGTGTCAACTTCTCTCTGAGAGGATTTTCAGAAATTGGAATGCGTCGTGGTAGAATGGGGACCATAACCCTATTTATAAACCGCTAGGCAGTTTTATCACAATAACCGCTAGGGCAGTTTTAATTTTATCACAATTATATTTCCGCCCCTCATAGAAATAATAATTATCTAATGGTATCTACACAATAATCTCATGACAATTATACCCTTAAGCCAATTAATCAATTATTAATTAGATCACTATATTTAGACTTAATTAAATGATAGCACACACATTTTAATTATTTACATGTGTGGCCCAAATTATAGATTAATTACAAAAATTAATCTAACAATTAAGACACAACCATTTTTTTCGATTAGTTTATCTTGCATGTACGGATTTAGAACTCTAAAAACTCCCGTGACATGGGAAACGTAGAGAAATTGACATAGCAAAAGAGTGACTCGAATGTGCGCGACTGCAATATGTAGTGTATCCTCCTTGAAATTATATTATGCCTCAACAGGGATGGCATATCACCAAGATGGGAAATAAATTAGGGCTTTATTAATGTGAATGATGTTACAATTATTTTTTTAACTATTATCAATTATTCTCAATTATAGTTGACCACTATCAATCATAGTTAATCACGATCAATATCACATAATAACAAAGAATTTAGAATTTAGGATAATATATATGATTTAATTTGAACTTATTAAAATGATATTTTTATTTTTTATATTCAATCACTATCATTATCATTCAATCATTGTGAATCCAAGGCAGTCATTTTTAGCATGAAGAAGATCACAGATTTAACATTTCAAATTGCAGACATACTGTGGTGTATCAACCAGTTGGATATGATTTTGTAGGGAATCATTTTCAGCATACGAAGATCACAGATTTCAAATTTCAGATTGCTACTGTGTGTATGAAGTAGAAAATGCTGGCTTTTACATTAATTATAACATCATAGGTTTGAGATTTTAGAATGCAGGCATATGTCGAGTAACCAACAAATCCTGACAAGGATTATTTATAAATTATCAGATTTTTCATCAATTATAAGATCATCGATTTCAAATTTCAGAATGCATGCATATGCACAAATGACGTGCATATAAACCAACAAATGTTGGTCAAGATTATTTATAAATTACAAACTTTTACATCAAACGTTTATAAGATCATAGTTCTCAAGATGCGCCCAAATGCTGTGCTATGACCTTGCAATCCTTGATCAAGATTATTTATATAAACTTCCACATCAAATTTTTATAAGATCGTAGATCTCAAAATACGCCCAAATGCAGTGCTATGAACCAACAATTCTTTGTTTATAAGATCAAATATTTCAGGTTTCAAATGCACCCATAGGCCCAAATGTTGTGCATATGAACTAGCAAATGTTGTCAAAATTATTTATAAATTATAAACTTTTACATCAAGCTTTTATAATATCATATATTTTAAAATGTGTCCAATTTCTTTGCTATAAACCATAAAAAAAATAATTATAAGCTTTTGCATTAATGGTGGTCATGGTTATATATAAATTTTAGTGTGTAATTTATAGAAGATACTAAATAGTATAAGGTTAGATGTATGTATAATACTTTTTAATTTTATAAATAAAAAATCATATTTTTATAAATTATAAAATATATAAATTTATAAATTAAATATTGTATTTTAATTTTTTATTTATAAGTAGAAATTATAAATTAAATATTTATTGGTTTTAATGATAAAATGTAATTTTTAATATTTATTAGATATTCATTTAAAAAATAAATATTAATAATTCTAAATTTACAAACATCTAAGTATTTTTATTAAACCTATAATAAAATAAATGTTAAAATATTAAAATTATATTAATATTAAAATTAAGTTAATATTTTAGAAAATTACAATTTTAAATAATAATAATAATAAAAGATCCTATGATAAAATAAAAGTTGAAATATTAACATTATATTAATATAAATTAAGTTAATATTTTAAAAAATTACAACTTTAAATAATAATAATATAAGATCATAGATAGATTATAACAATATTAATTTATTTATAAATAAAAATCATAAATTAAATATTTGTTCATTTTAATTATTCTCATTTTGAAAAAAAAATGAAAGAAGGTTTTTTAGCATTTAAGGTATTTAGGTTTTTTAATGATAAAATGTATTTTTAATAAATTAGATATGTATTTTAAAAATAAATATTAATGATTTTAAAACAATCATATTAATATTATAATAATAATTTTAACATTTAAAAACAATTATATTAATATTACTATGAGGTATTTTAAAAGTTGCCTATTTGTGGGATTGGATTCATTACCAATCTTCAGTGACTCCATGGTAGTCATCAAATGGGTAAATAAACATGCAAATCTTAAGAATATCACATTACGATACTCGTGTTCCAGAATTTCTAATTATATGATTATATTTCAGAATCTCTCTAAAAACCACACTTATAGAGAAAACAATGATGGCTATTGATGGAGATTCGGGTACACTTCACTCAAAAGAGTGGTTGCAACTCTTTTTTTGCTGAGTGTTAACTGGTGCCTCTAGTACTTGACATGTTTTTTTCTTTGTTTGTTTTGATATTAGTATGTTTGAGACAGTGATAGGTTTTTGTATAAGTTATGAATTTCACCATCGTTTTTGAAACTTGGTATAGCCATAAGAATATTGGCAACCACCATGCTTTGTTCTTTTTTATTTCATTTCGAAATAACAGAAGTACGATTTTTTTAGATTGGTTCATACTAAAATTATTTTTAACAAACGAGATATTCATTTTAGCTATTTCTATTACTAATTTTTGGAATTCAAATCGTTAAACATACATAATAAAATAAAAGTTGAAATGTTAAAAGTGTATGAATACAAATTAAGTTAATATTTTAGAAAATTACATCTTTAAACAATAATAATAATAATAGATTTCATAGATTATAAAAATATTAATAACTTTAATAATTTGTTATTAACAATACTAATTTATCATTAATATTAACACTATTAATATTAATTACAATACTAACATTAATAACATTAAATATAATAATAACATTATAAATGCTTTATAATATTAATGACAATTTTGATAACATTATTATTAGCATTGATAATATTAATATTAACAGTGACAGTAATATTAATATTAATAATGTTATATTCATAGTTATTTGTAACATGGTTCTCCTCGTTTTGTCAACAATGGTCAACGATGGTCTAACCTAGACTTCAATAACTAACTAAAGTCAACCTTCGTTAACAATGGATTGAACTCAACCATGGACTGAAGTTAAGCATGGATTGATATAGCGTTTAAAATGGATTGAAGTCAACCTTGGAGTGATGTCAACCTTGGATTGAAGTCAACATTGGACTAATGTCAATGTTGGACAGATGTCAACCTTGGATTGAAGTCAACCATGGACTAAAGTAAATGTTGGATTGAAGTTAAACATGGATTGAAGTCAACTATGGATTGAAGTCAACCTTGGATTAAAATAAACCATGGATTAAAGTGAACCCTATATTAATGAAGTAAACCATTATTAAGAGTTAACTATGGATTGAATTAAACCTTGGATTGAAGTCACCCCTGGATTGAAGTAAACCATGGATTGAACTCAACCTTGGATTGAATCCAACCTTTGTTAAAAGTCGACCATGGTTGAAGTTAACTATGGATCGAATCCAACTATGTTTTAAAGTCAACCTTTGACTGAATTCAACCTTGCTTAAAAGTGAACTATGGATTGGAGTCAGCTAAGGATTGAATTCAAGTGCGGATTAAAGTCAAACTTTCTTATAATTCAACTATGGATTGAAGTCAAACTTGCTTAAAAGTTAATAATGGATCAAAGTCAACCATGGTTCAAGGTCAATCAACAATTTTAAAATGAAGTTATCTATTGTAGGCAACCATGGTTCAATGTCAACCTTGGATTGAAATTGAAGCAAACATTGAATCGAAGTCAACTGTGGATTGAAGTCAACCATAAACAGAATTTAATGTTAGATTGAAGTCAACATTGGATTGAATTCAACTTTGGATTGAAGTCAAACTTGCATAAAAATTGGTTGTAGATTGAATTCAACCATGGTTAATAGTCAACCTTGGATTGAATTCAACCCCAAATTGAAGTCAACTATGGTTTTAAGTCAGCCTTGGCTTGAATTCATTAATGTTAATATTATTAATGGATTGAATTTAACCATTGGGTTGAAGTCAACCTCGATTAAAAGTCAACTATGGATTGAAGTCAACCATGGAAATGATAAGTCAATGTTGGATTGAATTCAACAATGGATTGTAGTCAAGCTTGCTTAAAAATGTGATTGTGGATTGTAGTCACCCTTAGATTGAAGTTCACCATTAATTGAAGTTAATCTTGGATTTACATTAACATTGGATAGAATTCGACCTTGATTAAAAGTCAACTATGGATTTAAGTCAACCTTGGATTAGTGTCTACCTTGGATTGAAGTCAACAATGGATTGAATTCAACCATGTAGTAAAGTGAATGTTGAATTGAAGTTAAACATGGATTGAAGTCAACCATGGATTGAAGTCAACCTTGGACTAAATTCAACTATGGATTGAAGTAAACCTTGGATTAAAATAAGCCTTGGATTGAAGTCAACCATGGATTAAAGTGAACCTTGGATTGAAGTAAACCTTAATTAAAAGTTAACTATGGATTGAATTCAACCTCGGATTGAAGTCACCCTTGGATTGAATCCAACCTTGGTTAAAAGTCGACTATGGATTGAAGTCATCGTTTGAGTGAAGTTAACCTTGGATTGAAGTTAACTATGGATTGAAGTCAACCATGGATTAAAGTGATCCTTTAGTTGAAGTAAACTAAGGATTGAAGTCAACTACATATTGAACTCATCCTTTCTTAAAATTCAACTATGGATTGAATTCAACCTTGCTCAAAAGTCAACAAAAGATTGAAGTCACCCTTGCTTAAAATTCAACGATGGATTGAAGTCAACTATGGTTCAATGTTAATTAACCAAGAGTTAACCAAAGACAGCCATGGTTAAATAAATTCAAGCAAAATTTAACCATGGTCAAGCAAATTCAACCATGTTAAACCTAGGTCAACCATAGTCAACCAAAAGTCAACCAAATTAAACAAGTAAACCATGGTAAACTAAAGTCATCCATAATTAACCAAAAGTCAACCATAATCAACTATGGTTAACCAAATTCAACTAAGTTTTACCATGGTTGACCATGGTTAACCATACATAGTCAACTAGGGTCAATCATAGTCAACCATGGATAACCATAGTTGACCAAAGTGAATTAGTCAACCATAATCAAACAAAGTCAACCATATTCAACCAAAATCATCCATATTCAACTAAAGTCAACCATAGTAAACCATAACCAACTAAATTCAACCATAACCAACCAAATTCAACTCAAGTTAAAATTCAAACAAGGTCAACCGATAGTCAATTATGCCCAAAGAAGGTAAACCATATTCAACCATGGTAAAACATAGTCAACCATAGTAAACAATAGTCAATCATAATCAACCAAATTCAACCAAACTAAGTCAACCAAAGTCAACCATGGGAAACCATAGTGAATTAGTCAACCACAGTTAACCGTAATTAACCATGAGAAACCACAGTTGATCATAGTGAATTAGTCAACCACAGTTAACCCTCATTAACCACAACATGGCCAACCATAGTCAACCATGGGAAACCATAGTCGACCATAGTGAATTAGTCAACCATGGGAAACCATAGTCGACCATAGTGAATTAGTCAACCACAGTTAACCGTAATTAACCATGAGAAACCACAGTTAACCGTAATTAACCATGAGAAACCACAGTCGACATAGTGAATTAGTCAACCACAGTTAACCATCATTAACCATAATCAACAAAAGTCAACCATATTCAACCAAAGACAACCATAGTCAACCATGGGAAACCATGGACAGCCAAAGTTAACCATAGTTAACCATGGTCAACTATAGTCAACCATGGTCAACCAAAGTCAACCATAATCAGCCATGGTTAAGCATGGTTAACCAAAGTCAATCGTGGTAGGTCATAGTCAACCATGGTCAATGATAGTCAACGATCATCAACCATATGGGTGACCATGGTTGGTTGATGATAATAATAATATTAATAATAAAACTATGGTCAACCTTGGTCAACCATTTTCAACCATGATCAACAATGGTGAAGCAAAGTCAACCATAGCTAACCAATTCTCGCCATAGTCAACCATGGTCAACCAAGATCAACCATAGTTATCCATGGTCAACCATACTCAACTATGGTCAACCAAACTCAACAATAATTAGCCATTATCAACCATGGTCAACCCAAGTCAACCATAGTCAACAACGGTCAACCATAGTCAACCGAAGTCAACCATGGTTAGCCATAGTTAACCATCCTTAACCAAATTCAAGCATATGGTTGACTATGGTTGACAATGGTTGGTTAATAATAATAATAATAACCATGGTAAACCCAAGTCAACCACGGTCAACCATAGTTAACCATCCTTAACCAAAGTCAACCATATGGTTGACCATGGTTGACTATGGTTAAGCATGGTTGGTTAATATTAATAATAATAATCAACTACGATTGTTAAAAATAATATTAATATTATTATAAACCATGGTTGTCTATTAACTATGGTTGACCATGGTTAACAATAGCCAGCGATGGTCAACCATGGTCAACCATATTCAACCATGGTCAACGAAAGTTAACCATGGTCAACTATAGTCAACCCGCGTCAACCAAAGTCAACCATAATCGACCATATGGTTGACCATCGTTGGCTATGGTTTCGCATGGTTAATCACGGTTGCTTAATCTTAATAATAATAATAATAATATTATTATTATTATTATTAACCGTGGTTGACTGTGATTGACCATGGCCAATGAGTCAATTACAAAAAAACAAAGTTACCCTTAGCCAACCATGGGTAATCATAGTTAACTATAGTCAATTCGTCAGACAAAGTCAACCATAGTTAAACAAATTAAATAATAGTCAACCATGGTCAACCATAGTCAACCAATGTCAATTATCGCCAACCAAAGTCAACCATAGTCGAACTTGGTCAAGCATGGTCAACCATAGTCATCCATAATCAAACAAATTCAACCATAGTTGAACAATGTAAATCTTTTTCAACCATAGCCATCCACGGTCAACCAAAGTCAACCATATTCAACTATATTTTTCCATAGTCAACCATGGTCAAACAATAGTTAATTATGCCCAAACTTAGTCAACCATAGTCAACAATGGTTAATCAAAGTGAATCAAATTCAACCATGGCCAACCATAGTGAACCATGGGAAACCATAGTCGACCATAGTTAATTAGTCAACCATAATTAATCATTATTAACCATAGTCAATGAAATTTAACCATATTCAACCGAAGACAACCATAGTCACCCATGGTCAACCATAGTCAACCATGGCCACCAAAGTTAAAACCATAGTCAACCATGGTTAACCAAAGTCAACCATAGTCAAGCATGGTTGACCATGGTTAGCTAAACTCTACCATGGTAGACCATAGTCAACCATGGTTAATTTAGTCAACCGTCGTCAACCATATGGTTGACCGTGTTTCACCATGGTTGGTTAATAATAATATAATAATAATAATAATAACCAACCATGGTCAACCCAAATCAACTATGGTCAACCATAGTTAACCATCACGAACCAAATTCAACGATATGGTTGACCATGGTTGGTTAATGATAATAATAATAATAACCAACTACGATTGTTAAAAATAATAATAATAATATTATTAACCATGGTCAGCCACAGTCAACCATAGTCAACCATATGGCTAACTTTGGTTGACGATGGTTGACTATCGTTGACCATGGTTGGCTTTGGTTGACCATGGTTAACCATGCTTGACTATGGTAAACCATAGTAAACCATGTCAAACATTTCCAAACATGTTGACTATGGTTGACCATGGTCAACCACAAACAACCATAGTCAACCATGGTCAACCATGGGAAACCATAATCAACTATAGTCAACCATGGTCAACCACAGTAAACCATGTCAAACATTTCCCAACATGGTCAACCATGGTTTGTAATGGCCAATAAATATTTTTATATAATATTAACATATATCTTAACAACCACATGGTAACCATGTGGTTGATAGTAATCGCCAACCATAGTAAACCACATGGTTAATCCATGGTTGACTATGGTTGACTATGGTTATGGCTATGGTTGACCACGGCTATGGTTGACAATGGCTATGGTCACTATGGTTTCCCATGGTTGACCATTGTCAGCCATGGGCAACCATAGTCAACCATAGTCAAACATAATAAACCATGTCAAACATTTCCAAACATGGTCAACCATGATTAATAATGGCCGATAAATATTTTTATATAATATTAACATATATCTTATTTATTAATTTATTTTTTATTTTATTTTATTTATTTATTTAATATTTAATATTTAAATAGGTATTTATATCTATTTATTACGAATATTTTTATTTATTTATTAGATATTTTAAAAAATACATTGTAAATTTATTTATTATAAATTTTAATAAATAGATACTTATTTATTAGATATTTTAAAAATAATAATTAATATCAATTCCCAATTCCTTCCTCGCATGCGGTCGTCAACTAGAAACAACCACATTTTTAAATGTGGTTGATATTCGTCCATCGACGTATATCAACCATGACCACACATTTAAAAGTGGTTTATATTCGTCGATCGACGAAAATGTGGTTGTTGCTAGTTACTTATGACTCATCTTTATGAACAAAATATTCTTCACGACAGCGATAAGTTTGACGATTTTTTAAAAGAAGTATTAGTAATTTTATTTCTGATTTCGGTGCTTCTTCCTGGCATGTGCCTTGCATGCAACCTGATTTTTAGCGGAAGTCACGTACGACAGAAGGAGGGTGTGTGACAACTATCTCTCGCTCTGATTGTCAAATGCATTGATTTTGAATAAATTTAATTTCTTTACTATCGGCTATCGCAGATTTTGCTTAGAGGAGTTAAAGTGTAGTTTTCTGCCTATATTACATTGTGTAATTTTATATATTATTTTCTTATTTCGAAAACCAGAAGACAATTTGCTTCTCTGCTTCTCGGACATGAATTTTGAATAGCTCTCATTTTTGCCACATGGATTTCGAATCGGTAAGAAACATAGATCATGTTTTTTTATTTTCATGCATTAGTTTAGTGTACATTACCACTTTTATTTTGTTCACTATAGTTAAATTAGCCTAAATAATAGTGATAGCTCCATCCTCAACTCCTACATAGAATTTGAACATAAAACTAAACCCTAAACCAATCAACTTATCTACACGCCATAGGTATACACCTCAGAACTCTTAATGCCTACACTGTCAAATTCAACTCTTAATACCCACACTGTCAAATTCATTCCTGAGTTGTCTATGTTTTATGTGTCTACTAGTGATCAAATTTAATGGGTGGGTCTTAATTTCAATTGGAATGGCATTTGTTCTTGGATCCCTTTAAAGATGAAGGGAAATTTAAATAATTGTACTTCAATTGACAAGTATAAATTAACTAAACTCTTCCCCCAAAAATGTATAAAACAAATATTTCCCATCCAATCCAATTTTTTACAATCATAAACAAATAAGCACTCCTTAATATTTACGTGAAAATGACATATTTTCAACAAAACCTAATTTGAACACATTAATTTGTCATATATGTAACATTAATTTTACAATTCATTAAAATAACAACTATTATGTTGAATTTTTCCTGGTTGGAGCACATTTCATTATACATAAAAACTACTTAGACTATGCAATAACCATATTGGGGTATTCATATGATGTTATGGATAGTCTAGGACATTCTAACTAGATATAGTCTTAAAATAAAACTAGAACCATTAGAAAATTACTTATTGTTAATTATGTACAAAAGGAAGCCACTAAGTAAACGAGGCTATAATAAACCTACAATCAAAAAGTACATATAAAACCAATAAAAAACTTAATTCAAACTGGAGAGAGGGAATCCATTCAAGCCTCGGAGATGTAAGAATCATGGGCATTAAGTGCGCGAGAAAAAATAATTCATATCTCATAAAACATTAAGAAAAATATTCCATACCAAGCAAGTTAGCAAGATTAGAGAGGGTTTGGGGCATCAAATTTTGTTGTTCAACACTTGCAGTGACATCATACAGGTATGGAATGGAGGCAAATCGAAACAATCCTAAGTCAACTAGAGCCTTGCAACTCATTGCGTGTTTGAGTCTTGACAATATTCCTTTTAAATTAAACCAAAACACCAAAAGAAGTTTGTTAATGGTTGGATTTGAGAAAATTCTATATGTGAGTAATTAAGAGCACGAAGCTCTAAAATTTGGTGTCTTTTGTACCAATCCACGATTCGATGAATTTGTAGTCCCTGGCATGAAATTTAAGTTATTTAATGAAAAGAATTAATGTATCTACCTCTATGTCGAAACCATCTTCAATTTTGATGCCACTACCCTCCTTATTGTGTTACCAAAAGGCATGAGTCGAATGAGGAAGAAGACTTAAAATTGTGGACTTCACCTTCAAAGAGTGCCTTACAATCACATTGATAAGGAGTGATAAGAAGATCACAACAATCCAACGTGTGCAATTAAATACTTATATGGTAAATTTAATATAAGACTTATTTATAGTTGTCTGTTACTCTTTGCATCTTGGCAAATTTGATATTTTATGGTTGTCTATGCCCCTTGACCCAATTGATATTATAAGGTGAGGATGTGCATGCATGATAATCCTTAGTTATGACTATGACATGATGATTTAAAGAGAAAAGGATGTAAAGACATGTAATTTTTATATGTATTTTGGTGGTGAGTGCCAAAGACAAATGTGGTGAGAATAATCCTTAGTTATGACTATGCGATGAGTATTTAAAGAGAAGAGGATGTAAAGACATGTAATTTTTATATTTATTTTGGTGGCAAGCATCAACGACAAATGTGGTGAGAAATCACATATGTTTGGAAGGACTGAGGGAGACTACATCATGATCATTCTGCCCATCGAATTGAGATTATTCCTGAGCCAATTTTTTTATTTTTTTTATTTATTAATAACCATTGTGGTGCTTTGGTCCAAATGTTTTTTCTAAATCATTGTTTCCTCATATCGTGTACTGAGTGCCGCTTCTCTATATCAATGCATAAATCGACCGTTACTTGGTTTGTGGTCCTAGCCGCATGCCATTGAGTGTTGTTTAGAGTTGCCATGACTATGTGACATTCATGCAAGGAATGAAGTATTGTAGAGGACTCATCAAACCAGCCATTTGAATTTCATTTTGATGAAAAATGACTCGACATTGGTAACCAACTCCACATAGGTAGTAGGCACAAAGTTTCAATTTCGTTTTGGGCCTAGTAGTAGACTAGTAGTGGTTCTCTGTTGTTATAGCTATAGTGGTTGACAAATTGCCACACCTTAGATCTCAGCCCGAAGTGACTCGAGATTCAGAGTCAAATCTTGGTGACTAGTGCCTCGTAGTCGTCAGTCATCACTCACCATCTTGCGCGGTTGAGCAGTGAGTGCATGATGTGAGTTAGTGATTATAATTTATGATATTTCCAATATTTTGAATGACGAATTGAATTTTATAGCATAAAAATTTTAACATAGAAATTAAAATGAATGTAAAATGAATGGTTAATTTTAATTGTTACCCTTCTTTTAAATTGTTAATATAAATTATATCCTTCTTAATTGTAAGAGTTTTAAAGATAATTTTACACTTCTAAAAAGAATAGCTAGAACCCTTTGAATAGCCGAGAAGAGTTCAAATTTGAACAATACTGTCTATTGTTTAATCCAATGATGTCATCAACCACCGGATTAAGATTCCTTTCACCTTCATACGAATCGTCTGTACGAACAAAAGAATCTTAACGGTAGCAGATCAATATTTATGTCTATATAGAGAGTTGATAACAACTATATGTTGACTAATCGTGTATTTATTTTATTCCTGATTCCATTGCGTCCTCCTTGGTGTCTGGCGTGCAACCGGCTTTAAAGCGAAAGTCACGCCTGAGGGAAGTTGATCCATAGCTATCTCTGCCATCTGGCTCTGGTGTTCATGTACATTGAACATTTTGAATAAATTTAATTGCTCGGCTATTCGCTGCAGTTGAAGCGTAGTTATCTGCTTAGTACATTACACGTTGCACTTTTAAATATCCTTTTCTCCTTTTGAAATAACACCTAACCTGATTCGTACAGTAAGAATCATGAATCTGTATCGTTAGTCGCTTTGAACATGGAAAACATTGTAAGGCATAGCTGCATGACAATCCTACCCTACAATATGGAGAAATCAGAAAACAGCAATCACTCCAGGGACCAGAATGTGTTTCACTTTTTCTCACCCAAGTGTCTTGAAAATAGTCTTTCTAAAACTCCAAGAGCTTTGTAAATCTGTTCTTCTCGTTTTGGCTAGATCCCTCTATTAGTGCACTGTTTTGATAATCAGTAATCTGAGCATATAGTTTGCAGCACTCTCTAACTAATGAGTAAGTCATAGTTATAAAGATATAAATATAATTTATAAGGAACAATACTGCTTAAGGTTTTGCAAATACTATATTAAGTTAAATAAGTTTGTTTATGGGAAAAGATAGATATTTTATAAAAAATAATAATTTTTAAAGTTTAGATTGTAAAAGCCTCTCAACATTTAAAAAAAACAATGAATTTAGTTTCTGGTGGACTAGTGTCTATGTTTTTTCTAGATTGCTATTGTATATTTACCAACCACAAGTTAAATAGCTGTACAAGTTTATAAAAAATAATACATATAAACATTTTGCAAATACACTAATAAATCAAGAAGTGGACTTAGTTGTAGATAAAACTTCACATAATTGATTCCAAAAATTCAAAGAAATAAAAATGCAATAAATTCATAAAATATAAAAAAAATAAAATACCCCTCACTACTTAAATAAAAGATAGTTGATCTCCATATAAATACACTAAGTGAGTTTTGAGATGTACATTTAAACATTATTTAAATTGTGTATATAAACTTTTATAAATTTTAGTTTAGAAAAAAAAACATTTCATATTAGTGTTACTTCTTTAATTTTTTAATTTGAATTAATGTCCATGACAATATATGTTCTCACAATCTAAATGTCATAGCAATGTTATACTTAGTTTTAAAAAATTATATAATCTTTTAATGTCCATGGCAATATATGTGTCACAATCTAAATGCCAAAGGCAATGTTCTAGAGTAAGTTTAAAAAATATATATATATTCTTTTAAAAATGGGATGAGAAGTAATTTAGTATAATGTTTTAATTAAAAAAAAAAAAAATTTAATTTGTAATTCCATAGGGGTTTGAAAGAAAAAGTTCCAATTGTTATATCTTTCACTGAATGGGATTAAAATGTTATTTATTTTGATGAACGAGATTAATGTGAATACTCTTGAATACCTATGTTTTTTTTAGTTCTTTCTCACAAGAGGTTTAGTCTAAATGGTTGGTTGTAAATGATGGTTGGGTTAAGATTTTATTTGGGTTAAGTTGTTTGCTAGTTAAGCAACAAACAAACGCATATTTCTGAATTTTCCCCATTATGTTTCATTTAAAATTTATTAATTACTTTTTATCTAAACTTTAAGTATATTCTCATTTTTTGTTTCAACATCCATTCTAAGGAAGTAATTTACAATATGTATGTTTCATCATATATCATTTTATGAGTGAAAATATAAGCACATTACCTCTAGTTTAAGGATGAATCATAGACATAAATAAATATTTGTAAAGTAATTATAACTAATTTGATTTTACATGCATATTTGAATTTAAGTTGTTGTAGAGTAATATGAATATTCAACTATCAATTTTACTATGATATTCGAAGTCCTATGAAACCCAACCTTGTGGAATAAAGTTTAATACTATAACAAAATTTTGAGAACACCCTATATTTTGCTATATAGATTGATACTAGTTACACTAGCATACACAAAAATTCTCTAATAACACTCAATGCATGCATGGACATTTCACTACTAAAAATACATGTGACCAATACTAAATTAAGTAAATTAGATTTTTTGCACCGAGAGGAGTGAGGTGCTCTACAACTCAGTATGGGCAGATGTTGTAACGTTCCAACCTAACAAAATAATTAAAAATATTCATGTCTGCTCATAAAATAAAAAAATTATGGAAAGTACTTAAAGAAATCCATGTTGACACATAAAATAAAAAATTATGAATTTAGTAATTAAAAATATCGTATTCGTCTATAAAATAAAAACTTAAAACTTAAACTTGGATCTATCAACCAAGAGACATCGAATTTCTTGAGTTTACATTTTTTTAAAATACACCTCAAGAAATTGGATCCCTCTAGGTGCTTCATAGATCTGGGTTTAAGATGGATCTATGCTATTAATACATGTGTAGTGCATGGGTGTGTGCCATGTGTGTGTGTGTGTGTGTTTCTGTGTTGAAAATCTAATGACTAACTTAACTAATCAGTGTGATAATTTTGTAACTAATTTCATCATGATAATTGTAACTAGTTTTGAAACATGATAATTCTAAGAATGAGGAAAGAGGTAAGAATTTAAGAAACTTGTAAAATAATTAGCATTTGAATAATGGAGTAAGAACATTAGTGATATGTCCCTCAATTGGAGATGGATCCATCAAAGGTTGACCTGCATCCTCCTCTTGTTTCTCTCTAAATGTTGTTCATTGTTTCCTTATTCTTTCTTTGGTCCTTTCTGGTATTTCATCTTCATTAATTTGATCATGATCATGTTTCCTTTTTCAATGTTTCTTTTTTCCCATGTTGATTGGTGAATAAGAAACAAAAATGTCCAATTTCCTTTAAAACAATATAGATCCCTATATGGCAAATCTTAAAAAAATGTACATCATGGGACACTCAAAAGGCTTATATTGGTATTACAATTGATAAATTTTAACTTATGTTTTTTTGTTTTATAGATTTTTTTTTATTAAATGCAAAAGTTTGGTAGGTAATTTGCGCAACTATTTGAGGGACGGATATGAAGCAAATTGAATACGAACGGTGAGAAGCAAAAACTTGTTAGATCTAATAGATTAATGGACGAAAATGTGTTAGGAACCTAAAGTCACTTACCACGCACTTTACTAGGATTGCTAACTTTAGATTGCTGCCACAATTGGCTCTTTCTTGCCAAATGTATTGGGTTTGATAAACAAATCTCAAAACGACATGCACTATGTTTCTTGTACGCTATAGACCCTTCTCTATTGTGCGCTATTCCAAAAACAAGATTTCAGTATTATCACAAATCTGAAAGTTAATGTAATGAAATTCAAACGCTGCGGTTTAAACCCTTAGCATAGAACAGGAGCTTGGAGCCTTGGTCATATTACGTTACCTATGGCTCAATAAATCACTTATATATCTGCGTGCAATGTGCACTCAGAACTGTAGGTTCTCAATTTTTTTTTCAAAACGATGGGATCTCACCCAGTCACCGAGGAAGACTCTTTTACCCTGCGCTCGCGACAATGGAAAACACGCTGCTTCTTCCAGATTCGATTTCAGAACTCAACCACAATGAATAAAATGGGTTTTATATCTATTGATTTCGGATTCTTTCCAATAATGCTTGGATACGTGCCGATTATGGTTTGAAGTCAACTCTATATGTAAAACCCTCATTCGACTGTGAAACTAAAAAAAATGACCAAGAGCCAGAAAAATCAAACACTTCTGCTTCTAAAATACGAAGTCTGCAACGAGTTCAGGTATTGAAGAGAATGCCATACCGTTCTCAAGTTATTCACATAGAAAGTACATGATCATCCATTCAACAGACTTCTGGAACTCATCCTTTTTTCTTTTACAGTTGATTCCCCCCACAGGGAACGAGAGCACAAGTTTTCTTACTCCTTTTTCTTCAGTTACAGTCTCCCTCTAACCTACTTCCTTAGAGTTACCAAATTGATCTCCTCTTTCTTTCTCGAACTGCGAATGGCAAGATTATACCCTAACATACACTTACCAAATTCAGGAATTCTTTCTAAATTTAGCTAACTAACTCCTACAAATTTGTAACGGCCCAGTCTCCTCGCAGTCTCCTCGCAGGGAGCTATAGATATCCACTTATTCCTATTCAAACTCATTAGCTGACAACACACTACTGTCTTCATAATTAAAGTTTTAACAAACATTCAATAAACTATTCTCTGACCCTTAAGATTTCTTAGCTCGGTCTCAGGCCACAACATGTGACAAAATGATCACATTGCTGACCTTAATTAGATGCCCCTTCATCAAACTCCCAGGGTGAAAAGTAATGAACCCTTATTCACAATATCAGCAAAAACAAATCATTTGGCTTCTAACTCTGATGCACTCATCCAAGTGGCATCCTCTACAGGATGTGCTTTCCACTTTACCAAATACTACAGATAATCCTTCTGTCTGGTACTCTTTGCCACTATAGTGTCCAAGATCTCTTCAGCTTCTAATGTCTGTGCAACTGGCATTTGCTTCAGCCATTGCAAGTCTTCATCATCAGGATCCTTGCCTCCTGTAATCTGTCCAGTATCACTTGCTACGTAAGGGTAAATGTCAGCAACATTGAAAATAGGAGATATGCCAATCCCTGTTGGAATTTCCAGCTCATAACCATTAGCAGAAAACTTTTTGAGGATTTTGCATGGCCCAATCTTCTTCATTTTCAGTTTGTTGTACTCTCCTTTAGGAAATATTTCCTTCTCTGATGGGATAACACTAGGTCTCCTACCTCATAATTATTTTCTCTTCTTTTTGAATTAGCTCTTGCTTTGTAATTTGCATTACTTTTCTATACCCTTTCCTTAACTTCCTCCTGTAACTCATTGATTCTAGCTGCAAAATCTTCTCCATCTACACTCCTCTTTTCCAACTGTCCCAAATCTCATAGTTCATACACTCCTCTAAGATGCATACCGCACATAATTTTGAATGGGCTCATACATCTGCTTCTATTAGGTGAGTCATTACAAGCAAATTCTTCTTGTGCCAATACTTTATCCCAGTGTTTTGGATTCTCTCCAACCATGCTTCTTAACATGTTTCCCAGACTCCTATTGACCACTTCAGTCTACCCATCAGACTGAGGATGATAAGCTGAATTGAACTTCAACTAGTACCTAACTTCTTCCACAATGTCCTCCAAAAGTGATCTGTGAATCTCACATACCTGTCAGAGACAATACTTTTTGACAAACCATGCAGCTTCACCACGTCATTAAAGAACAATTTGGCTATATGAGTGGCATCACTTGTCTTAAAACAGGGAATAAAATGTGCCATTTTTTTAAATCTATCAACCACTACAAAGATGGAATCATTTCCTTTCTGAGTCTTTTGCAATCCTAAAATAAATTACATACTCACAGAATTCCAAGGTCTTGTAGGAATAGGTAATGGTGTATATAAGCCTATGTTTTGGCTTCTACATGATTTCGAATAGGTAGGAAACATAGATCATGTATGTTTTGTTATTTTCATGCATTAGTTGAGTGTACTTTACAACTTTATTTTCTTTCACTTTAGTTAGATCAACTTAAATAATAGTGATAAATCCCATCCTCAACTCCTACATAGAATTTGAACATAAAACTAAACCCTACACCAATCAACTTATCTACACCCCATAGGTATATACAGTGTCAAATTCAACTCTTAATACCTAGAGTGTCACACCTCACAACTCTTAATACCTACACTGCCAAATTCAACTCTTAATACCCATAGTGCCACACCTCACAACTCTTAATACCTACACTGTCAAATTCAACTCTTAATACCTACACTGTCAAATTCAACTCTTAATACCTAACTGTCAAATTCATTCATGTTTATGAGTTGTCCATGTTTTATGTGTCGACGAGTGGTCAAATTTGAAGAGTGGGTCTTAATTTCAATTGGAAGGGCATTTGTTCTTGGATCTCTTCAAAGATGAACGGAATATAAATAATTGTACTTCTATTGACAAGTATAAATTAACTAAACTCTTCCCCCAAAAATTCTATAAAACAAATATTTTCCATCCAATCCAATTTTGTACAATCATGAACAAATAAGCACTCCTTAATGTTTTCATGAAAATGACATATTTTCAATAAAACCTAATTTGAACACATTAATTTGGCATATATGTAACATTAATTTTACAATTCATTAAAATAACTATTATGTTGTATTTTTCCTTGTTGGAGCACATTTAATTATACATAAAAACTACTTAGACTATGCAATAACCATATTGGGGTATCCACGTGATCTTATGGATAGTCCAGGACATTCTAACTAGACATATTCTTAAAATAAAACTAGAACCATGAGAAAATTAATTACTTTTAATTATGTACAAAGAATCCACTAAGCAAACGAGGCTATAATAAACCTACAACCAAAAAATACATATAAAACCAATCAAAAACTTAATTCAAACTGGAGAGAGGGTATCCATTCAAGCCTGAGAGATGTAAGAATCATGGGCATTAGGTGCCTAAGAAAAAATAATTCATATCTCATAAAAAATTAAAAAAATATTCCATACCAAGCAAGTTAGCAATGCTAGAGAGGGGATGGGGCATCAAATTTTGTTGTTCAACACTTGTGGTGACATCATACATGTATGGGATGGAGGGGAAATGGAATCAAGCCTAAGTCAACTAGAGCCTTCCAACTCGTTACATGTTTTAGTCTAGACGGTTTGCATTTTAAATTAAACCAAAACACCAAGAGAAGTTTGTTAATGGTTGGATTTGAGAAAAATCTATATGTGAGTAATTAAGAGCTTGAAGCTCTAAAATTTGTTGTGTTTTGTACCAATCAACGATTCAATGAATTCGTATTCACTGGCATGAAATTTAAGTTATTTAATGAAAATAATTAATGTATCTACCTCTATGTTGAAACCATCTTCAATGTTGATGCCACTACCCTCCTTATTGTCTTACCAAAAGGCATGAGTCGAATGAGGAAGAAGACTTAAAATTATGGACTTCACCTTCAAAGAGTGCCTTACAATCACATTGATAAGAAGTGATAAGAAGATCACAACAATCCAGCGTGTACAATCTTAGTTGATAGCGTCAATTAAATACTTATATGGTAAATTTAAAATAAGACTTATTTATAGTTGTCTCTTACTCTTTGCATCTTGACAGATTTGATATTTTATGGTTGTCTATGCCCCGTAACCCAATTGATATTATCAGGTGAGGATGTGCATGCATGATAATCCTTAGTTATGACTATGAGATGATGATTTAAAGAGAAAACGATGTAAAGACATGTAATTTTTATATGTATTTTGGTGGTGAGTGCCACAGACAAATGTCGTGAGAATAATCCTTAGTTATGACTATGTGATGAGGATTTAAAGAGAAGAGGATGTAAAGACATGTAAATTTTTATATGTATTTTGGGTGCAAGCGTCAAGACAAATGTAGTGAGAAACCACATATGTTTGGAAGGACTGAGGGAGATTACATCATGATCATTCTGCCCATCAAATTGAGACTATTCTTGAGCCAATTTTTTTCTTTATTTTATTAATAACCATTGTGGTGCTTTGGTCCAATTGTTTTTCCTAACTCATTATTTCCTCATATGTGTGTTGAGTGCCACTTCTCTATATCAATGCATAAATCGAACTCTACGTTGTTTGTGGTCCTAGCTGCATGCCATTATTTGTAGTTGCATGCCATTGAGTGTTGTTTAGAGTTGCCATGAGTATGTGACATTCATGCATGAAATGAAATATTGTAAAGGAGGACTCATCAAACCAGCCATTTTAATTTCATTTTGATGAAAAACGACTCGACATTGGTAACCAGCTTCACATAGGTAGTAGGAACAAAGCTTCAATTTCGTTTTGGGCCTAGTAGTGGACTAGTAGTGGTTCTCTATTGAGTTATAGTCGTTGACACATTGCCACACCTTAGATCTCATCCCAAAGTGACTCGAGAGTCACAGTCAAATCTCGGTGTCCAGTTCCTAGTAGTGGTTAGTCATCACTCTTACGTGGATGAGTAGTGAGCGAGTGATGTGAGTGAGTGATTATAATTTATGATATTTCCAATATTTTAAATGACTAATGGAATTTTATAGCATAGGAATTTCAACATAGAAATTGAAATTTATATAAATGGTTAATTTCAAATGTTGCCCTTCTTTTGAAATGTTCATATAAATTATGTCCTTCTTAATTGGAAGGATAAAATTCAAATTTTAAATTTTCTTTACCGGACAATTTTAACTTTACACTTCTATAGGAAGGGATAGAACCGTTTGGCAGAATGGAGATGGATTCAAATTCGAACAGTCGACTGTTTAATCCAGTGATGTCATCAACCATCAAATCAAGATTCCTTTCACGATTATAGACAATTTACAAATGACACTAAATTGTTAATTGGATTTACTCATGTATTAAAATAATGTCATGTTGAAATAGTTACCTTGGCATGAGATGTTGTCTCTAAAAATATGACAACATCATCGTCATCAGGCGGTGCTGCTGCATGAGCCTCTTTCCCCTCTTGCCCCTTAGGCCCTTCTGGTGCTGGTACGTGAGCCTGTGGACTATGCTCTGCATCATCGATGAAAAGGTCTTCAACCTCGTGCCCTTCTTGTAGCAACTACAAGTTTTAAAATCATCAAAAATATTACCAATCTATATATATGTGTATAGTAAGGAAAAATAATTTACAAATGACACTAAATTGTTAACCACTTACTTACCTATGTGAAATAACCAGTAAAGGTATCATCTGTTTGGATAGGACCAAAGCAAGGATGGCCGCATACTTGAGCATGGGTGTGACTCTTGGCTGTGCTCATGATGTAAAGGTCTAAGGCCGCTACTAGATGCTCCTCCACCACTGGAAGGTGGTGGCTCTAACCCAATGGGAGGTGGTGGATCTACCCCACCGACAGGTGGTGGCTCTACTCCACCCATAGATGGTGGCTCTAATGGCCCTTCCTGGTACGTACCTTGAAGGTATGTGCTATGGCGAACAACCGCCTGTGCCAACAATAGGAAGGACTCCCGTGTCTCCGGGACCAACTGATGTGCAGGTGGCACATTGGCCTAGGTAGCTACCTACGAGGTGGAGCTACTGGGCGATTGGGATCTATGTGCCTTGCATTGGGACATTGCTGAGGCATCCCCATCCCAACACCCTAGTACTCCAAGATATCAAAATAGTTAACATGCTTCCCTATCACAAATTTTGCGTACACCTGTTTAAAAAAATATAGGGGCATTTCCCTGTTGTTGTGTGGTGGTGCATAAAACACCATGTACCATCGGTCGATCTAGTTATCTATGAATGGTTGATATGTACACCACTCGATAGAAATGTGCATTTTGTTTGCATTCGGGATTTCACCCGTCGGTGGATCTCTAAAGAGGGAAAATATATGTTGTTTTGAGATTTTCAACTTCCTGACTTCTTTGTAGCTAAGTCCATCCTGATATTGTTGCCTCTTTCTTTCTCTAAATGTGGAAGTATCTTCCAGTGCACCATCAGACCTACTAAAGGTCTATATCATTGCATCGAAATTGGATGCAAGCATAAGATGTCTATCATCAACAATAGTAATTGAGGCTTGAATTTCTCTGAGCTTCTGAATTTCTCTTTGGATGTCTGAGTGTGCATCCATGGTCGTCACTGCAATAAAAAATAAAAATAAAAATCATTAGAAACGTACACATGTGCTATAATGACATCTCTCAAAAATGAAAAATGTACAAACTTTGTGCAAGAATGAATACATTGCAAACATAAATATCATCTCAGGCATACATTACAAACATAAATATCATTTCATATGACCATTGTAGGCATACTTTATGGGTCCTTGTGGGCATAAGGGTGGAGACCATGCAGGCATAAAGACCATGATTATGTGGCAAAGATATGTAATTTTATTGGTTAAGGATGGGCAATACAAGACAAAAGACAAGGTGATAGGAATTTGCACACCTAATGAGCCAAATGACCCATACTGTGGTCATTTGGGTTGGTCCTAATACCCTAGACAAGGATGACTTGGAGATAACAAGTGACATGAACAAAGAAGCATGAAGTGAACAAAGAAGCTTGAAGTTGACACTTGGCAAGGAGATTGGGGGCATCCCTTATGGCATCTGCGGGCATCCAGAAATGAACCTGATGGACATGTGGGCATGTGTAGAGGGTGACATGCGGGCATGTTGAAGATGCATATGCGGGCATGTTTATGGAAGCTGTGGGCATCCTGGAGGCATGCCAAAGACCCCCATGCGGGAAATTGAAGAAGGTCTAGTTGCATGCATGTTCAAAGGCATAAATATGGCCCTTGCGGGCATGAGTTACAAGCTAGTGTGGGCATGCTAGAGGCCAAAGAAAATGGTGATGATGTGGGTATGAAGACCACGTTTAGGTGGGAAAAAGAAATTCTAAATAAATATATACATATATATATTTATAATTTATGATATTTTTATGGAAATCAAATTAAAATTTGATTTAATATTGACAAGTCGACCGTAATTCTCTTATGATACCTCTCCATACTTTTAATGGGCATGTTTTCTCCTAAGAGAGAGGACCCGGTAACAGCTTGACTATATATTTTGATACTTATGTCTCTGTGCATTTGCTTTATGCTAATATAAGGATCTTCTACTAGTTTACAAAAAAAAAAAGACAAGTTGGCTTCCTATTTGATGAGGAAATTATGGAGACAAAATTACAAAATTAAAAAATTACAAAGATTATATCTTGTGTCTCTTGTGCAATGTGTTGATGTGTTTACTTGATGAATGACATGTGATTGGTACATAGTTCATGGATGAATATGATATTGAATTGAGCCATTGTGTCAAATAGGTGGATGTAAAATTCATTAAGGGATTGATAGTAGGGAGGAATTAAGATATGTTAAATAACAAATTTTATGATTTTTAGTTTTGGTATTTCATTTACAAATATTTCTAGTTTAGGGAAACATCAAAATTTATATTTTTAATGATGAAATGAGGCAAGGATTTGGATGCTTACCTTTCCAATTCTCTGTGCAAGATGAAATATCCCTCGTTGAGCTTCTCCAATGTGTTTTGGCAAGTCGAAATCGCTCGAGTGTTCGCGTTTTGAGAAAACAATGGGTAAAACAGTGCCGCGGTGCGCAGACTGTTTATTTTTTTTGTTTATAGTAACCAAAACGTGCACGCGTTTGTATCATTATAACACGCACACGTTTTGGAATCCTATCCTACATGTCAATTGACATGGCAGGGTTGGAGTCCGCCCATTCCTAGTTTTAAATAACGCTCACCGCGTTTCGAATTTACACAATTCTCGTGCATTTTGTGAATGCACGATTGCACCTAAAGGGTCCCTCAACTTCGTGTGAGGCCCCTTTAGTCATGTTTTTCGAGAGCAAAATGAGACTGCTGACTTACTGTCCAAGGAAGGGCTGCTTCTTCCTTCGAGAATATGCGAGAAGACTTTGTGCAAGGGAGGACACTGGGTAACTACAAGTTTCGCAATGGACTATATGTTCTGATTATGCAACCTTTCAACAGTTTTATACCGTTTCCTCTGCCAAAGGATTTTTGTGAAGTTTTTTGTTTTATTATACATTTTTTAGTTTACATGCTTTTTTTGTAAATTCTACATGAACAGTGCAATGCACATGAAGAATGTAATCTAGACGTTGAAAGATTAAATAAATTATAACTTTTTTCTTTGGAAAAAAAAAGTAGATAATAATAGATATAAACATTAAATTGATGGTAAAATGTGTATGAATAGAATAAAACTTATTTATAGTGTAAAATGTAATTAAAATAAAATTTATTATGTGAACTCTAAAATATTTTAAATGAATTAAATATTTTTGTTTGAACTTATTTAGTTTTTAATGTATATATAGAAAATGGAGAGATTAAGCATAATTGGGTTGTAGAATTGAGGACATTTTATCACTAGTTTTTATTGAAACAGGTAAATTAAGGATTTACCGTTATTCAAATAAAACCAAACCCATAACATTGACTTACACTCTTACAAATATATTTGTAAGTCTTTGGCCAACCTAAAATTTATTAAGTGAACTCTAAAATATTTTAAATGAATTAAATATTTTTGTTTGAACTTATTTAGTTTTTAATGTATATATAGAAAATGGAGAGATTAAGCATAATTGGGTTGTAGAATTGAGGACATTTTATCACTGGTTTTTATTGAAACATGTAAATTAAGGATTTACCGTTATTCAAATAAAACCAAACCCATAACATTGACTTACACTCTTACAAATATATTTGTAAGTCTTTGGCCAACCTAAAATTTATTAAGTGAACTTTAAAATATTTTAAATAAATTAAATATTTTTGTTTTAACTTATTTAATTTTTAATGTATATATAGAAAATGGAGAGATTAAGCATAATTGGGTTGTAAAATTGAGAACATTTTATCACTGGTTTTTATTGAAACATGTAAATTAAGGATTTACCATTATCCAAATAAAAGCAAACCCATAACATCGACTTACACTCTTACAAATATATTTGTAAGTCTTTGGCCAACCTTCTTTTAACTCTTATATAATTAAAGGCAAATTTAAATCTTTGATAAATTTTCTTATTTTTAATATCATTACTTTTTAATTTATACAACATTAATTTAGAATTATAAAACAATTCTATTAATCAATTTATTTTTATCGTTTCTCTTAATTTACACAACAACTTTTTATTTATTATTTATTAATAATTAAATATGAACACATTGAGTTATCAATAATTCAATGTAAAGTGCTCATAAAACATTGGCGCAATGGCGAGTGTCACTTTTAATTATAAAAAAACAACAATTCTAAACTTCTTATCCATGTGGTCGGTTAGAGTAGGAAATTTGAAAAGCAATACAATTACAATATTTCACCAATGTATTATGTCAAATTATTTTATTTTAAAACTATAATATTTTATAAATAATATGTTAAAATATTATTGTTTCTAAATTAATTTAAATCTATCTTAATTCTAGTTTTATAGATCGGCTGGTTGGGAGAAATATTGTTGTTCTCCCCACCCAAATTCAAATCTCATTTTGTGACACTTGCTCCTTGGGAGCCGACTTTGACTATGTATGATTGTAATGCTACCTTAATTCTATAACAAGTGTTGGTAAACCTCTTTTAAAGTCCTCAACTTAAGGAAATGTTTGCAACTATCTTTATATGTACTTTATACAGGAAGATTTAAGGTGGATCTTTCAATTGCAATGAAAAAAAAACATTACTACATTGAGATCAACTCATCGAAAAATTTTAAAAAATATTTATACCATCAAAATGGTGAATTGTAATAAAGTAATAATCATGTCTAGTTATAATACATTCCAATGAAAAACAAAATAGGAAAATATGCTAAATTTGCATTAATTAATTAGTTAAGTAAAATATTTTTACATATCTTTTAATGAAATTAAATATTTATTATGCTAATCGAATCTTATGTTTTGAATAAATGTCTCTCTTGTAAGTCAAATCAAGGAAAGACTAATTAATACACAAATATTTACTTTATTGTAACTATTTACCAAAATATTATTTAAAATGTGAAGATGCATGAATGAAAATTGAAATTGAAATTCTATATATATTTCTATAAATGTATTTTACAATTTAGCCAATTTAAATTTGGAGTTCATATGTACTTAGTTTTATAAATTTTGTATATATTTAATTTTTGGAGCCTAAAAAACTTTTTTATGTTTTTATAATTAATAAAAAACTATAATTATTTTATTTTATTTTTAGCTATTATTTTTAAATTCAAATTGTAAAATGTGAATATTTAAATTAAAATTATATAATATTGTATAAAACATTAAGCCTCCCAAAATTTCAAATCGCTTCCACGTTTCACGAGAATCATCTATTTTTTGTATTATATAATGTTGTATAAAACATTAAGCCTCACAAAATTTCAAATCGCTTGGACATTTGACGAGAATCATCTACCTTTTGGATTGGGTTCCCTTCAATTTGAGTTTGAGTATGAGTATGAGATATTGATTTTATTGATATTTACATAAGGAGCATAAATATTGGATGATGTAGTTCATTATGAAGTTTGTTATTTTTTTTAAAATTTAGATTCTATGTTGTTTAAATTATGTTTCTGAATGTTTAATCATAGAGAACTGAGTGTAAGGAATTTTAAATACTATCTCAAACAAGGTTTTGACATGTTGATTAATTATTTTTTAAATTGATACGATTATTTAAAAATTTTGACTATGATTGAGAGACAAATTACTTAGTAATGAGAAATTTGTTCATCGAGCATTTTATTACATATAACCTCATAATAAAAATCAATACGTCTTATCATATTCTTCTTATAAAGTTGGGTCTCTGTCACATACCCAAATTGGCGAGTCAGTATTTCACTGAATTTTTGTTTTTAAAGAAATTTACAATGACTACTTAATTTATAAACTATATTCATAAACACTTCATGATTAGTTTATTTCATCATCCACTTAATTATTCATAGGTCCATTCTTCCTTTTGGTTTTATCCTAACATTAATATAAGTACGAAGAATACACACTGAATATACTTATTGTATGCATTAACCCAGGGTAGGTTCTTGTATGGAACTCCACAACATAACATGAAAACTTATAATGGAATTCAATTATATTAACAACCAAAGGTCCGCCATCCTTGCATCAACCCATGACGATTAGTTATTCATAAACAAGATATTCATAATGCTTACTTTAATCATTCCTACAAACCTTACTTACTTATGCAAAAGGTCTTTAGTCAACAAATTCCATGAATTCACTTACCACTTTTAAATAACATCTTTGACTCTTCATGAAACATTTAAAAAATAACTTTGCATATCAAAAAACGAACTAAATGTAAATGCATCTAAATTACAACAACAAACAAATAAGAGGAGACCATTATATGTGGTTCACCCAAATATATGGGCTACGTCCACAAAGAATGTCGCAACATATATTATTTATCAAAATAGAGGTTACATCCAACAACACCGTTGTTGCTCTTCCTACCTTTTGTTTTCCCACATCCTCCTAAATATCATACTTATTTAGTAGATATGAACCAAAATGTATTCACTTAACATGCTTACATAACATCATACTTTATTTAGTATTTTTGAACAAGAATGTACCCACTTAACATACTTACATAACATCATACTTTACTTAGTAGATATGAGCAAGAATGTACCCACTTAACATACTTGCATAACCTCATACTTTACTTAATAGATATGAGCAAGAATGTACCCACTTAACATACCTATATAGATAATCTCTACTAATACATATATGTAGCAGAATTCAACTCTAATAATACGCCTTCTTACAGAGATCTATATAACAAAACAATGAATGCATTTTTACATTCAGCAGTGATCTATTCTCTGATTGCAAATAGATTTAAATACTGAGTATGTGCAATCGTAGAGATTTGGTCATTGGAAGACATCTGGTCTCTGATCTCAAATGGATTTAAGTACTGAGTAGGTGAAATTGCAGCGCTCTGGTCTCTGATCCTAAATAGATTTAAATACTGAGTGTGTGTGCAATCGTAGAGATCACATATTAAATGTTAAGCGTTAACGGAGATTGAATCAACTCGAGTTCAGGAAGTATAACATATAATATAACTGAGATTTACAATCCTGGGATCAACGTTTATCCCATCCCCATGGAAAAACAATTTATATAACATTTAATAGTATCATAGAGAACAGAGATCAAGCAGTCCCTTCTCATAGGGATCGAGCTTGTTCCTTTCTCATCTGCGCAGGCCAATTATGAAACAAATTATAACATTAAATTATACCACAGAGAACAGGGATCAAGCCATCCCTTCCCATAGGGATCGAGCTTGTCCCTTTCCCATCTGCACAGGCTAGTTCTAAAACAAAATTAAACATTAAATTATATCGTAGAGAACAAGGATCAAGCCATCCATTCCCATAGGGATAGAGCTTGTCCCTTTCCCATCTGCATAAGCCAGTTATACGATATACAAAAAAAATACCACACTGATATACAATAATGATACAACACAGACCTCCAATGAAATACAACACAGATCAAAAAATGAATACAATGCATACCTCAAAATGAATACAGCACATACCTCCAATGAAATACAACGCAGATAAAAAATGAATATAATGCAGACCTAAAAAAGAATACATCGCAGACCTCCAATGAAATACAACGTAGATCAAAACTGAATATAATGCATACCTCAAAATGAACACCACACAGATCTAAAGATTCAACAACGATCGATCGGATTCGTGGCAGCATTCTGGCAACATGCACTATATACATAACATAAATATTGCATCTCATGGCTGCATACTATGTAAGATATTGATCCAACAGAGATCAATCGAATCCCTGGTAGCATACACAGTTACAGAGATCCTAACCTGGGATTCGACGATGGAAGCACATAGATTCAACGATGGCAGCATATTAATAATATACATATATGTTTCGACAATGAAATATATTGTAACGAAAATAGTCAAATCGAAATGAGCGGAGAATAAGCTCTCAATGAGCTGCCCCTTCCTACGCAATCCACCTCGAATTCTTCATCCAAACCCCCCCCAATCACAAGCGTAAACACTAGTTATATAGTATTACGTTTCACCTCCTCTCCTTGAATAATTCGCCTCCGATAGAGGAATCTCCGGCCAGATGGATTTTTTAACCAAAAAATGAGGGGAGGCTTTGTTAAGTGGCAATAATGGGAGTAGTTCCACGTTTTTCCATACCCACTCGAATACGTAGTGGTGAATTATGAATGAGTTAACACTCCTTAATATTTAAGACTCGGCTTCTTTAGTTATTATATTCCAATTTATATGAAAACACTAATTCGCATTTGTTAGGTGGAGTATGCCTATTCTCTTGGTCACAGAAGAGAAAGTAATCTCCCATAATAAATATGGGGACTAACAAAGATACATTTATATTTTATGTATATATATCTATTTATATTATATTATTGTATTTTATCATGCATAACTATATGCATTAATTCTCTATTTAAATCATCATATAAAGGAAACAAAGATATATATATATATATATCATATTTAATGTTATATGAATAACTTTCTTCATGGGAAAAACTCCCCTTTTCACTTATGTTGGATTTTTAACGCAATAAATGTCCCTCACCTTTTGTCAATCTAGGGATAATAATAATAGAATGATCTCTTAGTTATATTTAGGATCATTTAATCATATCCATCTTCACACGAAAAGATAAACCCTATAACTTAATAGAAGATTGCAACGAGTAACCACTATCCTCAATCTATGACGATGATACTTATAAATTTGAAGGTTAACTTTTAAATCATTTACTCTTCTTCAAGTTCCCGTGGCACTAAGATGATGCCCATCACATATCCCTAGATTCTGAAGGATACCCTGTCGTTCACCTTTTCCCCTTAGTGGATTCACTTTCCCGTCGCTTAGTTATGTCCGTCTTTAGTCTCATAAGTTTACAATTCACACTTAGGAATTAAGCCACATAACTTTCAAGGTTTATTGGTGGGGCCTTGGCCTTGAGATCCTCACCAGAAAACAAGTAAAATATACCTTTACATTTACAAAATAATAGGGGTATAAAAAATGGATATTACATCATCCTCCCCTTAAGAATAACACCGTCCTCAATGTTCATGCTTTTCAATTTTGTCTTCCCCTCTGGATTCATCTCTTGCTTGCTTCATCATTTTTGTTTTGATCATCTTCAAACTTTCATGATTCCCACAAGTTGTTATCGCTCATTACCTGTACTTTCGTGCAACAAAACCGGGTCTTTCAAAATTGTTTAGTAAAACATAACATCATTTCATAATTCATCTCAGAATAAGGAATGAATCTTTTTTTGCAACACAAATTGTTACTATCCATGGAACATCTTCTAGCCTTTCTTTGTAGTTTTATCAACATAAGAAGACATAATATAGGATTATTTCCAACATAACTCAAAATAATTCATAGTTGTCCAGATTTACTTATCCTTTGGAGAACGCATTTTACCTCGAATACTTGGACGTTTTAACAAGTCCTTAACTTGAGGTAGACATCTCTTTCATTCATAAGTTAGCATCATCTATTTACATAATTTCAAGCAGTAAAATTTTAAAATTCATCATTCATCCTCGCCCTTGAGGGAAATTTTCCTACTCAAGTATTCATAACATTCACACATTAAGGCATTCAACAGTCTAGTTACTTGGCAATTTGTTAACATGTGTTTTATTGTTACATCATGAAGATGAAAACTTTCAACAACATCTTGTTGATCACCAAACTCTCCCTTGAGTTTGGAACTTCAACAACCCTCTACTGAACACAAAACTCTCCCTTGAGTTCTATCACCAATTTCTGTGTGGACTTATGGGCTAAATTTTGAGGTTACTCTCCCTTTTGATTGCTAGTCGAAAGTTTTCTCCTTAAAAACATCAAACATCATTCTGTCTTCCAGATGTCAAAATTTGTGCTTAGGTCTTTCCATTGATATCAAATACTCTTTCACAATTCCCCTCAAGCCTCCTCGCTTGAGCCCGAGAATTTCTTTTCCACACAGCCTCCTGCTTGAGTCCAGGAAAAGTTACTTTAGCAAAGTAGATCTAGATCATCAATTTTTCCACTTGGTGTTCATTTAGAGGAAAGGTTCTTTCCCCCTCAAGCCCTCTCGCTTGAGTCCAAGAAATAAATTCTTTTTCCACTCAAGCCTTCTCACTTGAGTCCAAAAAAAATTCTTCTACCCCTCAAGCCCTCTCGCTTGAGTCCAGAAAAAATTCTTTTTCCCCTCAAGCCTTCTCGCTTCAGTCCAATAAAAATTCTTTTTAATAACAATCATTTATTATTTTTGGCATTTTTTGTTGATTTCAACATGCAACATAATAACATCAAATAGGTTTACCTATTTACTCATCAGTTCTTACTCATGCTTTTAATATATATTTTCATGAGTTCCTCTTCTTTATTCAGATTCTCACCATATGATTACCATGCATAATATATCATGCTCTTGTCCTTCAACAAGTCCCACAAAATTTGAAAATATTCCAAATTCACTTGTTAGTACCACTTTATATAACACAATCGAATTTTATAAGAAAATATTTTCCTACTCATAATAATAAGGAAATCATACTTCATGCTACAACATCTGTACATTATCAACATTTTTATTAGATTTATTAATTTTATCAATCATAATGATCAATATGGATATCGGTGGCCACCCACCTATTCCCCTGGCTCAAAACAGTTTCCCATTTCGGCAATTTTCTAGTAACTTTTCTACGGTTTTTCGGGTCCTAAACTTTCTGGGCCATTTTGAGGCCCTAAACAACCTTTTTTGGCGATTTATGGGGGCAAATTGGTTGCCAACAACATGCATTTGGCCCCAGTCGAAAGTTGTAAATCTCAGATAGAAATTTCCAACGGGCTACTGAGCGCCCCAAATGGAGATCGTATGCAAAAGTTATGACACCAGGAAGTTGACTATTCAACTAACCACCTTGGGGCCGCAAACTTTATGACGGTTCATCTTCTAGGGTTAGGTTTTTGGATGTTTTGGATTCTTCCCCCCATGCTTATGATAAATAGAATCTTTCGGCTTCTTTTTGTATTCAACTTGGCACAAATGAGCATAGTGGCCACATCTCTTCTCAGAGATAGATACTACCATTCTAGATGTTTTTTATTTTACAGTCTTTTCTATTTCCGCTATTTAATAGAATATGTGTTTACTATATCATTGTTTTCTTTTCAATATATCTATAGTATATGATTATGTATCTACTCTTTCATTTCCTTCCCACATCAATCCAGATCACATAACTTACAGCATGAAGTTGCATTATTAGCATATAGCGTTTATTAATCTCTTAACCTTTTCAACAATTCCAATGGTGGTCTAATTCATCATTCAAATTTTTCCCGACTTACGTTTTTATAATTTAAAAGACGATTGTATAAACAATTTGTGTATATACATCTCTATATATCTACAAAATTTCTAGAAATATTTACATCTCTTCCTTGAGTGTATCGAAGGTAAAAATCATAATTCAACTTCTAATTTTAGTATGTCGACAAAATACATGATATGAAAGCATTATGCTTACAATTTTTAATCCACAACTCTTGTTAGTCAAACATGTCTCATCATAAATTTCCATATCTTGAAGGAAGATAGCATTTTCGTTGATCTTGATACAACAATTAATACATTAATTGTCATGGTTAATATATTCATAGCTAAGTACATTCTTTCCCTTACATATGTGAAAAGGAAAATCAACTGTTTATAACTATTCATCTCTTAACCAAGTATAACCATTTTTCTTTTATCCGAAAAATAATTTATTCATTCTTGTGTAGGGTCGACCGCATGCAATACTATTTTACTTTCCTCTTGATTTATAATATATTGTCCTATGATGAATTCTACAAAATAGTGTTTATTCATTACAACTATTCTACTTCATCCTATTCAACACATCTTAGCTTATATGTTAATAGAATCTAGACACCTTAGTCTATCATAATTCTAAAGCAATGTTTACACTTTGTGGAGTATACTTTGAACCTCAAAAACATAATGATTTAGTAATAAATATAATGGAACGTACTTACTTGCAACTCACAGACGACTTATCAGTTACCTTTTGCCATCCTTTTGTGAAGCTTTTGAAAATGAAAATGTGTCATTGCATCTTACAGGTAGAGTTCTTTCATTGATTCAACCAATTTTCATTATTTTCCTCATGTTGCGCCCAAATAGGCCAGAGTGTCATAACTTCTACTCTGATACCATGTCACATACTCAAATTGGCGAGTCAGTATTTTAGTGAATTTTTGTTTCAAAAAATTTCACAATGACTACTTAATTTAAAAACTATATTCGTAAACACTTCATGAGTAGTTTATTTCATCATCCACTTAATTATTCATAGGTCCATACTTCCTTCTGGTTTTATCCTAACATTAATATAAGTACGAAGAATACACATTGAATATACTTATTGCATGCATTAACCCAGGGTAGGTTCTCCTATGGAACTCCACGACATAACATGAAAAATTATAATGGAATTCAATTATATTAACGACCAAAGTTCCACCATCCTTGCATCAACCCATGATGATTAGTTATCCATAAACAGGATATTCATAATACTTATTTTAATCATTCATACAAACCTTACTTACTTATGCAAAAGGTCTTTAGTCAACAAATTCCATGAATTCACTCACCACTTTTAAATAACATCTTTGACTCTTCATGAAACATTTAAAAAATAACTTTGCATATCAAAAAAGGAACTAAAGGTATATGCATCTAAATTACAACAACAAACACATAAGAGGATACCAATATACGTGGTTCACCCAAATCTATGGGCTACGTCCACAAAGAATGTCGCAACATATATTATTTATCAAAATAGAGGTTACATCCAACAACACCGTTGTTGCTCTTCTTACTTTCTGTTTTCCCACAACCTCCTAAATATCATACTTATTTAGTAGATATGAACCAAAATGTATTCACTTAACATGCTTACATAACATCATACTTTATTTAGTAGTTTTGAACAAGAATGTACCCACTTATCATACTTACATAACATCATACTTTACTTAGTAGATATGAGCAAGATTGTACCCACTTAACATACTTACGTAACCTCATACTTTACTTAGTAGATATGAGCAAGAATGTACCCACTTAACATACTTACATATATCATCTCTGCTAATACATAATGTAGCAGCATTCAACTCTAATAATGCACCTTCTTATATAGATCTATATAACAAAACCATGAATGTGTTTGTACATTTAGCAGGGATCTATTCTCTGATCGCAAATAGATTTAAATACTGAGTGTGTGCAATCGTAGAGATCTGGTCATTGGCAACGATTTGGTCTCTGATCTCAAATGTATTTAAGTATTGAGTAGGTGAAATCGCAGAGCTTTGGTCTCTGATCCTAAATAGATTTAAATACTTTGTGTGTATGCAATCATAGAGATCACATATTAAAGGTTAAGCATTAACGGAGATCGAATCAACTCGAGTTCAGGAAGTATAACATATAATATAACTGATATTTACAATCCTGGGATCAACGTTTTTCCCATCCCCATGGATTCAACATTGCGCAACATACAATTTATATAACATTTAATAGTATCACAGAGAATAGGGATCAAGCCATCCATTCCCATAGGGATCAAGCTTGTTCCTTTCCCATCTTTGTAGGCCAGTTATGAAACAAAATATAATACTAAATTATACCACAGAGAACAAGGATCAAACTGTCCCTTCCCATAGGGATCGATCTTGTGCCTTTCCCATCTACGCAGGCCAGTTATGAAACAAAATATTACATTAAATTATACCGTGGAGAACAAGGATCAATCCGTCCCTTCCCATAGGGATTGATCTTGTCCCTTTCCCATCTACGCAGGTCAGTTATACGATCTACAACAAAAATATCACACTAATCTACCATAATTATACAACACAAACCTCCAATGAAATACAATGCAGATAAAAAATGAATATAATGCAGACCTCAAAAAGAATACAGTGCAGACCTCCAATGAAATACAATGCAAATAAAAAATGAATATAGTGCAGACCTAAAAAAGAATACAGCGAAGACCTCCAATGAAATACAACGTAGATAAAAAATGAATATAATGCACACCTCAAAATGAACACCACGCAGATCTAAAGATTCAACAGGGATCGATCGGATTCATGGTAGCATTCTGGCAACATGCACACTACACATAACAAAAATGTTGCATCTTGTGGCTGCATACTATGTAAGACATTGATCCAATAGGGATCAATCGAATCCCTGGTAGCATACATAGTTACAAAGATCCTAACCTGGGATTCAATGATGGAAGCATAGAGATCCAGCGATGGTAGCATATCAAAAATATACAGAGATGTTTCGACAATGAAATATATTGTAAAGAAATAGTCAAACCGAAACGAGTGGAGAATAAGTTCTCAGTGACCTGCCCCTTCCTACACAATCCACCTCGAATTCTTCATCCTGCCCCTCCCCCCCCACCCCCGATCACAAGCGTAAACACCAGTTATATAGTATTATGTTTCACCTCCTCTCCTTGAAGAATTCTCCTTCGATAGAGGAATCTCTGACCAGATGGAGTTTTTAAATGACAAATGAGGGGAGGATTTGTTAAGTTACAGTAATGGGAGTAGTTCCACGTTTTTCCATACCCACTCGAATAGGTAGTGGTGAGTTATGAATGAGTTAACACTCCTTAACTCTTTAAGACTCAGCTTAAGTAGTTATTATATTGCAATTTATATGAAAACACTAATTCACATTTTTAGGTGGAGTATGCCTATTCTCTTGGTCACATAAGAGAAGGTAATCTCCCTTAATAAAGATGGGGTCTAACATAGATACATTTATATATGTTATGTATATATATATATATCTATTTCTATTATATTATTGCATTTTATCATGCATAATTATATGCATTAAGTCTCTATTTAAATCATCATATAAAAGAAACAAAGATATATATATATATATATATATATATATAATGTTATATGACTAACTTTCTTCATGGTAAAAACTCTCATTTTCCCTTTTGTTGGATTTTTAACGCAATAAATGTCCCTCACCTTTTGTTAAGCTAGGGATAATAATAATAGAATGATCTCTTAGTTATATTTAGGATCATTTAATCATAGCCATCTTCACAAGAAAAGATAAACCCTATAACTTAATAGAAGGTTGCGATGAGTAACCACTCTCCTCAATCTATGACAATAATACTTATAAATTTTAATGTTAACTCGTAAATCATTTACTCTTCTTCAAGTGCCCGTGGCACTAAGATGATGCCCATCATCTATCCCTAAATTTTGAAGAATACCCTTCCCTTCACCTTCCCCCCCCCTAGTGGATTCACTTGCCCGTCGCTTAGTTGTGTTCGTCTTTAGTCTCCTAAGTTTACAATTCACACTTAGGAATTAAGCCACATAAATTTCAAGGTTTTCTGGTGGGGCCTTGGCCTTCAGCTCCTCACCAGAAAACAAGTACAATATACCTTTACATTTACAAAATAATAGGGGTATAAAAGAGGGATATTATAGTCTCCCCTCCATTGAAAGCATCACTATGACAAGGTGTTTATTGTACAAGTACAAGATAAATGTCATGTCATGGAGACCAAAGAATCCCTAAAATTTCTTTTAAGTCCAGTCAAGACCACCTACTGCTCAAGAGGGGTTAGCATAAAGATAACATGGCTTGCATAAAGATAACATGGTTTGGATAAACCAATTGGGGATCGACGGAAGTGCAACATTGCTAGATATCAATAATATTAAAAGTACTATTACAACTAAGCTTAAAGAGAAAATGTGGGGTCATGAGGATTTGGAGAGTAAAAAGAAGTTAAGATTCTACAAGGAGGTTATTAACCCTAATCTAGAAGACCAAAAAATATCTCTATTCTAACAAGCTCAAAGAAGAAAACTAACATAGCCAAAATGAGAACGATGATCTTTGAAGTGAAATAGGGCACTTGACAATTCCTAAAACAATGTGGGAGGAAAGGATTTTCCATCATTAGATCACAGTTCCAAAATCTTTATCATAATTATAACATCTCTAATCTTCTAACTAGTCAAAAGTAGAGTGACCTCTATACACTTCTCTCTAAGCTTTTTGAACATAGGAATAATTCGTTACAACAAAACAAATAATTTCTTAAGGTCTAATAAACCAAAATTAATCTAAGTAAACGTTAAGCATCATCATTACAATGGTCAACAAACTACTCCAAAATATATTTTTTAAATTATCATGAAAAGCAATATTTTACTTGAAAACTATTCATGTGAAACAAATCCGTCACTGCCTTTCAAGATCCGGAAGACTTTTCATGCCAATCAGCTAGAAATTTGTAGGTCCAGACAATACATGTGCGCATGCCCAACCACTTTGCTTTCGCTTTTGTTGTTTGTGAATTTTTGTGTACCCAAATTTCGGTTTGTTTTCCTTGTCTCTCAACAGCTACCAGCAAACAGACATAAATTTTAATAATAGTGACGGTATAATGGTGGACACGTGGTATTTATTAAAATAGTGGCACATGGACCTCGTCAATCATCTCTCCAATGAAAAAAAAAGAAGACCATCCGCATCTCAGCTTCTGGCACTTCAATTTCAACTCGTTTTTATTTTAAGTGAGAAAACACCGATTTTTGTTCCGACTTGCAATGTCAAATTCACTCCTACTACTGAGTTGTCTCTGTTTTTTTGTCTGGAGATTAACACAGTGATGCCATCAACAACCGGATTCCTTTCTCCTAATTACTTATGACTCATATTTATCAACAAAAGATTCTTCATGATGGCAACAAGTTTGATGATGTTTTAAAAGAAGTATCAGTCATTTTATTTTTGATTCCGGTGCATGTGTCTTGCGTGCAACCGGATTTTTAGCGGAAGTGAACAAATATTTTATTTAGCTCCTTTAATAAATATCTATGCCATTCTAATGTTCAAACATCATTTATTATTCGGGTGAAAAAATGAAGATGGGTGTCTATTTTGGGGGGTCTCGTGAGAAAATAATTCTGTTTTTTTCATGTCTTCCAACTTCGGGCGAACAAAAGTGATATTTTTATTTAAAATTTCACTTTGCCGTAAAAAGAAAACTTTTGTAGAATTATGTTAGCTTTCTACTCATAATTTTTTCAATTTTTTTTATTAAGATTTGATATGTCGATCTCGCAAATGTTTGACAGTGTGTTCTTATAAAATGAAAAGACTACAAAAGAGTTATGATTTGTTGCACCACTAAAATCGTTGTTAGACTTGTGTTTTGCAAAAACTGAAAATGCTACGACAATCTACACACAATGTACTAACGCGTGACTATAAGTTTGCATCCAATGGACCTCTATACTAATTATTATATTTTTTTAAAGTCGATCCATGGGGAAACTCAGTCGATTTTCAACAACCTTTTTGTTGCACCACTTTTCTCTCAACCCGCTATAAAATCAAAAAATCTAAGACCACCCTTTTGAAGTAGACACGTCAATGAATCGACCCACATTTTCTTCGATTTTTTTGGTGTTGTATTTACAAAGTTATGTATTTTTCTTTTCGCTGTTTTTTTAAAGAGCTGAATCATAACTCGACACATGTTACAAATATAAAACTTAAAAAATATCAGTTCTTATCCATATACAACAAAATTTATACCCTCGTAAAGTAGATTCAATAATGAATCTACTGGTATGAAGTCCGACATTCGTTTTGTTGTGTAAGAGGTGGTTTTCTCCTTCCGAAAATGGAGAAACCTGAAAATTTTGCAGAGATCTGAATCGGTCATGTTTCAGAGATTATTCGGCCGAATTAATTATTCGGCCGAATAATTATTCGGCCGAATAATTATTCGGCCGAATAACTGTTTTCCGTAACGGCGCCGTAACTTATAGCGAAGGTTATTCGGCCGAATAACTAAACGGAAAAAAATTTTCGTCGGCCGGAAAAAAAAATAAAAATAAAAATTTATACTCATATAAATAAACATAAAGTTAATTCATTATTTTCGCATGTTTGAACTTCGCATTTTTTTGTCAAACTAATTTCGGAAGGAGGATATAATTTTTGCAAAAGGAGGTTTTTACAAGGTATGTTTCTTCTTCTTCTCTACAAAAGGCACATTGAAGGAGTTTTTTTTTCTAAGGCATATTTACAAGAAGTTTTTCCAAACTATCTCTTTTCTTGTTGCATTTTTACAAAGAAGACATTTTTTGCAAAATGAGGTTTTTACAAGCTATGTTTCTTCTTCTTCTTTACAAAAGGCACATTGAAGGAGTTTTTTTTTCCAAGGCATATTTGCAAGGAGTTTTTCCAAACTATCTTTTTTCTTATTGCATTTTTACAAAGAAGACATTTTTTGCAAAAGAAGGTTTTTACAAACTATGTCTTCTTCTTTTTTACAAAAGGCACATTGAAGGAGTTTTTCCAACATATCTCTTTTTTATTGCATTTTTACAAAGAAGACATTTTTTGCAAAAGGAGGTTTTTACAAGGTATGTTTCTTCTTTTTTCCAAAGGCACATTGAAGAAATTTTTTTTCTAAGGCATATAAATGCAAGAAGTTTTTTCCAAATATTTATTTTCTTGTTGTATATTTGCAAAGAAAACATTTTTTTGAAAAAAAGATTTTTACAAAGTATGTTTCTTCTTCTTTTTTCCAAAACACATTGAAAGTGTTTTTTTTAAGGGATATTTGCAAGGAGTTTTTTCAAAATATTTCTTTTCTTAGACATGTTTGCAAGGATGTTTTTTTTTCAAAGTAGCTTTGCACTTTTTATTTAATTGAAAGAGGTTTTTTTCAAATAGTTGTTTTCAGTTCATGTTTTTATAAATTCCGTAAATGTTTTTAAATCTTAATTTATTTGTTTTTACTATAAAGTAACATGATTCTTTAATTTATCGTCTATAGATTAAACAACCATGGGCAATAAGAGAAATCGTAAAAGAAAAGCTGATCGTAAACGTGATGATGATGATAATAGAGAGAAACAAAAACTCAGATATATTGCCAAAAAACAAAGGGTTGCTGAAACGGAAGAGAGAACTATTGAAGATATAAATACAGATTTACATGACAATGTTGAAGAAATGGAAATTGAAAATAGAGTACAAGAAGAACAAATTGAAGTTGAAAAGAACATTGTAGAAGATGTAAATAGTGATTTACATGCTAATGTCGATGAAATCAATATTGAAGATCAAGTTCAAAATCCAGAAATTGAACCTGGTATGTATATATCATATATTTTCCAAATTCATTTTTTTATAATGAATTTTATTTTTTGATATATGTTAAATTTAATTTAATTTGATGTATAGGTACTTTTACTATTGATGATGAAATGTTAGAAGACATTGATTGCGACAAATATGGAGAAAAACTACCAGTACATGTTGCACGATATCGTGCTACAAAATTTTATGATGAAGTTCTCAAAGATTACTCAATAGCAGGACAAGCACAAATTTTGAGATGTTTATTAGTGTCCAAGAAATTAGAAGGTGCTACATCGTTATTGGGTATTCACAAAGTAACAAAAGAGTCGAAATTGAAACAAAATGTGATGGAAAATATAGGCGATGCAATAAAAAAATTTGGAAAATCCAGGAAGAAAGATATCAGTGCTGCACGTAAAGCAATTCATACAGCAATTCTTTCAGCTAGTACTAAACAAAAGCGTTTGACAACAGAACTAGCAAAAGCAGTTGGAACATCAAGAAAAACATTATACAAACATAGCAAATTCAGAATGCAAATAGATGAAAATAATGAACTTGCTTGTTGGGCAATTATTTGTAGACAACCTTACAAAGATAGATTAGGAGCAGGGGTTAAAGATATTGTACGAGAATATTGGTTGGAACATGCTCGAGTTTCACCAAATGCAAGAGATGTGATACGCAAAAGAATATCACGAAATGTATATGAAAGCCAACCAAAACATATAATGGACATGACACAAGTACAATTGTTCAATAAATTCAAGGAAGATCATCGTGGAATTAATATATCAATCACTACATTTGTGCAACAAAAACCATGGTATGTTCGACCTATAACTATACGTGATACATGTTGTTGCCGTTATCATGTGCAATTTCAGTTATATTATGACACGTTTCTTGAATTTGGTAAAATGTTTTGGACAAATTCACCACCTCCGCCGACGATACGTGAATTCATATCTCAAATTTTATGTGAGAGAAATCACGATGAAGTATTTTATTCAAAGAAATGTGTCAATGGAAAACATTGTCATCATTGTGGAAATTTGGTGTTATTCCACAATAAATACCCTATCGATAATGATCAATCGTTGTCAAATGTAAATGTTGATTGGAAGAGATACGAATACATCAACTATACTACAAGTTCTAGTGATTCACGTTCCAAAAGAATTGATTTGCTAGAAGACAAGATATGCGTCACAGATTTTCTCAAAAAATTTGAAAACGAAATTTATAAATACACCCAACATTCACATAGAGCACGATGGCAAGATCTTCAATTCAAACAGTCTCGTGAAATTTTTCCACCCGGAACAATTTTGTCGGTGGTTGATTTTGCTGAAAACTATACATTTGCTGCACAAAACGAAATACAGAGTGAATACTATCACTCTGACCAAGTTTCGATATTTGTCCATGTTGTATATAGACATTCTCAACAGGATATCGATGGCATTGAAAGCACATGTGACAATCGAGATGTGATTAAAGAATATCACTTCTATATCAGCGATGATCGTACACACGACACACATTTTGTCCAACATTGTATAGAAAATATTTTCTATGACTCACTGAAAAAACGCGAAGTCAAATTCAAAGAGCATTGGATATGGTCTGATGGATGTGCGGGTCAATTTAAATCTTCACGATCATTTTTTTGGTTATGTCGACTTCATAAAGCGCTGAACATCAAACATCGCTGGAATTTCTTTGAAACTGGGCATGGAAAAGGTGAGCATGATGGTGCAGGAGCATGCGTGAAAAGAGCACTTCGAAGATGGCAAATGAACTATTCTTCAGCACGGTTTCATTCAGCTGCAGAGGTTGTCCAATGGTGTCAATTAAATCTAAGCCATGATTATAATCAACAATCAAAAGACGTGCGCAGGTATGTCCACTATTTTTTTAATTTATATTATTTCTTAAAATTAAAAAAAATGTATATACTAACATTTAAGTACACATGTACACTATTTATTGTGTAGGTTTTTTTGGCTTGTTGGGGTCCAAGATATAAATAGATCAATACCATATGACGCTAGCACCATACATGGAACTAGAGATCTTCACTCTATTCAAACAAAATCATTTCACAACGTGTTTGCATTTGACAGTAGAAAGCAATCATGCTTTTGTCATATTTGCATTGAAAATGTCGAATCTACAGAAGTTTGTGAAAACATAACAAACAACTACGTAAAAGCTTGGAGACACACAGAGATTAATCCAAAAGGAAAAATGCCACTGGCAAGTGTTGAAGAATTAGAATCAGAAGAAATAGCAATATCGTCTGATGGCGATAGAATTTCAGATCTCGTAAGAGAAGGTAATAAACTTGTTTTTGACTTTTTAATCAATTGTTCATTCTAATCCTTCGCCATAAGTGGTCAATTCAATTCATTTAAATACGCTAACACCAATCATAACTTGCACAGGAGATGTTTTCGCTGTGATTGCACCTATAGACAACAACGAAAATGTCAAATATTATTTGATGCGATGCACCGAAGGAAAAATGAAATTATTGGAGGACTACAACGACAACGGATTTACATACGAAAGAGGATCCATCATTTTAAAAGGCTACTTTTTTCAGCAGACGCATATGACTAAAAATTATGTATACTTTCAGGATTATGAGCCTGATGTTATATGTTGTCAATATAGTCATTTAGTATGTGCATCTCGAATAAAATTGATACAAGTTCCATCAAAAAAACAATTGAAAACCAAAAAATGGAAACTATCCATATGTGACCATGAACGGATAGTTGAAGATGGTATTCCATTACGATGTTTTTAACTATATATCAAAAATAAATTGATCTATATTTTTGTCCATGTCAATTGTTGTGTGCAATATATTTTTTGTCCAATTATCAAAATTGTTGTGCCCAATATATTTTTTCATTGAGATTTTATGAATATTTTCTTGAATGACAACTAAGCTTAAATGGTTGTACTTTAACATGCTTAAAAATGAATTCAAATATAATTTAAAAATTCAAAAGTACTTTATTCGGGTCCCCATATGTCTATTAGACCACTAAGGGATGAGATAACGGATGTGGCTATGCCCACTCCGCCCCGAATTTTTACTTTTGGTTGATTAATACTAACGAAAAAATACAAAAAGACCTATTAAATTTTGTAGTATATTAATCCATCGAACATGTTTCTTTAATACATACTTCACCATAAATATGATCTTAAATAGATGTCTTAAAATTGTAACCAAGTTCTCCGTCCCAAATCTTTAATTTAAAATATCGCTTGTGCAAATTCACATAACTGAAATCATGGCAAATGGAGATAACGATCATTTGATTTTTAATCACAAGCAAGGATTCCAGGATTGTGAAGCTTATGCTAAATTAGAGAAATGATTATTTACAACAAATCAATGAAAATTCATCAAATTGTTGTTTAAAATCATTGCTCTAATTTAGCACAAACTTCACAATCCTGGAATCTTCGCTTATGATTAAAAAACAAAAAACCGTTACCCCCATTTGCCATGATTTCAGCCTTCATCAAATGTACCTGAACATTGAAAATAAAAATTAAATTAATTAAAAATCCATTAATTTTTCCCAACATTAATTCTTACCATAACATTCATTTTCAACATTGAATATTTCCTAACTTAGATTATCATTTTAAAAACATTTCCAACACCTCCAATTCATTCCTACCCTTGGGTTGCACCTATCAAGACATTTTAAACATTCATGCAAAACATATTATAATAACACTTATTCTCAACATAACAAATTGAAAACATTCATTCTTCCATAACACCTCCCATTCATTCTTTCCCAACATTTCTTTTTCTCTAACACCTCCCATTCATTTTTTTCCAACATTGATTCTTACCATCACATTCATTCTCAACATTCAACATTTCCCAACTTGAAATAACATTTCAAACATTCCTAACACTTCCCATTTTCTAACTTCATAACATTCATTGTCATCATTTCAAACACTTCCCATTTTCTAACTTCATAACATTTCAAACATTCATGCAAAACATATTATAAATATTATCAAAACTCATGCAAAACATATTCTAAACATTTACCAAATGAGAAATAATGGACATGTACTCATGTATATAATCCAAAAAAGAGTTGATGAACTTGTGAATTCAATGTCCATATATATATAATCAAAAAATAAATACCCTCCATGTTCAAAACAACACCAATATATAGATATCAACAAAAACTATAAAGTCTGAACCACTATCCATCTCGACCAATATCTTTCCACTATTTTCCACTAGGACCTTCCCTGGGACTCAACTCCACCTACAACACACAAAAAAACAAATTATAAATTTAGATCATAAATTATTTAAACAATTTTAAACTAAATTCAAAATATTAAGATATTAAACTCATCTACAAAACAATTCAATTATTAAAAAAATCGTACATCAAATTCTTTGGATGCATATCCACCACTTTTTTCCCCTAGAGACTTTCCTTTGGCTCCAAAAGATCTAAAAGAGCCAAGCTGCAACATGTACAAAAACAATTTTCAAATAAATCAAAAAAATATATTTAAACATTAAACTTATGTCAAAATTCATTTCTAGTTCGACAAAATTACCTCAGTGCCAATATCGGCATTCATTAAAGACCCCACATCTTCGCCCCCAATTTCCAAGTGGTCTCTTTCCTAAAATTTAAATTTTGTTAGTAAATAAAACATAGTAGATACAAATAATAAATTAAGCAAATTAACTTAAAACCAAAACAAAAAAATTAAACTCATTAGCTCACAAGAGATGGTAAACCATCTAAAAAGTTGGAATCTAATGAAACCTGCATAGATAAGTCAAATTAACAATAAGATACATTGATATTTATTAAAATTCAAGTAATCAAAAAAAATATCATGTTCAATCATAAATATTATAATTAAAATACCTCTCCTGAGCGCTCTTCATTTTGACTAGGATGCTCTTGATTTTGACTACTGGAGACTCGAAAATTATTTGCATTTAACATTCTCGTAAACTACAAACAAAATACATTTGCTTAATATACTTATTCCCATGTAGCAAAATATTCAATTCAAAATGATTAATAAAAAATCAAATAGATTATCATAGCATAATCAACAAACCTCTCCCATGCTCGATGTGTCATTAGATAACACATCTGAAGCTATATCTCGACAAGACTTAGCATAAGCCCTGAGATCATCAATGCTCAATGCATCTACCTCGTCATTCGTCTTGTAGACAAAACTCTGACGAAGAATAGCGCGAGCCTTCTCTCGCCCCAAACCAACTTCTACTCCTGCAAGAGCTGAAGCTAAACCATCACCTACTGATTCCCTTCCAATTGTCCCTAGTTGAGATGTTGTCTCCATCTCTGATCTTAAAGCCACAACCCTTGGTGGACGAGGTATCTCAGGTGGAGGTTGTATAGTGGCAGGGTCTCTAAGAGCACCTTTTCGATTATATATTCTACCCTTTCCAGCTCCATAAAAGTCAGAGGGAACATCAGTATAGTTAGGCTTCATACCTAGAAAAAACTCCGCATAAAAAAATCTAGCAAAATAATTAGGAACCTCATCGTTCCAAGGCAATCGACCATAAGCTGCAAGAAATCGATCATATATGAAATGTGCAATTTGAGGATGCTTGAAATATTGCACTTTCAACATTTTTCGCTTAAGGCCTTCTTTGAAATTGAACATTGAATTGGCTTGTTCTCTACTGACTCTCTCCTTCACAACCTCCCACTTATCTGGACCCATAACTTGCTCCTTTCGCATCCGCATCAAATGAACAAAACTATTTGTAGTTGGTCCAAGTTCATCGTATGCATCAATGAATTTTTGCAAAGATGCCAAAACAACCTCTAGACTTTGTCGACTCTCTGGAGGGAGATCCAAAGAACAAAGATCATTGTTCAACCTGTCATAGTGGGATTTACAACTTTCAAGAATAGTTTGTTGCACAACACCTCGCCATGGAAGCTCATCAGGTAAATCAGACGGATACGTTGATATGGGTGTACACCCCTCAGCTAGTGGAACATATGTTGTCCTAGCTCTAGGAGGAACTTCAGGACCCTGCTCTCCACCCACACCTATTCCATCATCTATATTCCTATCTTGATCTTCCCCTCGCTCCATCGAATTACGCACATCTTCTGAACATCGCTCTGCTTCAAATATAGCCGTAGTCAAAAATTAACTTTTTCCATAAATTCAACACACAAAAAATACAAATTATACATTATTAAACATTAATGTTCATACCAACAGAACGTTGGGATCGACGCTCTCCCACAGAAGATAAAGGAGAATCATTTGTACCCCCTCGAACTTGTTGGTGATCAAACGACTGGGACCCATGCAATAAACCTGAACCCTGCGGTGAATTCGACAACCTTCGACTACCAATTGGAACACCAATTCCTGAAGATTGTGATGACCTCCTACGCTTTCCCTTCGCAGACTCTCTTTCCATTTGATATAACTTCTAAATTTACACAAACATTAACATATTGAAAATGTACATAACTACCACTACAAGCATCAAGCCAATATTTGATTAAAAACTCCAACAAAATTTAAGTCCCCCTCCTAACTCTAATTAATTAACTAAAATTCCTTACCCTACCTAATATTGCAACATAAAGAACATATCTAGTAATCATTTCATTATAAAACACAATTAATTGAAATAGTATAATAACCTTAAAAACTTTTAATCCAACAAATATGTTTGAATTATATATGTCAACAAACAAACATCTCACTAAACATATATATGTATTCTTATTAAAAGAATTCTAACTTATATTTATGATAATACAATTTACACACATTGAAGTTGTACATGTTAACTCTACAAACTCAAAACATATCTATTAAAAATCTGCATACAAAATGCAGAGCTTCCTCAAATAGTAGAACATAAATATACCCTTATTAAGAAACTTCTAGTTAAGATCTTTGATAAAACAATTTACAAACATTGATGTTGTACATGTTCATTCTACAAAATTAAAAACATATCTCCTAAGATCTGCGTAAAAAATGTAGAGCCACCTAAAATATTATAACTTACTTTCTTTTGTAAGTTACTCTCCTAACTCTAAGAACAATATTGCAGCATAAACATGACATCAATAATCATCCCATATTGTAATAGTTCAATCACCTTCCTAATTTTTAAACTATCACTTATGTTTTCATTCTATATCTCAATAAACAAACATTCCTTAATTTTTATAAAAAAAATACTTAATAACTTACAATATTGAATTTTTAAGTGACTTTCTAAGTTAACTCTGCTCATGAACAAAGTTCATGAACAGAGTTCATGAACTCAATTGACATTCTTATACCTGACTTAACATCGTCACACCACATGTTGATCATTTATAAAGTTGTTTAATTTCATGCATATCATAGCATATCATGAACAGAACTCTGTTCATGAACAGAACTCTGTTCATGAACAGAACTCTGTTCATGAACAGAACTCTGTTCATGAACAGAACTCTGTTCATGAACAGAACTTCTATGATAGCAAATGAACATTCATGGTTGATGGAGTAGTAGTAAGTTCATAGTTTTCATGATATTATACAGATACCCAATTCCAAGTAGGAGGTTGAGATTCATTGTTGAATGCATGTGATTAGATTGAATCGAAAGGACTGCCTACTTTAATGGGGTTAGTTCATCTCAATTATCTAAAAGCTTACATCAATCAGAGACCCAATACCCTTTCACAATGATAACAACATTATTACAGCTAAAGATCATTACCTAATCATAGCTAGTACTATTATATTAATCATATTCTTAGAACTGCCCCATAAAAAAAACCAAAAGATGAGGGTTGAAGACATAATGTAATCCTAAAGGTGAAGTGCAAGCACTCATAAGCATGAATAATCATGTAGTTCTAATACCCTTATCTGAAATCACATATAAAGCCTAATCAAAGCATTATAGTATTCTTAGTAAAGCTAACCAAGCTTTAATAATTGTAAAGCTATCCTTATATTTTCTCTGCATCTTATGATTAGACTGCAATCACTATAACAGTTCACATCTAACCTATAAATAATGGTATTCTGTTCACGAACAGAGTTCTGTTCATGAACAGAGTTCACGAACAGAGTTCTGTTCATGAACAGAGTTCACGAACAGAGTTCTGTTCATGAACAGAGTTCACGAACAGAACTCTGTTCATGAACAGAGTTCACGAACAGAACTCTGTTCATGAACAGAGTTCACGAACAGAACTCTGTTCATGAACAGAGTTCACGAACAGAGTTCACGAACAGAACTCTATTCATGAACTGTTTATGAACAGAGTTCATGAACATAAAACTGATTCTCTAAAATAAAAATTGCATTTAAAACATTTAACCTTCCATTTAAGACCCATTACAGATTTTTTTAATTTTAAGACTGCCAACAACATAAAAACAAAGTTAACGTAACGATGCATACCTGTATATAAAAATGCAGTGAAGAATCGTCGATCCCAACGCCGCCTCTATTCACCCCAGCAACGCTCAAAACAACACCTATTTCCTTCACAAACAACAACTAACGTAATCAGATAAGCCATATAACATACACAAACTGAATCATTACGTCATAAGCAAAACGAAAAATCATTACGTCATAAGCAAAACGAAAATGCACCTTCAACCGTTCAGCTAAAACTGCAGCACCGTCAAAGCAGCAACCCACCAGTACACACCTGCCAACGACAACAGACCAACCGACACGGTACCTCCAACGAGCAGCAGCTGGCGCAAATCACACCCCGACGAAACGTTAAAGCCCACGATCAACAGCAGAACTAACAACAACCCAACGAATACGCTGCTTAGAACAAACAGAGCAAGCGCAAATCACACCCCAACGAATCGTAAGAGCCGACGAGCGACAGCGGAAATAGAGCAGACGCGAGTCGCCGAGAAAGAGCGAGCAGTGGAACGCAAGCAGCGCGGAGAGCAGCGAGGTGGCGAGCAGCGGGGTGGCGAGTAGCGGGGCGGGGCGTCGGCAGGGTGGCAGATGTCTACTGCAGGCCCATGCGGGGTCCAAAGAAATCCAACGGGGAATGCCAAATGGCAGCCGATGCTGTCTTTTTATGCAGAAAATTTGTTCGGACCGAATAATTGTTCGGCCGAATAATTATTCGGCCGAAAACTTGTTCGGCCGAACAATTACTCGGCCGAATAATTATTCGGCCGAATAAACTATTGCCCGAAATTTTTTTCCGTCCGGCAACCGTTTGCACAAATTTCAAGAGTCTCCGTTAAACGGGACGGAGAACTGTTTGTGGTTATTCGGCCGAATAACCTTAAAATTATTCGGCCGAATAATGTAAATTATTCGGCCGAACAATTATTTTTATTCGGCCGAATAATATTTTTATTCGGCCGAATAACTTCCGCTAAGACGATTTTGCACTGATTTCTCACGAAAGTGTTACCCACCTTCACGTTTTCACCCATTCCCCTTATTCCAAATCCCAAAGCTTCCACCCCAAACCTAGGAAACTAGTAATTTTCCTCCTTGGCAATTATTTGACCCTTAGCATCAATTTGACAAACTCTAATGAATATTTCCAATGTGGTTAGTCCATTGTGACCCAATGGCAATTTGGGACATGACAAATCCTCCCTTCCCAATATTGCTTTTCCTCAAGCAATTTCAAGCATGGGTGTTAAAGAACCTGCTTTATGTATAATTCTTTGAAGTTGCCATTGAATTGCCCAACTTTGAGTCTTTGAGATTCCATGAAGATTTTAGAGAGGAACCACCATGCTTGTTGCTGCACTACTTTGATAAAATTCACTTTATTAAGTGGGAAATCCATCTCCCATACTGCTTGTTTCCCCAAAAAATTTGAAACCAATGAGACAAAAGTTATTCCAGGGTCCCATTGTTTGTACTGCACCCCAACAATTAGGAGTGCTCTCCAACCCATACCATCAGATAAGAGGATTCCTAGATACCATTTTCTTGTATGCATTCTTCCAAACATCATGAGTAAAAAATATATATCATCAAAGTACATAACAACATAATGAAAATGTACATCAAGGAGGTGCTTCATCAAATAATCATGAAAGTGCTTATACCTCCAAGCAAGTAGACCACCATTTTCCAAGTGCATACAAGCTTCAAGTGACCAATCAAATCTGCTCCAATGACATAGGTGAGGATCCCATGTCCTATAATGCTGCTACAAAAGGATTTGATATGCATCAAAATATTCAGCCATGTATTCTTTCATCCAATAAGTGAATGAAGAATCTCCACTAAAATCTGAACCAAATAATGAGCAGAAAAAACAAGGAGACTTCAAATGACTCAAAGAAGTCTCACCCATACATCCCTGAATGTGAGAATCATAAAGATATAACAAAGTATGTGTCTGCCAACAAAATTTTTCTCCAATCATAAATCTATTCACCCAAGTGTTGGACGAAGTTCCTCCAACATCAAATGAATCAAGTGCTGAGCAGGAAAAACCATGAGTCTTGAAGTGACTCAAATGCATATCATAGGTGCATCCATGTAGATGTGCATCATCATAAAGTAACAAAGGATGCTGCTGAAAATGTTAATAAGAATGTGCTCCAACCATATCATCATAAAAAGTAAATCTAGGAGTTCCATACTCCTCATGTGGCACCATAAAAAAGAACCCTTTCACCAATTCTTCATTGAGACTAATGCTGCAAAACATGGAATTGTAGGATGTAGGAGAATTAACTAACTCATCCAAATGATCAAAAATTGCAGAAGTTTCATCATGGGAAGGATCCATATGGGTAGTATCATTTAGCTCATTCAAAAGTGTGAAACCTTTGTCATAGATTGGTTCCAATGTAGAGGAATCATGCTCTTCTTTAAAAATTGCATAACCTTCATCAAGAGACAATTCAAGTTCCTCTTCCACCACATCAAGTGTTTGGATCTCTTCAAGTTCATCTTCAAACACATCAAGCACATTCAATTTTCCACATTTCTCATGATCCACCATGTCATGAGAATCCTCCAAACAATCTACCATTTGATAATCTGAAACATAGGAGGAAAAACAAGTATCTTGCAACTTTTCAAGAAGTTGCTCATTTTGAATTGTGAGCTTATGATTATCCTCATTATTATTCAAGTATGCATCATGTAACAATTCATTAAGCTCAAACAAATGGTTTCTATCAAAAATCAAATACATGAAATTACCTTTGATGTGGCACATTGCTCTTTGAATCTTCTCCATGTCTTCAAGGAAGGATGTTTCCTCCAATGAAGTAGCTCTCCAACAAGAATTTGACATCAATGCTTGAGTGTTATGGAGAATGTTGAGGGACTCTTGGATCTTCTTTTCATTAATATTTAAGGAACCTCCAAGAAAATGAGGCTCTTGCAAATGAACCTCCTCATCTTCTTCTTTCTTGCTTGGACCAACTTCATGAAGCTCAAGTGGTGATGGGGAAGTTGATCTTGTTTTTTCTTCAACTGTTACAAGGTCTTCATTTTCATGTTTAGTGGAATGTTGGCTTGCAGAAATGCTTTCAAAAGTGATCTCTATGTCACCAACATAGAGGTGTGAGCATCCATCAGTAGGTACTTCTTCATAGTTCAAGCATCCATCAGTATATGCTCTTTGGTTCATGTCCAAGGTAGAAGGTGTCTCGAAATGATCTTCCACATTTTCAATAGAATCTTCTTCTTGCTCTTGTGATGTCTCTTCCTTTTGATCCTTCAAGCAAGATGATGCAATTTGCCCCTTGTTTTTCTTAGAATCAATATCTTTGGACTGTCTTTGAAATGGATTCTTATTACCTTCCTTCATCTTGAGTTTGTTTTTGATAATGAGGTATTCATAAAATGGTAGAGTGTTTTTGAAACCTTCACTCAAATTTTTCCATTCGAGATGAATTTCTTCCATATATTTGAATTCAACAAATTTTGGTATAGTATGCCTTGGTGTTCTCTGAAATTCATTTGCTCTATTATGGGGTACTGTGCTTGAGAAAATATGCTCACCCATTGGCTTATTTTCCTCACTTTTTCCTCTTCAACAAAAACACTTTTGGTTTCAATATCTAATGGTGGTCCCTGACTTCTTGTCCTCATTAATATCATATCAAATCAGGTGCCAAGATCATGCTCTGATACCACTATATTGTCCCTTGTTAGGAATTTTATTAAAATGACAATTTTTCACTTTTTTTCCCTAGTTCGACCTTTGACTAGTTTTGAGCTCTAGGTCTCCAAATTGCTCCAATTGCTCCCAAATATTCTGATAAGGTATATGGATGATGTTAGAACATAAATATGTGTTTCATGGATGATTTTGGACCTTTAAAATACTTCTACAAATCCTCTTTCGATTCTAGCCAATGTAGGGAACTTTACTAGTAATTTCCCTTTGACTAGTATTGGTCTCTAGGTCTCAAATTGGCTCCAAATGCCTTCAAATCTTCAAAGAATGTGTATGAATGATATTAGGACTTGAATATGATGTTTAGTTATGATATATGGCCGCCAAAATATCTCTTCAAACTCTCTTAAGATTCTAGACCAAGTATGCAATTTTACTAGTAATTTGGGGTTCAAATCCCCCTGGGGTAAGTACTGAAAATGGCTTCCCAAATGCCTCCAAACCCACTCGAATTTATGAACAGAAGTAGAGGATATCTCAAGGATGATATTAAGGTCCCCAATGAACCATTCATTAGTTATTAAGTCTGTTCCAATCCTCTCCCAAACAACAGCAAATATCACTAGTTTGACCCTTGGGGAAATGGCACCAAATCTTCTCCAAATGTAAATAAAATGAGTAAAATGACTTCAAATGCTTGAGCACTGAACATGAAACTTGTATAATACATCAATAGAATTCCATTCATCAATAAAACATCAATATTTTACTTATCCATTCGAATCCATCAACATTACATTGATTCACAACAAGGTAGTGGAGAAATGGCACTGTTCTTTCATTAAAAATGAGATTTATACATTTCTACTTGGGATTTCGACCTCCAAATTTCAGGAGATGAAGAATAGAGTATTTAATTTATATTACAAAATAAATGGGGCATTATAAGCTCCCCCAAAGAGTACAATAGCTCACCAAAAATGCCCTCCCTCAAGGAGCAAGAATATGCCTTCAAAACTGGAAATGGTTGAGAGAATGTGATGCATTAGAAGAAACCATGATCTTACCTATAACTTACACCTGCAAGAAATGAATCCATTAAAGCTCCAAATGAAAGGTCTGAATGGCCTTTCCAATTTCCAACTTGGATGGGAATCTTTCACCCTCGAAATTGGCTAAGGCAAGAAACTAGTCATCCACTAGCTCTCCCTCTTCACAAATGCAATTGCAAATTTATCAAATGATAAAAAGTTGGTTTATTTCTTTTTTATTGACATTTATAAACTTCTAATGTCCTCCATGGGTCGAATTCCTTCCAAGAGACTCATGCCAACTCAAGTTGGGAAGAGATTCCAAAGAATGCCACTTGTACAACAATTCCTAGTCCCCCACTTCCACCAAATCACATGTGGAAGCATCTTAGTTGCCCTAACTCCCTTGAGAACCCTCTTGGAGTCTATTTTTATCCCTGACATGTCATATATATCATATGTCATCCTTCAGGTCTGATTTGTGTCATAGGTGTCATAGCATCTTCATTATTGTTGTCATAGAGCTAGGGAATCTAGCCCAAGTGTCTCATTAGCTCCAAATTGCCTCTTCCTCTTCCATGGGAGTTACTCTTCCTCTACATTTCGAACTTGGATGAGTCATGCAATGAATAATACCTTTTGAACTCCCCCAAGTATGTTACCATTCACCTTGAATTCGAATTGGTGAGAGAATTATGCCAAGTGTAGTGGGGAAATCTAGCCAAATGTGGGTCCCCCTTCCTCCATGTGTCTTCATGATCAAATTCCACTTTTATTTCCACTTGTATATATTTATTTAGCTCCTTTATTAAATATTTATGCCATTCTAATGTTCAAACATAATTTATTATTCTCCTTATTCCAAATCCCAAAGCTTCCACGCCAAACCTAGGAAGCTAGTAATTTTCCTCCTTGGCAATTATTTGACCCTTAGCATCAATTTGAAAAACTCTAATGAATATGTCCAATGTGATTAGGATATTGTGACCCAATACCAATTTGGGACATGACACAGTTCATCTTAGAAACAAAGTAAGCAGCGTGTCCGCAAAGGAGGGGAACCTAGTCCCTTGGGGTTTGGGGGATGATGTAAAATCCATCATGCCATTGGGTTGGCTTCACAAGCATTGGTTGGACATTTTTAGGGTAAACGAATGTGTGGGAAAAAAACATAGGGTTTGGTTGAGTCAAGTCTAGAAACCAAGCCTAGGTTATAGTCCATAGTTCCTCCTCCTAGCCAAATGGTGGATGTTTTTTTTTTCCAATTTGCAATAGATGTGGAAAAAACATTGAAGAAAAGTTGGTGTTGGGATTCAAATCCTTTATTGCTTGGGTGGATGTAAAATTCATTAAGGGGATTGATAGTAGGTAGGAATTACCTTATTTCTTGGGTGGATGTAAAATTCATTAAGGGGATTGAATTTTAAAATTTTTAGTTTTGGAAATTCATTTACAATGATTTTTAATTTAGGGCAACATAAAAATTTATATTTTTAATGATGAAATGAGGCAAGGATTTGGATGCTTACCTTGCCAATCCTCCTTGCAAGATGAGATATCCCTCGTTGAGCTCTGAATTTGGCCTCCCTTCACTTCTCCAAGGCGTTTTTCCAAGTCACAATCGCTCAAGCATTCCGGTTTTGAGTGGGTAAACAATGGTTGCGGTCCGCGAATTGTTTTTTTTTTGTTATATTAGCCAAAACGCACGTGCGTTATAGTGATACATAATGCATGCACATTGTGTATCACTATAACGCACATGTGTTTTGGAATCCTATTCTACATGTTAATTGACATGGCAGGGTCGGAGTCCACCCATGCCTAGTTTTAAGAAACGCGCACGCGTTTTCAATTTTCTAAATTCTAACGCATTTTGCAAATGCATGATTGCACCTAAAGGGTTCCTTAACTTCGTGCGAGGGCCCACCTCTTAGTTTTAGGATAAATTGGGACATCCCTCTCCCCTTCGCCACCTTCATAGTACTTTCTACTGTTGTCGGTTCTCCCTCAACGACCATGGCAGTGTGACTTAATTGTTGATCTTTCGAAGCCTCCATTGCCAACCCGCTTGTTCTATAAACCATCACCGTGTTTAGTTTACTAGATAATTGCCTCAAACCCCACAAAATTAAATGTTGATGTATATGTAACTTCGAAATGTATTTCACATATATGTATATTGTATTCCTATAGAGATGTTATTATTCCTCTATATGGAAGTGTCGTCATTTATATTGTTAGTGTCGTAACTTATACTTGATGGGTTATTAGACCACCATGTTGGGGTCGGCCCTGTATAAGTCATGTGGGACGAAGGGTTATTAGACAAACCTAGTGGGGGTCGGCCATGTGGGTCAAAGGGTTATTAGACCACCCTATTTGGTGTTGGCCCAGTCAGCATTGTGTTATGTGGTTAAGTTAAGGCCGACCTAGTAAAGGTTATTAGGCAAGTCAAGTCTAGTATAAATAGAGATCGGGAGATCTCTATTTAATCATTCTATTCTCTCACTCACACTTTGGAGAGTGGCGCACTTGTGGAGGAGGAGGCTCTGGTGCTAGGAGAAAACTATCTCTTGTATTCTAGTTGTATCGTTTCTCTATCTATCTCTGAGGAAGTTATTGGGGTTTTTTCACTTTTATGGTTTTCCCCAAGTAAACTCCGTGTCTCTTATGTGCTTACATTATTGTGTCCATGATTGATATGCTGTAGATATGTTATGCTGTACATGTTATTCTATTAGTTAAGATACTAGATCAGATTGAAATTCTGAAAATCTAACATGGTATCAGAGCTAGCCTGAAAGAAGGCATGGTATGGCATATATGACACTTGTTGCACTTACGATGCTAGGGCTTGATATAGCAAAAACCAGTCATCGTAGAACGTTCGCTATAAATCCATTTTGGAGAAATTTTCGGATCCAAAACTTTTACAGTTCAAAGATCAGATCCCCATGTACATTGTGTCCAAAGGACAACCTCTAATTCATTGTACTCTGTGATTTATGATATGTACAATATAGGGTTTCTGCCTCTTCCAGATCTCAGTCATAAACATGTGACCTGGGAAAAAAGGTCATAACTTGGACTAGGAAGCTCCAAATGAAATTTCGTAAAAATTGATAGGTAGTACACAGACTGTACTATCTCATGAAATGTTTTCAGAGGCCGAAGTTGAACCAGGGACATGTGGCACTCTATACAAATTCGATCGCTTGTTTTATCCCATAAACAGGTCACGTTGCGACACTTGGCATAACTCTCTCTCAGAGAATCCAATTGAGGTCAGACCTGTCGAGATGGAAAGATGACAGGTCGAGCTATCGTAAGAAACTTTTGCAGACCTTGTGGATCAAAAAGTTTAGAGTTACACCAGAAACAATCAGGTACATATTTATGTCATAACTGAATTATTTTTGAGCACCTTCATTCATGGCTTCCGGAATTTAGGGTTTCAGATTAAGTTGGAATTTTTGTAATCAGAGACTACGGCTGAATGCTACTCATCAAAATCGAAATTTAGAGACCAATATTAGAATTTTTGGTTGGGCAGAAGGTCGGGCTTGATCAGACCCTAGTTCGGGACTTTGATCGGAAAAGTGGAAAATTAGGGCTTCTGCAAAAATGGGAATTTTTGAAATCTATGACCACGGCTGGAAGCTCCTCAGAAAAATAGAAGCTTAGAGGTTTGGGTCAAACCTTTTGATTGGGCAGAAGAGTGGGATTCATCAAACCCCAGTTCGGGGTCATGTCCAGTGAATCCGGAAGTTTCAAAGGCAAAAATTGAGGAGTGAAACTTTGCAGTTTTCAAATTCTGAATATACCAGCTTGATCAGCTCATCAAGGCACATATTTCTATCCTTTCGGAAGTTTGAAATTCAAAGTTTGAATTTTTGGGGTTTCTCTGACAAACCCTAATACAGCTCCAGATCCAGTTCCTGCAAATCAAGTGGATTGGTTTAATCCTAGAAGAGGATGGATTGGTCACCTGCATAAGTGAAGAAGTTCCCGTTTCAGAGGGAGATGAGGCTCAGGCCTTACATAAGAAGATTACAAGAAATCTCGACAGGTATGACTCATCCAGGTATGTCTTGATATTTGTCTTCATGTTATTACGGTTAGAACAATCTTGATTTTAGACTTGTTGTATCACCTTAACAAAATTATGAATGCATTCATTAGGGTGTTGACACTTATGATTGTACTAATGCATTATGGTGTTGTATGAGGTTTATGTTGTCCGCTAACATGAAAGGTACACCAAGAAAGACAAATCATGTTCTAGTTCAAGAACATATGATCATGATGACATGAAGACAAAGATTCATCCATTGTCATGGATCACTTAGAAGATCTACTTACGAGGTATGTATAACTTGGTTCTACAATGGATAACTTATGAGACATGCAGGTTACTAGCACAAGTCATTGAAGAGAACCAGAAGACATTATGCGGGTATGTTAGATATAACTAGCTAGCAAGCTAATCCAGGTATGTTTTTCCTATATCAAGCTAGAATCCTACCTTGTGTTAGGATCTTATATTGTTGTGTTGTTGATAATGATTATTCATGAAGTCATAGGTTTGAATAGTCATAGTTGTATGCATTTTGTGTTTCTTACCATAATTGATGATATGACTAACCAGAAGAATCATGAAGGTATAGGTTTGAGTAATCACGGGTTTAGGCATATTATGTTTCTTACTTTAATTTGTGATATGACTAACCATAAGAGTCCTATATAAACCTTGAATACTATTGCTTATTATTTCTGTTTGAAATGATCATGACTATACATGCTTAAGATTATTGTGTTTTGATAGTATTAAGAATATACTAATGAATGTATGATTATGTATGAGACCTCAACGATAACACAATGATGATACTAATAAGCATGCATAGTGATTAAGGATGGATATAAGTTCAAGGACAGGTAATCCAGGAAGCAAAGATCAAGAGGGGGGACACTCCAGTTGTTCCTGCAAGAAAGAGAAAGATCAAGAAGGAGCACACTTCAGTAGTTTCTGCAAGGATGCATATATTCAGAGGGAGTTGACCACTTCTCACAATCCACATCAGAATGGAGCTACAGAAGAGAAGAAAAGACTAAGAGGGAGTCAACCCAACAACCAAACAAAGATAAGTATTTGAATTGTCATTTCTTACATATTTGTTTGTTTAAATAATGTTATTCAATTATGTATATGCTTATGTTCCTAGACTTAGGTTGTGTATTATGCATATTAGAATAATTGCATTAATGAACAGTATACTACTAATATGCATGTGATGGGTAAGTGGCCTATGGCACTATGCAACATTCCATTGCTACTTATCTAGAATGAAACCTCTTTGCTGACATGTTGGGAGTAGTGCAAACTCTTAACAATGTTCTAGTAGAGATTGGAAGGCATCTAAAAAGTTACAGGATATGGATAAATGTTGTATTGAAGCATTGGCTAAGATAATTGCATGATTGTATGACATATTTCTTTATGTGTAAGAATTTGTTCTGAAAACTATAAGATGTTTTCTAATCATGCAATTTAACTTGTTGTGTAGGAAAGATCGTATACCATCACCTACAAAAGAAGGACTACAACATTTGTTCAGCAACAAAGTTATCTATTGAAAATATTGAAGATATTGAAGTTCTCAGGATCTGGGAAGAATTCCATGATCGAGGAGGACCAGTCGATCATGAAGATGTTTGGGATGCAGTCCCAAGACCTGAAGGGGAGTCTGTAGTGGATTCCAAGAGGATATACAAGATCAAGCATGCCGCAGGTGGTAGCATAGAGACTTTTGCTCCTGTAGCCAGATACACTTCCATTAGATCAGTACTTGCTCTGGATACAGTGATGAAGTGGAAGATACACCAGATGGATTTCAAGATAGCTTTCTTGAATGGTGTAGTTGAAGAAGAAGTGTATGTGGAGCAGCCACTTGGTTTTGAGACACATGACAGGGAGTCATATATGTGCAGAACTTGGTATGGTAGAATAGACAGCTTTCTATCTAGTTTGGGCTTTACCAAGAGTAAAGCGGATTCCAACCTTTATTACAAGGTTGACGAAGGGAATCCGGTGATTCTACTCCTATATGTGGATGACCTGTTTGTAATAGGAGATGACAGATTGATTGCTGACATGCAGTGGAAGCTTGTTGCCAAGTTTGAGATGAAGAACTTGGGGATGATGCAATATTTCTTTTTGGCATGGAGGTGTGGCAGAGTGCAGATGGAATCTTCCTTGGACAAGGGAAGTATGCAGTAGAGATCCTGAAGAGGTTCGGGATGATGGGATGCAAGGCTATGTCCACACCTATGGCATCGAACCTGAAGCTTCTATGTGATGCTTCATCTGATCCAGTTGATGTCATGATGTATCGTCAGATGATTGGGTCCTCTATGTACCTGACGAACATGAGACCAGATATTTGCTTTGCGGTTAATACATTGAGCCAGTTCCTGACGGATCCGAAAGATGTTCACCTGGTTGCTGTAAAGCATATTTTGAGGTACCTGAAGGGTACAGTTGATTATGGGCTCAAGTATGATGCGAATCAAAAGTTTAACCTGCAAGGTTATGTTGATTCAGATTGGGCAGGCATTGCTGTAGATAGGAAGAGCACATATGGGTGCAGCTTCAATATGGGATCAGGTGTGATCTCTTGGTTTAGCAGGAAGCAGTCTTGCGTAGCACTAAGTACAGCTGAGGCAGAGTATGTTGTATCCTGTTTAGCTAGTTGTGAGGCAGTATGGCTACGGAAGCTACTGTCTGAGTTATTTGATCTTCCATTGGATGCTACTGGTATCTTTTGTGATAACCAGAGTTGTGTGAAGTTGTCTGAGAACCCAGTGTTTCATGACAGGTCGAAACACATAGAGATCAAATATCACTATATCAGGGATATGGTGCAGAGAGGAGCAATGAAGCTCCTGTATGTTGTGACACATGAGCATATTGTAGATGTGTTGACAAAGCCACTAGCCAAAGTGAAGTTCGAGTACTTTAGAGAGAGGCTTGGTGTTCTTCGGATCGACGACACTTCGAGGAAGAAGTGATGGAGACATTTGTTGTAGCCATTCCTAGCATGGTGGGAGGGGGATCCTTCACATGGTTGTGGATGTAAGCGCTGGATGATGAGCATCAGGATGATGTTCTAGTTTCTGCTCTGTATGATCAGTTGGATCATTTGTGTATGTATGCATCATGTTGGATGCTGGATATGATCAGGTGGATCATTTATATGTATTTTGTATATGCATCATGTTGGATACTTGGACCATGTATCTATATTTGTATCAGGTGGATACATTGTATGATCAGGTAGATCATGTATGTTGATATATATCAAGTATGATCAGGTAGATCATGTATGTTGATGGATACATTGTATGGATCATGTATATATGTATCAAGTGGATACACTATGTATGGTGATATGTATCAGGTAGATACTTGGTATGCATCAAGTGGATGTATTGTATGATCAGGATGATCGTGGATGACGAGCTTCTCCAAATGACATGCATCAGGACGATGTAGTGATGATGATCAGGATGATCATGTGTACATTAGGATGATGTATGGTGAGTATCAGGATGACACTTTGTGGTCGTGGATCAGGTTGTGTAGATGAGCATGTATGGGAGATCCTATAGGTTGGAGTTGTGTACCTGTAAAAGCCTGGGATGCTCTTTCGAGACATTGCTCTGGGAGGACATGTAATTTGTGACCTGGGAGATCTTCAGGTCGGAGTTGTGTACCCGTAACATCCTGAGATGCTCTTGCAAGGTTTTTTCCTATGGCATGTAATTTGCTCCTGGGAGATCTGGACAGGATGAAAAAGGCCTTAGATGCTTCAGCCAGGTTTTTCCATGACCACATGTAATTTGCTCCTAGGAGATCTGGATAGGATGAAAAAGGCCTCAGATGCTTCAGCCAGGTGTTGTGGTGGACCACATGTAATTTTATCCTGGGAGATCTGGACAGGATGAAAAAGGCCTCAGATGCTTCAGCTAGGTTTTATGGTGAAATGTGCTCATGGGAGATCCGACAGGTAGAGCTATGTGCTCGTAACAGCCTGGGATGCTACCGCCAGGTTTTGTGATGCACGTAATAAGTCCCGAGGATTCCACAGTATGGCCAGTGATGAAGACTCGTAGGTGGTGGGCCTACATCCAGTATGAAAAAGGACTGGCTCTGTAGAACTTCCTATGACGAGTAGATTCAGAGATTGATTGAGATAGAAGCAGTAGTGACGATGATGATGATTCGCTGATGGTGATCCAGAGAAAAAGACTTGTACTATAAGAACTGTGTCGAGAAATACCTTCCTAGTTAAGAGGGAGTGTTGATGTATATGTAACTTCGGAATGTATTTCACATATATGTATATTGTATTCCTATAGAGATGTTATTATTCCTCTATATGGAAGTGTCATCATTTATATTGTAAGTGTCGTAACTTATACTTGATGGGTTATTAGACCACCTTGTTGGGGTCGGCCTTGTATAAGTCATGTGGGCCGAAGGGTTATTAGACCACCCTAGTGGGGGTCAGCCATGTGGGTCAAAGGGTTATTAGACCACCCTATTTGGTGTCGGCCCAGTCAACATTGTGTTATGTGGTTAAGTTAAAGCCGACCTAGTAAAGGTTATTAAGAAAGTCAAGTCTAGTATAAATAGAGATCGGGAGATCTCTATTTAATCATTCTATTCTTTCACTCACACTTTGGAGAGTGGCGCACTTGTGGAAGAGGAGGCTTTGCTGCTAGGAGAACACTATCTCTTGTATTCTGGTTCTATCATTGCTCTATCTATCTCTGAGGAAGTTATTGGGGTTTTTCACCTTTATGGTTTTCCCCAAGTAAACTCTGTGTCTCTTGTGTGCTTGCATTATTATGTCCATGATTGATATTCTGTAGATATGTTATGCTGTACATGTTATTCTATCAGTTAAGATCCTAGATCAGATTGAAATTCTGAAAATCTAACATTAAATCTACTAATAATCAAATTAATATACAAATGAAACCCTAAACACTGCGTGTAGTATGAACGAAATGGAGAATTCAAAGGAAAATTAACTAAAATTAACCTAGAGATTGCTAGCTTTGAAGTGTTCCCAGATCTTTCTATTGGCTTCTATGTGCGGAATGCCATAGACGCCCAGGAATTTCTTCATTTTAGGAGAAATGGGGATAGATGCCATAAACTCTCTCCCATTTTCCACCTTTGAGGGACTTTCTGCTGCACCCATTGATTTTTTCTCTACAACCAAGAAAGTGCGGCTTTACTGATGAGCTTTAGAAGCCACCGTTTCCAACCTCCGTGCTCTGTAAGCCATCATCATGTTTAGTTTGTTGGATGGTCTCCTAAGACACCAATGTTAGTCCTCTTATATCTGGGATCTTTAACCTCGAAACCCTTTCCTTCCTGTAAATACCACATAACACATATACAATCTATGACTATTTGTGGATTTCGCTTCACAAACGCTTCACACTTGTTACCTCCAATGGAATGACCCCTAAAATGAAAACATCAGACTTTGTAACGGCCTTCACCTTCACGATGTAACCGAACTTAAACACAGAGTAGCCCAAAATCCCTGTAAGATTGGTGGTTATAGTGAGAGATGTATGGCCATGTTGAGGTGAGCAAAGCCTAAGTTACCCAAACGGGCATTGAAGTTTCCATGAAGCATAGCATGGCGATTTACTGCCATTCTTTGAGAAGGTACAGCAATGCCTAAGACTATCGAGCAATGTCGTTGAGCAAAGAACCCCCAATGGCTAACTACGCAATTGTATTTTCCCTTTTCAGCTAAATGAAAACCTTTTGGAAACCCTCTTTTGTCGCCTTCAAGACTAAAAGTAAAAGGGTCCAATTCAAAACCAAAAAAGTAGGGTAAGTAATGACCCACCAACTCTTTTGTCTCAAAGAAATGTCTTAAAACACCCCCTCTTGTAGCAGTGAACTATGAATTTCGTTGGTATTGCTATGTGGTATCTCTGTTTTTCTGCATGGTTGTTTTACTTATTTGGAGTTGTGCTTAATATATATAAAGAGAGGATGATTCCATAACTGAACGGTCCAAGTCATAATAGATTTTATGCATTTTTACAGGAAGGCTCTGTGAGCCCGATCCTCTGCGAATTTATGTATTTTTCTTATAAATCGTAGGACAGCTCTAAGTGCACGATTCTCGGCGCAACTTCATACGAATACATTATAGGATGGCTCCGTGAGCTCGATCCTTCGAACTAACGTATGTATGAGTTGTCAGACGGATCTACGGACTTGATCGTCTCTGTAAATTTGATGTATGTTATAAATTGTAGGACGACTCTGTGAGCACGATCCTCTGTGTGGATTTTATGTATTTTATGAGATGCAGTATGGCTCGGCGAGCCCGATACTTGGTGTAAACTGTTTCGTATCTTATAAAATGTATGAGGGCTATGAGAGTTTATTTCATTTTAAAATTAAAGATGATAAATAATATCAGGCCAGACGTTGAATGCCCACTACGTATTTTTTGTTTATTATCTCGAGGGTTGAAGATCGAGCTTATGTTTTATTGTGATGGATTAATTGAATCGGTATGCAAAACGTTACTAGGAATCGTGACAATAATCTTTGATTTCGCATTTGTTGAGAAACGATTATGCTCTCAGTAAACTCTCATGAAATCCTCTGCCTTGATTAGGTGAGAGGTAGTATAATAACATTATGTTCGCCAATGATCCACCTCTAACTTTCTTGTCAACGGAATATAATCAAGGTTGGTATTCTTAAAAATCATTGAGTATTACTTGTAATGATTCGATATATCTATAATAATAGTGTTAAACTATCTTTTGTAAATATATTTGTCATGATTCGATATATCTATTATAATAATAGTGTTAAACTATCTTTTGTAAATATATATGTTGTTAGGTAATAACAATTGATTAGCTTCTTTATTAAAGAAATGAGAAGGCTGTCGAATATGGTATTGATATAGGCATCAAAGTTGTGTTCTTTGTCAATAATTGTTATTATTATTTTATTATGATAGTCAAAGACTTTTTATTCAAAGTATCAATGAACTTCTTTTCAAAGTATAATGAACTTCTTAAGTGGGAAATGAAGTCATAATTTAGTTTTAAAAATTATTTTTCAATTTAGTATAAAAAAACAAGTTGTATAAATCGAATATATCCATAAAGAAGAAAGTGCTAAAAGGGCTATACTATATGTTAGATATCTTTGGTATTAATGCAGTATGTTTGAATTTTATTTTTATTTTGAAGAAATCAAGGTTGTTACATTCTTTTACATTCTTAACGTTATGTACGATGGAGAGAGTGGAAAGGTTTGGAACCAAGATGAGACATAAAAATATTAATACCACATTGTTTCTAAAGTCCAATCACCATAATATTCATTACCCGAGTGTGGAGATGAGAAGATAAGATGATCTTAAAAATGAAATGCATGTAAATGAAGGGTCATCTATCCAAGCCTTTGATTTTGGACATTACATTTTGGTGGATAAAATCTTTAGTATAGCACAATATACCATATCCCTTTTTTCTCCAATATACCATAAGGATTTTGGCATGATAATTTGGACATTTTGTTTTCATGTCAAATGCATGTAAATGAAGGGACATCTATCCAAGCCTTTGATTTTGGGCATTACATTTTGGTGGATGAAAACTTTAGTATAGAACAATATACCATATCCCTTTTTTCTGCAAAATACCATAAGGATTTTGGCATGATAATTTGGACATTTTGTTTTCATGTGAGTTTATGCCTTTGAGGATTTAATAGAAAACAATTTTTTCAAAGGCTTGGAGATCATTTCACATCTTTAACATATTTCTCCGTAATGTGGGATCATGAGGAAGAGAGTGAGAGACCATATACTTGACTATAATTGAGGAGTCCCTAAAAATCAATAGGTCTTTCCTTTCAATTGTTTGGTTATCCTTGATTCCCATATTAATTCTAGGGATTCGTCTTGATTGTTTGTTGTTGTTTTGACATCAAAAGCATAGAAGTTGCTTGATTTTGTTTTGGTCAATAAGAACCACTAGCACCCACCACCCTTGGCCCTATCTTAGATTGGTTTATTTATTAATAATAAAGAAATTAAAATAGAACACCACTTTGAACTTGAGAAAAAGAAGCTTACCTATTATGCAAGTGTTATCCTTCTTACCCATTATTTGAATTGATGGAAATAAATAAAATTACTTTTGCACTTTCTTCATTTCTTTAGTAAAATTTCTAGATATCTAACTCATAATTTAAAGAATCCATATTTTTCCTAAAGTATAAAAACTTTAGCAAATGTTACTAATACTTAAATTTTCAACCATAAAATATTGAGCAATATTTTTTTTAAAATATTCAAATTTCTAAAAATTTAATAGTTTCTAAAATTTTAACTATTTCTAAAATAAAATATTTTTAATACATAAAATTTTAATGAATCATTAAAAAAAAATTGATAATTTTTTTAGAATTAAAACATGAAAAATTGATTATGACCTAAATTTCAACTCTTATATTTTCCCAATCTTATTTTATTTCATTATTGTCTATCTCAAAACTTTTGCAAATTTATAATGGTTTTTTAAAATTTCCATATATAATAATTTATTCCATCATCGATCATATAAAATCTATGATGATATTTTGTTATTCAAAATGAATGTTTCATTAATAAAATCAATTTTAATATTTTTAAAACAATTTAATACTAAAATTTGATATCTTGAAATTAATTTAAAGTTAAAATATATTAAAGTTTTCAAATTTGTATTATCATAAAAATAAAAAGTTAATTTTATATTTAAAATAAGTGATAGGAATGGCCATTCAAATTATGTGACCATCCTGACTATTCGAAAACAATGATAATAGAGTTAAAGATATGGATATTTTGGAAGTTAACATTTTTATGTAGAAATTTAGTTATTCTTTAAATTAGATATATATAATTTCTCTTTGAATTAAGGTAGAATATATAATTAGTTTTTGTTTGAATTATAATGGAAGATAATTGAAATAAAAAGATCAATATTTTATGTTGTTTTATTGATTTCATAAATATTTTAATTATATAATTTTTAGAAATAATTTTTTGGAAAGATTAAAAGATATTAAAGTTTCATTAAAGTTAATATTTTATAGTTATAAAGTTATATGAGAGAGTTTCTACTAAATATAGAAGCAACAAGAATGTCACCTATCAAAAGTGTGTCCAAATAACCACAACTTGGAAAAGTTCCATAAGATAAATTGTACTATAGTTTTGAAAAAGGGATTATCTCAGATTCAAAAACTTTCACTTTCTATGAAAAAATGAACAAAAATCTTGTTATAGTAGTAATTTTGCATCATTGCTAAATTTATTAATGTGATAGTATGCCTAAAAATATATCAATTTCTAGGTATAAATTTTGAATTTTTATATTACTGTAAATTTTTGGATGTTTAGATTTTCCTAAGTCATTAAATCTTATTCTCAATTTTGTTAAAAAAAAACATAAAAAAATATTTTGCAAAAAAATTCAACAATAATAAGAAAGAAGATAAATAAATATATCGTCTCAAAGTACATAATGTACATAAATATTAAATCCCATTTTGAAAATATTTATAATATAATTGATATTTATTTGTATTGTTTTAATCCATGATTATCAAAGTGACTCTATAATCTTATTTCAATGTTAAATCTAAGAAAGATAACACTAATGATCTTTATGAAATATGACCTTGTCGTCATCATCAATATAATACCCCATTCCCACACAAAGTTATTTATCTAAAAATTAATTATAAATTAAAAATAAATTTAGAAAACAGGTTACTTATTTCAAAGTTATTTAAAAAAAATATATCAAAATCAATCTTTATGGAATATGACCTTATCATTATTATCAATATTATACCCTATTCTTATATAAATGGTTATGGAATATGGCCTTATCATTATTATCAATATTATACCCTATTCTTATATAAATGGGTGAGTGCATAAAGTTGATGGACCTTAATTGGGTATCATCATTACTTTAAGATATTGAAAGCCTCCTCATTAATACTATTTGTTATTTACTTGTTTACCAATTTTTGTATATTTATTCGATTATTTAGGAATTCAAAAGCTCTAGTAACATGGACATATATCTTATTATTTGCTAAAAATAAAATATCAATAAAAAATGGAAACTTAGTTGTGAATATTTTGAATAAGTAAAATTTATATATTTCCAAAGGTGATCCAATTTCGTAAGTTTCAATTTTTTACTAGAAACAAGATTCATTATGTAGATAAAGATATTGCATCTAACGTGTAAAAAGAAACCATCAATAATTTGCACTCATCTAAAATCATTTATCTAAAAATAAATTAAATTAAAAATAAACGTTGTGAAATTTTAAAAATTAAAATCTATCAATTAAAATAACGTTGGAAAAATTATTGCGTCGGGGAGATCACATTTGTATGAGGGAGATCTTGTAATTTGAGTGTTTATCGATATTGTCGGCCATAAATAACATTTGTATGAGGGAGATCTTGTAATTCGAGTGTTTATCGATATTGTCGGCCATAAATAACATTTGTATGAGGGAGATCTTGTAAGTCGAGTGTTTGTCGATATTGTGGGCCATAAACAAATACAAAATATTATGATAATAAACAAAAAAAATAAATATGAAAAAAAATATTGCTGAATAATACAAAGTAAACCAATTTTCTTTTATGTGTGGAGTGTTTGTCGAGTAACGAAATAATACAAAGTAAACAAAAAAGAATAATACAAAGTAAAAAGTAATAAATATTATGTCGGCCATAAAAAAAATACAAAGTAAAAAGTAAATATGAGACTTAAACTAGAGACTTTAGAGCTTATGATTAGGTGAAAAAAGTAAATATGAGACTTAAACTAGAGACTTTAGAGCTTAGGATTAGGTGATAAATATTATGTCACTCATAAACAAAAAAGAATAATACAAAGTAAAAAGTAAATATGAGACTTAAACTAGAGACTTTACTTTTTACTTTTAATACAAAGTAAAAAGTAGATATGAGATTTTAGTTGCACTCAAGGAGAGGTTTGCACCTCGAGAGATTTGATCCCTCTCGGCGCTTGATAAAGCTTAGGATTTGGATCTATGTTGATTAGATATTTAAAACATAAATACTCATATGATTGATAATGTTTAGCAATATAAATATTAGAAAAAACATATTAAAAAAAAATATGTTTTCATCTTTTTAAGTCCAAATTTCAAATATTTAGTTATAATAAAATTATTAATAAAATGGAATTCTAAAAGGATTATATAAGTTAGATAAATATTACGAAAAACATGATCAGATACTATTATCCTTTTAAATTTAAATTTAAAAAGTTTAATTATAATAAAACTATTAAAAAGTTAGAATTTGAAAATACGATTATATAAATTATATTTTCGATAAGTAAAAATTACATTTCAATATTATAACAAATAATTTTCTTCAATTTCATAGCTCAATTACTCTTTATAAAAATTTGGAAATACTATATTACTTTATTTCTACAATGTTTAAACATAAAAATATCATTATTAAAAATTTTATTATATTTTTCTTAATTATTCCATAAACATTATTTATTTAAGAAAAATCATCATTTATATATATTCACTCACTAAAAATAATTTTATTAATAAATAACATTATTTGAAATTTTGTATAATATTTTGAAAAAAAAATCAAAACAAACAAACATCTAAGAATTATGCTATTGATTGATTAATGTAACATGTTTTGATGTCATTTGTTAATTAAATCATTTTTAAAAGGAATGTCATGTAAAGAAGACCCTCACATAAACTTATATCTTAATCAAGTGAGCTAATTAAAATTGGTAACATATTTATTAATCATTATTATCAAAAACTCACATAAATTATAATTCCATTACTTAAAATATTACTTTAAATAAAAAGAAATAAAAACCTTAAAATAATAATTCATTATGAACAAATAACAAATAATATTTTTTAACTCGCAAATGGCAAATGAAAAGATGGTGAATTAGCTAAAAAGTTTTAACTCGTTAAAGATGGTGAATTTCCTAAAGATGGTGAATTGGCTAAATTTTTTGAATTCGTTAAAGATGGTGAACTCCCTAAAATTCGCTAAAGATAGTGAATTCGTTAAAATTTTTTGGAGATTCAAAGATGTGGATTAATTTTATGACACAGAAATCAGACTAGGAAATCATTCTTTACAGAACCTTGGAAACAATCTGGAGGGATTGGTGGCCCTCTTCAGCAAAGTGGATTTTGCTCATGTCTACATAGAACACAATGCTTTAGCTGAAGATTTGTCAAAAAAAGGACTTCTGCTGAAAGCCGGCAAATGCAAGATCATCACTATCGGTAATGGATCTCCTGAAATCAGCTGGAAATCATTGGATATTTTTGATAGTACAAATTAATGATATATAGTATTCGCACAGCAATTTGTAAAATAAGAACAGTTTAAAATTTATTACTTATCTTTTTGTCAGTGCAACAACACTTGTAACTTTTACATATTTTACTTATATTTTGTTTAACATGCAGTAGCACTTGTGGAATGTATTCTAAACTCTTTATGATCAATAGAATATGATTTTTTCTTGAGAAAAAAACAAACAATATTTTTTCATATTAATATGTAAATAAATAATAACAAATATAAAAATTAAATTAAATTAGTGTAAAATATGTATAAATAGAATAAAACTTATTTATTAAATAAATTCTATAATATTTAAATTAATTAAATATTTTTGTTTTAACTTGTTTAGTTTTTAATCTATATTTAAAAAGTAAAGAGATTAAGAATAATTGGGTTGTAGAATTGAGGACATTTTATCATTGATTTTTATTGACAAATGTAAATTGAGGAATTACCATTATTCAAATAAAACCAAACCCATGACATTGATTGACTTACGTGACATTGATTGACTTACGCTCTTACAAATATATTTTTATATCTTGGCCAACTTTCTCTTAACTTTTAACGCTTATATAATTAAAAGCAAATTTAAATCTTACTTTGATAAATTTTCTTATTTTTTAATATCAATACTTTTTAATTTACAGAACATTAATTTATATTTATAAAAAAAATCTCTTAATCAATTTCTTTATCTTTTCTCTTAATTTACACAACAATTTTTATTTATTTATAATTAAATCGGAACACATTGAGTTATCTATAATTCAGCGCAAACATAAAACATTGGCAAGTGTCACTTTTAATTATAAAAAAGCTTCAATTCTAAACTTCTTATCTTATCCATGTGGTTTGTTAGAGTAGGAAATTTGATAAAATGGCACCGATGAAATTCGAAAAAAGCACAATTACAATATTGCTTATATTATAATATTGCTTATATTATGTAAATTTATTTTATTTTAAAACTATAATACTTTATAAATAATATGTTAATTTTTTTTTTTTTTAAATTAGTATAAATTTATCTTAATTCTTGCTCTATTAAGTTGAGAAGGATCAAATTTTTTGAGGGGCAAATCTCTTTTAAAGTTCTCAACTTAAGGAAATATTTGCTACTGTTAACCCTAAAGTTTGTTTGGATACAAAAAGACAAAGTTTAGACACTTCAAAGGAAAATTGAATTTTGTTTATTTGGATAACAAAAAGGGATAAACAATGAAAATATAAAAATCATGAACAATCTGGTTTTTGTATCTGAAAACATCAGATATAAAGAACATATAAGGATATAACCTTGAAAGATAAAATGGATGATAAGAGTGGAAAACAAATTCAAAACATAAAATGCCCAAAACTAAGACAACAAACAGTTCTTGTCTCGTAACATCATATGGAAATCAAATGTTTAAAAAGACATTTCAAACATAAATTTGCACTAACATTCATATACTTGCATAGACACATATACAGAAAACATCCATATACAATGAAAATGAAAATATCATTTCAAACAGAAATACTAAATCTCAAAACAATAAATAATTTGAATTTAACTCCCAATAGTCAAGATCATTCATAAACAGAAGGTATCCTCACATAAGTATATTAATATAAACCAGAGTGTTAAATCATAATATATGTGTCCTCTACCTTCATGAGTGTCTTTTCATAGCACCTATCACGAACCCAAATTTCTAAGTCAGTAATTTTGGTAATTTTTTAAAATTTTTACCATGAACATTAATAATGAAGTATAAGATATACTATTTTCTCTTAAAAATAAAGTCTACTAAATTTTGAAATGTCTACTAAATCATTAATACTTCATTGAGGTAAAATCTGAGACTGTAAGCTTATTTGCTCTTCAACTTAGGTTCCATACAATCTTTTAGTTTGTATGTTAGTACTATTATAACGAAGGACATACCTAATACTTAATCAAATATAAGAGTGATCTCTAATAAAAGATGATGAATCTTACCGATAATCTATCATTTTCTATAAGTATCTTTTGCATCCTATGTAGTTGTTTAATAACTCTTTAATAATAACCACTTACAATCCATGGCTTAACACGAAAGTAGATTCCCTTCCCTAATTTATAATAAGACTTTGTTTATATTAAGGATCGTAAAGCAGTTGTTCTTACAGCGGTATAATGAATATAAATTTTTTCAACATTATGATCACATAGATACCAATTCCTATGTATTCACAATACAACCCTTAATTCTAACTTGATATAAAGTAACATGGGCATGTTTTGCAGGTTTATAAGAACTTAGAGCTATATGCATTTAGTTTAATGACAAAACTATCACATATTTGGCACATAGTAACATGTGAGAGAGACCACAGATAAGAAAACATAAAATCATCACAAAACATAAGGTACACATGTAATGATACATACAAAAGAGACTTTTTTAACCTGATTTACCTAATCTAGAGCTACATCCACAAAATGTTGTAATTTATTCTATTAATCAAATGGAAAGTTACATCTTGCAAACTCATCTGTTGCAATTTTCCACAAACCTTATGCCTCTTTTATAGAGAGCATTTTCTAAACAAAACAAGCTTAATCCTCAAGGCGCTATATTACTCGACATAACTCCTTTGGGCCGTTAGCCGACAACAACTCAAGTTACTGTTTTCTACCTCTGTATTTGTGTATACGTCAAACTTATGCATTCATCCTAGACTCTAACATAAGCTATCGAATAAGTTACCGATGGGTGTTATTATATAGGTAAAAGCACTATATCCATACTAACATCAAAATCTAGCTGCTGTCACATTTTATGGAGAGCTTATTAGTATAATAACATAGGCAGAGTTAAAACGAGTTGGGAAGTTAAAAAGGCAGAGATCAATTTCTCTAGAATTTACTAGCTTAACTAGCTTAACAAAGTTTCTTCCCATCTTTCCACTGTACCTAAAAACAATGGCATAGACCTTTATATATAAAACTGAGTTTGGTCAAGGGTTTGTAAAATTATAGAGATCTCTAAAAGCTCAATATACTCTGCACTGATTTCTGTTATAATACTTAGGTTTTTCTCCGATTTGCCAAATTATAGATACCTGATTGTATTTGCAGTAAGTCAGGAAATATATTAAACCCTCATATATGTATTCAATATCTTAAGTGAGAGTAGTGTTCCTAATTTCTACAGAGATGGTTGCTATCATAGACATTTGTTCAAAATGTAGACAATAAGGAGATACTCATGCCAACATCGCTGTCATGATTAGATTTTCCAAAACACAACCAGAAAGGATAACTTATGTAGTTATACACTTCTCTGGTCATACAGAGGATTACGCTTACCTAAAAAAAACGATCCTCGGGAGAGCATATGTCATATACGCAAAAAAATCGTGGCATTTAAAACCTATACAAATATCTTCACAGGGGTCAAAATCTATTTGTTGCGACCGAGATACAAAACGGTAGTCTACCTATAGATCTCATGCGATTTGTTGTGATCTAAGTAAAGAAATACCTGGAATAGTTCTGTCCCAGTTAGGATGATAAAGACATAAATAATAAAAATATACAACATGTGATTTGACGGCGTTTTAATACTAGGTATTCATACTATAACAACTTAATAGTGAAATAAATATATGTATATCAAAATATATATAGCAGGAGAATACTTACTCAGATCTAGCATCTAGCAATCCTTTCACCTCGCATTCGATCCAGTGTACGGTCAGCAGAAGAGTAAAATACATATAGATCAAGATATAAATTACTACAATATTACTAGGGTGACAGTTGCTGAATCGCTTACCAGCTATCTGATTGTAAAGATCATTTCCTACTGGCCATCCCATCGCTTACCCGTGGTAAACGCTTAATGGAGATCGCTCTCGTTCTCTCTCTCGGGTAGATCGACTCTCATAACCCTTTCAGATAAGAAGTATAATGATCACAGCTTCAAACCAAATAAAAATACAACAGAAGATTATCTACCCTCCCAACTGTTATCACGACTTATGCACCAACCCCTACATCTGCAGGAAACATTATTGAAAGAAACTGAACTCCAAAAGAAAATCTATCGCCTTCCCATCTTAGAGATGCTCATTATTCTATCGCCGAGATGGATGTTACCTTATCACAGACATGATCCCCTTTTCTATTGCCCAGCTTTTTCTTTCTTCTACAGCGTAGAACTTATATATATTTTTAAGAGCTAAAGCCCCGTGGCAACTCTTGTAGCGCTCCATAACTGTTATGGGGACAAAACTCCTTCGAAAACTCAAGCTTGGCACAAGGGCCTTTTCTTTCCTCCGAAAAACCCTTAGGTTAGAATCCCATATGTCATTTGGAGATTGTGGTTCTCATGCCACCAATGCCAAATATTTAAAAGATGGTCAAAAGTAATAATGAGGACTGCAGCTACTAAAGCTCCACTCCTTCAAACTGGATCGTGGAAATCTGCCGGAAGTTTCACCATATACTTTATGTGGATCAAGGGGACAAACACCGCAACGATCTCTCAAGAGTTTGTCCAGGTTCTTCAAATGGTTGACAGACGACAGCTATGGGATTTAGGGGTCCTCTTCCAACTTGGAAGACATCACCCAAGGAACTCTCCATGGTGTTCCTCAAAAAGCGAAGTAGTGTTTTATCTCGAGTTCGAGACTTTTAATAAGCTATATCTTTAACCTTTTATGTAAAACAGATCCTTCATACCACTCCCCATTACTCCCACCGTTCGACTATAATAATGGCTGATCGCCCCACTTCAACATAAAATAGGGAAGCAAAAACCCTATAACTTTGCTTACGCCTATGTTTTAAATAAATAAATATATAAATAGCGATCTCTCCTTTACGAGGTTTCTAAAAACTCTTTAATTAAATATATATGTGCTTGGATGTAAAATGTATACTTTGTGTAAGAGTTTATAAGTATATAAATTGTGTATCAGCAATTCTATGCAATGTAAAGTACATTTTGTAAATAAATATGAAATCTCTTATTAATATTAGAAATTCTTCTATACATGAGACATTGCTTGATCCTCGCACCTTCTATATATATATATATACATAAACCAAGTACAAGGTTTAATATTTATGTCAATTCATTGTTTATAAAAAATATAATTATTTATAATTAATATCATTTAAAGTGATGGCTTAAATTAGAAGGGTTTACTTATGTGCTTACTATACATTAATAAGTAGATGCAACACATATTTTATCATAGCCATATAAAATGTATATTTCAATACCTATTTTGCAATTTATTCGTAACATACCTATGTATACATATAAGTTACTTTTCTTGTATTATAATGACAACTATTTATAATAAATCCTTTGTATGTATATAGCATTTATCCATTTATATAAATTTTCATAAAACAATTTATAGTCATATAAATATATAAATATAGATAGCTTGTTTTGTGTCATCAAGACATAATTTATCATTCGAGATTCTCCAATATGTGAAAAGACTTTCCTTCTTGTTTTTAATGATACCCTTAGGTATTTTCTGTAAGTATTCAAAATGATATATAGGATAAACCTTTTATAAATATACATATGAGACATACATATATATAGATGGTATCCCAATAGTTATCACAACTATTTATCTATCTTTCATAACTCTACAAGGTACTCACATTTAAATATTTATCATATTCATTTAATAGTGACCTTAACTATTTACATATAATTATATATATAATATCCACCACTATATATATATATATATATACAAATATATATGTATAATTTATCTTTATGGCTTAATCATAATAGGACTAAAATAACTTAGGCCATAGTATCTTAGCTAGATATTTTGAGGTGAGTAATAATCCTACTAGGATGAACTTATATCCCAACCCATCATAATTCAATATGATAAGTTATGATATGGTCAACCAACACATGGATCCCTAGTCATTATATTTTCTTATAGTGGGTTTTGTTACTTATCGTTTAGTCGCATTATGATTCTTTAATCTTCTAGGCTTAAACTAAGACTTGTAAACATAACACTAGCTCGAGGTCCACTGGTGGGGCCTTGGCCTTGAGCTCCTCACCAAGGCCGCTTACACAATCCATAATTATATTTACAAAAATAATAACAATAGGGGACAAATTGGAGGGATGTTACATCCTCCTCCCGTTAAGAATAACACTGTCCCCGGTGTTCAACCGTTTGTCTTCCGCATCCTTACATCATCTTTTGGTTGCTTCGTTCTTCTGCTTTGTTCATCTTCACCTTTTCGTAATTTTCGCAAGCTCTTATCACTTTATATCGTGCACATTATATAGATCATACAAGATCTTCCAACGTTATTTAGCATAACATAAGTATACAAACTTCCAAAACAGTAATGTTCATCATTCTTCCTCATCCTTGAGGGGATATTTGCTTACTCTAACATTCATAACATTCACTCCTGAATACATCTCATAGTCTAGTTACTAGACAAATCATTAATATTTGCTTATATCATAAAACAATTCTCGCAACAAAACTTTGTTGATCATCAAATTGTTTTGTACTTCAGCAATCATGGAGACTTGAATACAAAACTCTTATGTACTTCAGCAGTCATGGAGACTTTCATACATATCATGCTCATGTACTTCAACAATATATAGAATTGTATACATAACACTTTTTTGTACTTCAACAATCATGGAGACTTGCATACAAAGTTCTCTTTGATACTTCAACAATCATGGAGACTTGCATACAAAACACGAGCATTTTGCAACTCATTAGGAAAATTTGACAATCTTACTCTGCAACTCAACATAGTGTCCCCTCATCGAATCTCCTGTGTGCAATTTCCAGCAAAACGATAAGCTAAGTTCTCTAGTTAGAGAACCTCTTGTGTGTTCCGTCCTATAACACCACAAGGAAATATCATGAGCTCTTCCTCTTCTCATTTCGATGGATATAAAGATTGCCTAGGTCTTTTGGGTCAGTATAACATTCAATGAGCACTCCACCTACTCTATTCCACTTCCGTGGGGAACATGACCAAAATTTAGGGTAGTTGTCCCATAACAACAACTAGTTACTGAGTGCGAGATACAGTCACTCTACCTGAGTCCAGGAAATTATCCTTTTTCCCCTCAAACCTTCTCGTTTGAGTCCAGGAAATTTACTTAATAACAATCATTTGCATGCCACATAAAACATAATAGTAGAAAAATATTAAAAATATATTGACCTATCATATGATTACACATCATCAATCATAAGTTTTACCACCAATCGTGATTCGTAAAATACTGAAAATAAAATGTAAAGTGAATTATTACTTACTTTTGAGCAATTTAGCTCAACTTATCTGTATAAGTGCTTTTATAATCGACGTTCCTCCTTGATCATGTCATCAGTCGAAGTTAAGATTACTTCCTGAAATTTTAGTATAAAGAAAAATTTCTTTGCTTCAATTGCTCAACAATTGAACACATTAGTGCCATAGCATTATACACATGCTCATTCAATTAATTTGTGCATTCTCTTCACTTCATCGCGATGTAAACTCTTCAATATCCTTAATGTGACTTAATGTGAGTTTGAGATCAAATCTATTGAAAACATGTTAGTATCATAGTTCAAACATTTAGTTTCATATAGATTCATTTCAAATTGAGATTTATCATCTAACGATTCTAATAAACTTTTAGATGTTAAAAGATCCTATGTTCAATCAATCACAACAAAATTAGGATCCTTCTTTTCCGATAATCAAACTGCTATTATTAACAAGACCCTTTAACTTGATGCGTGCCAATCTTTTATTAGATGATATAACAAATCCTACCAAGAGTCTGTCTATGAAGAAAATAATTAGATTCGTATGCATTCTAAAATAAGTTCACTTAAACTTTTAGGAATACTGCTATACAATAATACGTTTTTAGGCCTTTCCTTAAAATTCTAATAACGATAAGAAATTATGAAATGAAATATAATTGATGTTAAGTAATAATATCTTAAAATGACGATTTTTTTTTCATAAGCAAGAATAATATTCAAACACATCCGTCATCTTGTCACATGAATTCATCCATAAATTTTGACCTAATATGTAAATTTTATTCTGGCTACCAATACTCAAGGATAGAAATTCCTTAGGTGTCTATATAACATTGGTTCACGGAAGAAAACGAAAAAGAGTCGACTCATATTTTTCAACTACCAAAACCTAAGTAAAATGATATTCAAAGAATGCACCTAACAATATGTAGCTAGAATTTATTACTCCCTAATTTAGACAAGTGTAAAAAATATATATGAGTGCAACATTTTCCGATATAGCTTTACATGAAACTGTCGTAACAACTATGCAATACTAACTCAGATATAGTTATTGTAATTCAATATGCTTAAGTAACTTCGCCTAACCGAACGAGCTCACTTATTTGGAGTATACTAGTAAAACTATACCCTAACCAATTGAAGCTCATAGGTAGTGCGCTTACTAATAAAATTTCAACAACTAGAATGCAAAATACGAAAATTTTGAATTCAAAATAAGCGGCATGTCCACAACATTTTTCATAATCCTTTGCACTAATACGGAATTCATTTCAACAAGTTACTACTTTTCACAACAATACCATACAACAATGTAAGTATTTGCATATAGAAAAATAAAAACTCATAATAAAGGAAGTCATACCTGATTCAAAAATTTGTAGAAAAACAATGATGGAGTACTTATCTTTTACTTTTTTAGAGAACTTGGAATTTTAAACTCCGTCAACATTACTCCCTCGTACAATCGGGTCTATGCATCCAAAACAAAACAAAACAAATTGATTGATTAGTTTATCAACCTTCATGCTTTACTCATTCCATGTTGATCCCAATAGGGCCAAGTGCTGTAACCTAATGCTCTGATACCATATGTCACGAAGCCAAATTTCTAAGTCAGTAATTTGGTAAATTAAAAAAATATTTACCATGAACATTAATAATGAAGTATGAGATATACTATTTTCTCTTAAACATAAAATCGGATACTGTAATATACCTAAAATCTTACATTTATGTGAAATTTCAAAAATGAAGTTTTGAAATGTCTACTAAATCATTAATACTACATTGAGGTAAAATGTGAGACAAGTTTATTTGCTCTTCAAATTAGGTTCCATACAATCCTTTAGTTTGTATGTTAGTACTATTATAACAAAGGACATACCTAATACTTATTCAAATCTAAGAGTGATCTCTAATAGAAGATGATGAATCTTACCGATAATCTATCATTTTATATAAGTATCTTTTGCTTGTTATGTAGTTGTTTAATAACTCTTTAATAATAACCACTTCTTACAATCCATGGATTAACATGAAAGCAGATTCTCTTCCCTAATTTATAATAAGACTTTGTTTATATTAAGGATCGTAAAGTAGTTGTTCTTGCAGCGGTATAATGACTATAAATGTTTTCAACATTTTGATCACATAGATACACATTCCTATGTATTCACAATACAATCCTTAATTCTAACTTTATATAAAATAACATGTGCATGTTTTACAGGTTTATAAGAACTTAGAGCCATATGCATTTAGTTTAATGACAAAACCATCACATAATTGGCACATAGTAACATGTGAGAGAGACCACACATAAGAAAACATAAAATCATCACAAAACATAAGGTACACATGTATTGACACATACAAAAGATACTTTTTTATAATGGTTTACACAATCTAGGGCTACCTCCACAAAAAGTTGTAATTTATTCTATTAATCAAATGGAAAGTTACATCTTTCAAACTCAGCTATTGCAATTTTCCACAAACCTTATGCCTCTTTTATAGAGAGCATTTTCTAAACAAAACAAGCGTAATCCACAAGGCGCTATATTACTCGACAAAACTCCCTTGGGCCGTTAGCCGACAACAACTCAAGTTACTATTTTCTACCTCTGTATTTTTGTATACATCAAAGTTATGCATTCATCCTAGACTTTAACATAAGCTATCGAATAAGTTACCGATGGGTGTTATTATATAGGTAAAAGCATTATATCCATACTAACATCAAAATCTAGCTGTTTTCGCATTTTAAGGAGAACTTATTAGTGTAATAACATAGGTAGAGTTAAAACGAGTTGGGAAAGCTAAAAAGGCAGAGATCAATTTCTCTAGTATATACAAGCTTAACAAAGTTTCTTCGCGTCTTTCCACTCTACCTAAACACAATGGCATAGACCTTTATATATAAAACTGAGTTTGGTCAAGGGTTTGTAAAATTATAGAGATCTCTAAAAGCTCAATAAACTCCGCACTGATTTCTCTTATAATACTTAGGTTTTTCTCTGATTTGCCAAATTATAGAGAGCTGATTGTATTTGCAGTAAGTTAGGAAATATATTAAACCCTCATATATGTATTCAAGATCTTAAGTGAGAGTAGTGTTCCTAATTTCTACAGAGATGGTTGCTATCATGGACATTTGTTCAAAATGTAGACAATAAGGAGATACTCATACCAACATAGTTGTCATGATTAGATTTTCCAAAACACAACCATAAAGGATAAATTATGTAGTTATGCACTTCTCTGGTTCATACAGAGGATTACTCTTACCTAAACAAAAGGATCCTCGGGACAACATATGTCATATACCCAAAAAAATCATGGCATTTAAAACCTATACCGATATCTTCACAGGGATCAAACTCTATTTGCTACGACCGAGATACAAAACGGTGGTCTACCTACGGATCTCATGCGATTTGTTGTGATCTAAGTAAATAAATACCTGGAATAGTTCTTTTCCAGTTAGGATGACAGAGACATAAATAAAAATATACATGTGATTCGACGACGTTTTAATACTACGTATTCATACTAGAACAACTTACGGTGTTACATACAGATCCACTAACACTATGTTTTCCCAAAATATTAGATAGTAGCTATTATACATCAATACAGTCTATTCTCTAGTTCACATTCGATCAACGCATTTAACAGAGAAAGAAATATTGTGTATATCAAAATATATACAACAGGAGAATACTTACTGAGATCTAGCATGTAGCAATCCTTTCACCTCGCATTTGATCCAGTGTACCAGTAGAAGAGTAAAATACATATAGATCAAGATATAGATTACTACAAGGTTACTAGGGTGACAGTCGCTGAATTGCTTACCAGCTATCTGATTGTAAAGATCATTTCGTGCTGGCCATCCCATTGCTTACCCATGGTAAACCCTTAATGGAGATCACTCTCGTTCTCTCTCTCGGGTAGATCGCATCTCATAAATATTTAATAGAAGAAGTCTAATGATCACATCTTCACACCAAATAAAAATATAGCAGAAGATTATCTACCCTCCCAACTGTTATCACGACTTATGCACCAAACCCTACATCTGCAAGAAAAATTATTGAAAGAAACTGAACTCCAAAAGAAAATATATCGGCTTTCCATATTAGAGATGTTCATTATTCTATCGTTGAGATGGATGTTACCCTATCACAAAGATGATTCCCTTTTCTATTGCCCAGCTTTTTATTTCTTCTACAACGTATAACATATATAGTTTTTGAGACCTGAAGCCCTGTGGCAACTCTTGTAGCGCTCCGTAACAGTTATGGGGACAAAACTCCTCCAAAAACTCAATCTTGGCGCAACGACCTTTTCTTTCCTCCGAAAAACCCTTAGGTTAGAATCCCATCTGTCATTTGGAGATCGTGGTTCTCATGCCACCAGTGCCAAATATTTAAAAGATGGTCAAAAGTAGTAATGAGGACTGCAGCTACTAAGGCTCCACTCCTTCCAACCGGATCGTGGAAATCAGCCGAAATTTTCACCATATACTTTATGTGGATCAAGGGGACAAACACCCCAACGATATCTCAAGATATTTTCCACGTTATTCAAATGATTGACAGATGGAAGCTATGGGACTTAGGGGTCCTCTTCCACCTTGGAAGACATCACCCAAGGAGCTCTCCACGGTGTTCCTCAAAAAACGAAGTAGTGTTTGATCCCGAGTTCGAGACTTTTAATAAGCTAGATCTTTAACCTTTTATGTAAAATAAATCCTTCATACCACTCCCCATGACTGCCCTGACTGTTTGACTATAATAATGGCGTATCGCCCCACTTCAACATAAAATAGGGAAGCAAAAGTGCTATAACTTAGGATTACGCCTATGTTTTAAATAAATAAATATATAAATAGCGATCTCTCCTTTACGAGGTTTCTAAAAACTCTTTAATTAAATATATATGTGTTTGGATGTAAAATGTATACTTTGGGTAAGAGTTTATAAGTATATAAATTGTGTATCAGCAATTCTATGCCATGTAAAGTTCATTTTTTAAATAAATGTGAAATCTCATATTAATATTAGAAATTCTTATATACATGAGACATTGCTCGATCCTCTCACCTTCTATATATATGTATGCATAAACCAAGTACAAGGTTTAATATCTATGTCAATTCATTGTTTATAAAAAAATATAATTATTTATAATTAATATCATTTAAAGTGATGGCTTAAATTAGAAGGGTTTACTTATGTGCTTAATGTACATTAATAAGTAGATGCAACAAATATTTCATCATAACTATATAACATGTATATTTCAAATTTGCAATTTATTCGTAACATACCTATGTATACATATAAGTTACTTTTCTTGTATTATAATTACAACTATTTATAATAAATCCTTTGTATGTATATAACACTTATCTGTGTATACAAATTTTCATAAAATAATTTATAGTCATATAAATATATAAATATAGATAGCTTGTTTTGTGTCATCAAGACATAATTTATCATTCGAGAGTCTCCAATATGTGAAAAGAACTTCCTTCTTGTTTTTAATGATACCCTTAGGTATTTTCTCTAAGTATTCAAAATGATATTTAGGATAAACCTTTTATAAATATACATATAAGACATACATATATATAGATGGTATCCAAATAGTTATCACAACTATTTATTTATCTTTCATAACTTTGTAAGGTAATCACAATTAAATATTTATCATATTCATTTAATAATGACCATAACTATTTATATATAATTATATATATAATATCCACCACTATATATATAAAAATATATATATATAATTTATCTTCATGGTTGAATCATAATAGGACTAAAATAACTTAGGCCATATTATCTTAGCTACATATTTTAAGGTGAATAATAATCCTACTAGAATGAACTTATATCCCAACCCATCATAATTCAATATGATAAGTCATGATATAGTCAACCAACACATGACTCCCAGTCATTATCTTTTGTTATACGTGGGTTTTGTTACTTATCATTTGGTCGCATTACGATTCTTTAATCTTCTAGGCTTAAACTAAGACTTGTAAACATAACACTAGCTCGAGGAGCACTGGTGGGGCCTTGGCCTTGAGCTCCTCACCAAGGCCGCTTACACAATTCATAATTATATTTACAAAAATAATAACAATAGGGGTCAAATTGGAGGGATGTTACATCCTCCTCCCCTTAAGACTAACACCGTCCTTGGTGTTCAACCATTTGTCTTTCACATCTTTACATCATCTTTTGGTTGCTTCATTCTTCTCCTTTGTTCATCTTCAGCTTTTTGTCATTTCTACAAGCTCTTATCACTTTATATCCTGCACATTATATAGATCATACAAGATCTTCCAACGTTATTTAGCATAACATAAGTATGCAAAATTCCAAAATAGTAATGTTCATCATTCTTCCTCATCCTTGAAGGGATATTTGCTTACTCTAACATTCATAACATTCACTCCTAAATACATCTCGTAGTCTAGTTACCAAACAAATCATTAATATTTGCTTATATCATAAAACAATTCTTGCAACAAAACTTTGTTGATCATCAAACTCTTTTGTACTTCAGCAATCATGGAGACTTGCATACAAAACTCTTATGTACTTCAGCAATCATGGAGACTTGCAAACCACGGGGGCTTCACTCAATAAACCGCTATCATAGCACGTTCGATCGTGGCGTATGAAACAATACCCTAATTTCACTAAATATTGGAAAATACCTTCCAAAATCGTTTTCTTTAAGCCCCTCCCAATATGCCTTCCCAATTTAAAAAAACCCCTGTTTTCACTAGATATTGTATATATCAATTTTTTCTTTAACATTTTTTATACCCCTTTATATTTCTACCTAGTATATTGATATGATACCCCTCTTATGACTCCACATGCATTCTACAATGCACCTTGCTTATTTCGATGTATATTGTGGATGCACATTACTTCACCCACAATGCAATTACTCAACCACATATCATTATGATTTGAAACATCTAATGGTCTAATGAAGAGATAGGAGATCACTTCTTGTATGTCACTAGAGCCAATGCACATACTACAACATTTAGATTGCATGTTGCAGTTCCCCAATCGCTGACTAAGCCTATTGTGGGCTAGGTATCCAAGCCCCCAGGGCTTGTAACAAGCTATAGGAGGATGACTAAACCTCCCAAGGCCTGTAATAGGCATGAGTGGTTGGGTATTCAGGCCCCCAAGGCCTATCGAGGGCCTATAACAGGCCCTGGAGGCTTAGAGCCTCCTAAGGCTATTGGTAACAATTGGCTGAGTTCTATTGGTAACAATTGGCTGTCAATGACCATTGTCTCTCAACTATGATCGACTGGAAACCCACTTCACCACGAAACCCCTAGCCTTAAGCATGCCTCAAGACGCGATTTCCCTGCATAAGCCTGAGCGTTTCCTCAACCAGATTTCTCATGTGGCCATGATCCCGCCATCTCCATTTGGCGGATATTTGTCAGGCCGCCCATATAAAAAAGACCCCAAAGTAGTTTTGTATTGTTACATTAAATAAAAAAAACCCTTTGCCCCTTAATATATAAGCAATATAATTTTTAGGTTTTCATGAATATTTAATACCACAATATGAATGAACGTGGTATTATATTGCCTTCTAGTGAAGCCCCCGTGTTGCAAACATATCCTGCTCATGTACTTCGGCAATATATAGACTTACATACATAGCACTTATTTGTATTTCAACAATCATGGAGACTTGCATACAAAACACTAGCCTTCTGCAACTCATCAAGAAAATTTGACAGTCTTACTCTGCAACTCAAAACATAGCTTCCCCTCATCAAATCTCTTGTGTGCAATTTTCAGCATAACCACAAGCTAAGTTCTCTCGTTAGAGAACCTCTTGTGTGTTCCATCCTAACACCACAAGGAAATATCATGAGCTCTTCCTCTGTTCGTTTCGATGGATATAAATATTTCCTAGGTCTTTTGGGTCAGTATAACATTCAACAAGCACTCCACCTACTATGTTCCACTTTTGTGGGGAACATGACCATAATTTAGGGTAGTTGTACTATAACAACAGCTAGTTACTAAGTGTGAGATGCAGTCCCTCTGCCTCAGTCCAGGAAATTATCCTTTTTCCCCTTAAACCTTCTCGTTTGAGTCTAGGAAATTTACTTAATAACAATCATTTGCATCCCACAGACAACATAATAGTAGGGAAATATTAAAAATATATTCACCTATCATATGATTACACATCATCAATCATAAGTTTTACCACCAATCATGATTCGTAAAATCTTGAAAATAAAATGTAAAGTAAATTATTACTTACTTTTGAGTGATTTAACTCAACTTATCTTTATAAGTGATTTTATAATCAACGTTCCTGCTTGATCATGTCATCAGTCAAAGTTAAGATTACTTCCTGAAATGTTAGTATAAAGAATTTTTTTTTTGCTTCAATTGCTCAATAGTTGAACACATTAGTTCCATAGCATTATACGCATGTTCGTTCAATTAACTTGTGCATTCTCTTCACTTCATCGCGATATAAACTCTTCAATATCCTTAATGTGACTTAATGTGAGTCTGAGATCAAATCTGCTGAAAACATGTTAGTATCATAGTTCAAACATTTAGTTTCATATAGATTCATTTCAAATTGAGACTTATAATCTAACAATTCTAATAAAATTTTAGATGTTAAAAGATCCTATGTTCAACCAATCACAACAAAATTAGGATCCTTCTTTTCCGATAATCAAAGTGCTACTATTAACAAGACCCTTTAACTTGATGCACGTCAATCTTTTATTAGAAGATATAACAAATCCTACCAAGAGTCTATTTATGAAGAAAATAATTAGATTCGTATGCATTCTAAAATAAGTTCACTTAAACTTTTAGGAATACTGCTATACAATAATACATTTTTAGGCCTTTCCTTAAAATTCTAATAGCGATAAGAAGTTCTAAAATGAAATATAATTGATGTTAAGTAATAATATATTAAAATGACGATTTTTTTTTCATAAGCAAGAATAATATTCAAACACATCCGTCATGTTTTCACATGAATTCGTCCATAACGTTTGACCTAATATGTCAATTTTATTCTCACTACCAATTCTCAAGGATAGCAATTACTTAGGTGTCTCTATACCATTGGTTCACGGAAGAAAACAAAAAAGAGTCGACTCATATTTTTCAACTACCAAAATCTAAGTAAAATGATGTTCAAAGATTGCACCTAACAATATGTAGCTATAATATCTTACTCCCTAATTTAGACAAGTGTCAAAAATATATATGAGTGCAACATTTTCCGATATAGCTTTACATGAAACCATCGTAACAATTATGCAATACTAACTAAGATATAGTTATTGTAATTGAAGATGCTTAAGTAACTTTCCCTAACTAAACGAGCTCACTTCTTTGGCGTATACTAGTAAAACTATACCCTAACCAATTGAAGCTCATAGGTAGTGCGCTTAGTAATAAAATTTCAACAACTAGAATGCAAATTAAATGATACTTCTACGAAATTTTTCAATTCAAAATAAGCAGCATGTCCACAACATTTTTCATAATCCTTTGCACAAATACGGAATTCATTTCAACAAGTTACTACTTTTCAGAACAATACCATACAACAATGTAAGTATTTGCACATAGCAAAGGAAAAACTCATAATAAAGGAAAACATAACTGATTCAAAATTTTGTAAAAAAATAATGATGGAATACTTATCTTTTACTCCTTTAGAGAAATTGGAATTTTAAACTCCATCAACATCACTCCCTCGTACAATCGAGTCCATGCATCCAAAATAAAAACAAAACAAATTGATTGATTAGTTTATCAACCTTCATGCTTTACTCATTCAATGTTGAGCCCAATAGGGCCAAGTGCTGTAACCTAACGCTCTGATACCATATGTCACGAACCCAAATTTCTAAGTTAGTAATTTTGGTAAATTTTCAAAAGTTTTACCATGAACATTAATAATGAAGTCTGAGATATACTAGTTTCTCTTAAACATAAAGTCGGATACTGTAATATACCTAAAATCTTACATTAGCATTTATGTGAAATTTCAAGAATGAAGTTTTGAAATGTCTACGAAATCATTAATACTTCATTGAGGTAAAATGTGAGACAAGTTTATTTGCTCTTCAACTTAAGTTCCATACAATCCTTTAGTTTGTATGTTAGTACTAATATAACTAAAGACATACCTAATACTTATTCAAATATAAGAGTGATCTCTAATAAAAGATGATGAATCTTACCGATAATCTATCATTTTTTATAAGTATCTTTTGCATCTTATGTAGTAGTGTAATAACTCTTTAATAATAACCACTTCTTACAATCCATTGCTTAACACGAAAGAAGATTCTCTTCCCTAATTTATAATAAGACTTTGTTTATATTAAGCATCGTAAAGTAGTTGTTCTTGCAGTAGTATAATGACTATAAATTTCTTCAACATTCTGATCACGTAGATACCCATTCCTATGTATTCACAATACAACCCTTAATTCTAACTTGATATAAAAATAACATGTGCATGTTTTGCAGGTTTATAAGAACTTAGAGCTAGATGCATTTAGTTTAATGACAAAACCAGCACATAATTGGCACATAATAACATGTGAGAGAGACCACACATAAGAAAACATAAAATCATCACAAAATATAAAGTACACATGCAATGACACATACAAAAGAGACTTTTTTAACATGATTCACCCAATCTAGGGCTAAGTCCACAAAAGGTTGTAATTTATTCTATTAATCAAATGAAAAGTTACATCTTGCAAACTCAGCTGTTGCAATTTTCCACAAACCTTATGCCTCTTTTTATAGAGAGCATTTTCTAAACAAAACAAGCTTAATCCTCAAGGCGCTATAATACTCGACATAACTCCTTTGGGTTGTTAGCGGACAACAACTCAAGTTATTGTTTTCTACCTCTGTATTTTTGTATACGTCCAAAGTTATGCATTCATCCTAGACTCTAACATAAGCTATCGAATAAGTTACTGATGGGTGTTATTATATAGGTAAAATCATTATATCCATACTAACATCAAAATCTAGTTGTTGTCACATTTTAAGGAGAGCTTATTAGTATAATAACATAGGCAGAGTTAAAACGAGTTGGGAAACCTAAAAAGGCAGACATCAATTTATATAGTAATTTACTAGCTTAACAAAGTTTCTTCCCGTCTTTCCACTCTACCTAAAAAAAATGGAATAGACCTTTATATATAAAACTAAGTTTGGTCGAGGGTTTGTAAAATTATAGAGATCTCTAAAAGCTCAATAAACTCTGCACTGATTTCTGTTATAATACTTTGGTTTTTCTCCTATTTTCCAAATTATAGATAACTGATTGTATTTGCAGTAAGTTAGGAAATATATTAAACCCTCATACATGTATTCAAGATCTTAAGTGAGAGTAGTGTTCCTAATTTCTACAGAGATCGTTGCTATCACGGACATTTGTTAAAAATTTAGACAATAAGGAGATACTCATACCAACATCGTTGTCATGATTAGATTTTCCAAAACACAACCAGAAAGGATAACTTATGTAGTTATGCACTTCTTCGTTCATACAGAGGATTACGCTTACCTAAACAAACGGATCCTCGGGAGAGCATATGTCATATACCCAAAAAAATCATGGCATTCAAAACCTATACCAATATCTTCACAGGGGTCAAAATCTATTTGCTGCAACCGAGATACAAAACGGTAGTCTACCTACATATCTCATGCGATTTGTTGTGATCTAAGTAAATAAATACCTGGAATAATTCTCTTCGAGTTCGGATGACAAAGACATAAATAAAAATATACATATGATTTGACAGCGTTTTAATACTAGGTATTCATACTAGAACAACTTACGGTGTTACAAACAGAGTCATTAACACTACGTTTTCCCAAAATATCAGACAGTAGCTATTATACATCAATACAGTCTATTCTCTACTTCACATTCGATCAACGCATTTAATAGAGAAAGAAATATATGTATATCAAAATATATACAGTAGGAGAATACTTACTAAGATCTAGCATCTAGCAATCCTTTCACCTCGCATTCGATCCAGTGTACTAGCAGAAGAGTAAAATACATATAGATCAAGATATAAATTACTACAAGATTACTAGGGTGACAGCCACCGAATCGCTTACCAGCTATCTGATTGTAAAGATCATTTCCTGATGGTCATCCCATTGCTTACCCGTGGCAAACCCTTAATGCAAATTGCTCTCGTTCTCTCTCTAGGGTAGATCGCCTCTCATAATGCTTTCAGAGAAGAAGTTTAATGATCACAGCTTCACACCAATTAAAAATAAAGCAGAAGATTATCTACCCTCCCAACTGTTATCACGACTTATGCACCAAACCCTACATCTGTAGGAAAAATTATTGAAAGAGACTGAACTCCAAAAGAAAATCTATCGCCTTCCCATCTCAGAGATGCTCATTATTCTATCGCCGAGATGGATGTTACCCTATTACACAGATGATCTCCTTTTCTATTGCCCAGTTTTTTCTTTCTTCTGCAGGATATAACATATATATATTTTTAAGACCTGAAGACCCGTGGCAACTCTTGTAGCGATCCATAACAGTTACGGGGACAAAACTCCTCTGAAAACTCAATCTTGGTGCAACGGCCTTTTCTTTCCTCCGAAAAATCCTTAGGTTATAATCCCATATGTCATTTGGAGATCGTGGTTCTCATTCAACCAGTGCCAAATATTTAAAAGATGGCCAAAAGTATTAATGAGTACTGCAGCTACTAAGGCTCCACTCCTTCCAACTGGATCGTGGAAATCAGCCGAAATTCTCACCATACACTTTATGTGGATCAAGGGGACAAACACCCCAACGATCTCTCAAGATATTGTCCATGTTTTTCAAACGGTTGACATATGACAGCTATGGGATTTAGGGGTCCTCTTCCACCTTGGAAGACATCACCAAAGGAGCTCTCCACGGTGTTCCTCAAAAAGTGAAGTAGTGTTTGATCTCGAGTTCGAGACTTTTAATAAGCTATATCTTTAACCTTTTATGTAAAACAAATCCTTCATACCACTCCCCATGACTTCCCTGACTGTTCGACTATAATAATGGCGAATCTCCCCACTTCAACATAAAAGAGGGAAGCAAAAACCCTATAACTTAGACTTACGCCTATGTTTTAAATAAATAAATATATAAATAGCGATCTCTCCTTTACGATGTTTCATAAAACTCTTTATTTAAATATATATGTGTTTGGATGTAAAATGTATACTTTGTGTAAGAGTTTATAAGTATATAAATTGTGTATCAGCAATTCTATGCCATGTAAAGTTCATTTTTTAAAGAAATATGAAATCTCATATTACTAGCAAGCCATATTAATAATTAATATGGCTTATATACGCCGTTCGGCGTATATCAACTATGGCTACAAATTTAAATAGGGTTGATATACGTCGAACGGCGTATATAAGCCATATTAATTATTAATATGGCTTGCTAGTTGACGGTCGACCGTGGATATATTTCGTGATTTTTAATATTAATATTATAATTAGAAAAATATTAATAATAATAAATGTTACTATTTTAAAATTATATTTTTATTTATAAAATATAGTTTTTCATAATTGCAATTAATAAATAATAATACTAACAAATATAATTTTAAATATTTTATACAAATAATTAGTTTATAATTATATGTTTAATAAATTATAAATAATTTAGAATAATAATTGAATATTTTGTAATAATCATTATTTAATTATAATAATAATAATAACATCTATTATTATGATTATTATTATTAATATTAAGAAGTAACAAATATAGAAATATATAATAATAATAATAATAATAAAATTTATTATTGTGTAAATATATAATAATAATAATAATAAAATTATTATTGTTCTATTGTGCATATAAACAATACAATGTGGAATAAGTTCTTGTAATAATAATAATGTTTTTATATCATCATTATTATTTTTATTGTTATTAAAAAAAGTATTATTATTATTAAAGTTGTTAATTTTCATTATAATAATAATAATAATAAGTATTAATATTTTTAAAATTATATTTTTATTTATAAAATAGTTTTTCATAATTGCAATTAATAAATAATAACATTAACAAATATAATTTTAAATATTTTATACAAATAATTAGTTTATAATTATATGTTTAATAAATTATAAATAATTTAAAATAATAATTGAATATTTTATAATAATAGTTATTTAGTTCTAATAATAATAATAACATCTATTATTATGATTATTATTATTAATATTAAGAAGTAACAAATATAGAAATATATAATATAATAAATAATATTAAAATTTATTATTGTGTAAATATATAATAATAATAATAATAAAATTATTATTGTTATATTGTGCATATAAACAATACAATGTGGAATAAGTTCTTATAATAATAATAATGTTTTTATATTATCATTATTATTTTTATTGTTATTAAAAAAATATTATTATTATTAAAATTGACAATTTTCATTATAAATTATTATCATTTTTTTGTTATAATTATATTTGTTTTTTTTGTTATAATAATTTTAATTAATAAATATATTAATTAAAATTATTTTTATTATAATTAATTATTAATTAATATTATTTTTTATTATTATTTCTTATTTTCATTTATATATTATAATTTTATAAAAATATAAAATAATAATAAAAAAGAAAAACAAGAAATAAGAGAATAAGAATATTTTTAGTATTATTACTATAAAATATTAAAAAATATATAAAAAAATAAGAAATAAGAAGATTGTTTTTTTTATTATTATTGTTATAAATAAGAAATATAATATATATTTAAATAAAAAATAATAATAAATGACAATAATTTAGAATGAGGATTGGTCATTATAATTAAAAATATACATATAAAAATATACAAGTTTTAATAATTAAAAATATACATATAAAAATATACAAGTTTTAAAATAATATTAATATTAATAATATTGGCAACCATGGTCAACCATCTTCTTTGTATCTCATTATGGTTAACCATGCTTGAGATTGGTTAACCATGGTTGAGCATGAATTGATTATGGTTGTTTATGGTTGACCATGGTTGACATTGTTAACTATGGTTGACTTTGGATGATAATTGTTGACTTTTGGTTTCCCATGGTTGATGTCATGGTTGAGCATGATTGATTATGGTTGTTTATGGTTGACCATGGTTGATTTTGGATGATAATGGACGACTTTTGGTTTACCATGGTTGATGTTGGCTATGGTTGAGCATTGTTGTGTTTTGTTTCTCATGGTTGACTTTTCTTAGCCATGATTGGATTTGGTTGACTTGCCTATGGTTTGCCATGGTTGATGATGGTTGACCATGGTTGAGCATGGGTGACTGGTTGACTTTGATTTACCATGGTCCGACTTTAGTTGACCATGGTTGGCTATGGTTGAACATGGTTTCTCATGGTTGACTATGTTTGATAATGGTTGACCATGGTTGACTTTGGTTGTTCATGGCCAACCATTGGTTGACTATGGTTGATTCTGGTTGTCCATGGTTGACTATGTTGTACCATTGTAAATAATGGTTTACCATGGTTGACTTTTGTTACTAATGGTTGACTTATGTTGACTTTAATTGCCATGGGCGACTTTGGTTGATCGTGGTTGACTTTAGTTGACCATGGTTGAAAATCATTGAATTTGGATGTTCACGGTTGACTTTAGTTGGCCATGGATGTTCATGGTTGAACATAGTTAACCATGGTTGAATTTAGTTGACCATGGTTGACTTTGGTTGCTTATGGCTATTCATGGTTGAATTTGGATGATTATGGCTGGCTTTGCTTCTGTTTGGTTGACTATGGTTGACCATGGTTAACCATGGTTGACTTTGGTTGGCTATGCCTGACCAAAGTTGACTTTGGCTAGCCAATGTTAACTTTGTCTGACCAAAGTTAACCATGGTTGACTTTGGTATAATTCTGGTTAATAATGCTTTATCATCATTGATTATGGTTTACTTTTAGTTGAATTTATTGACTTTGGTTGAATATGGTTGAATTTCGTTGACTATGGTCAAGCATGGTTGATTATGGTTGACTATGGTTGACCATGGTTTCCTCTGGTTGACCATGGTTTCTCTAGTTGACCATGCTTGACTTCAGTTAACCATGGTTGACTGTTGGTTGACCATGTTTGACTTTACTTTACGATGGTTGACTTAGGCTGATTATAGTAGACCATGGATCACTTCAGTTGAGTAGGGTTAACTTTTGGCTGGATTTGGTTAACTATGGTTGACCATGTTTGACTTTGGTTGAATATGGTTGACATCAGTTGACCAAAATTGACTTTGGTTTACTTTTGGTTGACCATGGTTAACTTTGGTTGATCATGGTTGAATTTGGATGACCATGGTTTGCTTTGGTTGACTTTGGATTACCATGGTTCACTACCACTGACCAGGGTTTACTTTGGTTGACCATAACTAAATTTTAGTTGACTATGGTTAACCATAGTCAACTATGGTTGTGCATGGTTGATTATGCTTGATTATGGTTCACCATGGTTGACTTTCATTGAGCAGGGTATGTATTGGTTGATCATGGTTGTAGTTGGTTGACTTTTGGTTTACCATCGTTGACTTTGGTTGACCTTTCATTAATTATGGTTGACCATGGTTGACTATGGGAGACCTTTCATTAATTATGGTTGACCATGGTTGACTATGGTTAACCATAGGTGACTTTGATTAACCACGACTGATCTTTGGTTGACCACGGTTTAATTTAGTTGGCCATGGTTGACTTTAGTTGACTATGGCTGAATCTAGTTGACTTTGGTTGACTATGGTTGGGCATGGTTAACTATAGTTGACTTTGGTCTACCATGGTTGACATTAGGTGGATTTGGTTAATATTTAGTTGACTTTCGTTGATCATGGTTGACCTTTGGTTGAATTTGGTGACTTTAGTTGAATATTGTTGACTTTGATTTACTATGGTTGACTTTGGTTCACTTTTGGTTGACCTCGGTTGATCATCGCTGACTTTGGTTGTCCATGGTTGACTTTAGCTTACCATGGTTGAATATGGTGATTATGGTTAACCACATGGTTGATTTTGGTTGACCATGCTTCACAATTGTTGACTATAATTGACTATCAACTATTATTGATGGTGTTATGGTTGTTCACGGTATTGCATGATTGTTCACTGTTTAACTATGGTAGTTCATGGTTGACTCTCTCCTTCACCATGCTTAACCAACTATGGTTGACTATGGTTGACCTTAGCTGGTTAACCATGGTTGTTCATGGTTGACCATTGTTGTTCATGGTTTACCATGGTTGTTCATGGATGGCCATGGTTATTCATGGTTGACCATGGGTGCCTTCATTTGACCATGGTTGAATTTAGTTGACATGGTTGAGCATGGTTGACTATAGTTGACTTTGGTTTATCATGGTTTATGTTAGTTGAATTTAGTCAACCTTTAGTTGACTTTGGCTTAGTAATGTTGACTATTGTTGACTCTTGGTTGACCACGGTTGACTTTGGTTAATCATATTTAAGTTTAGATGACCATGGCTCAATTTGGTTAACTTTAGTTTACCATGGTTGATGTTAGTAGACTTTGGTTTCCCTTTAGTTTACCATGGTTGATGTTAGTTAACTTTGGTTAACCTTTCGTTGACTTTGGTTGACCATGGTCAACTATGATTGACTTTAGTTGTTCATGGTTGGCTTTGGTAGACCAGGTTGAATTTTGGTTGGCTTTGGTTGAATATGGTTGACCATGATCAACTATGGTTGAACATAATTGAACATGGTTGACTTTGGTCCACCATGGCTGACAATGGGAGACTTTGTTTGAGCACGATTAACTTTTGTTAACTTTGGTGACTATGTCTTAGCTATTTAACTTTGTTAAATAGCTATGACATTTTATTTGGGATCATATTAATTGGGCTATTTTTGCTTGATTTTAGTTTAAAAATATAGTTGTACAAAACATTTGAATAATAGAATTATTTTTAAATAATTAAAAAAAACCACATTAATTAATTTAAATATAAACATTAATTTAAATATAAAAAATTGTAATTTTTTTTAACTTATTTTCAAATAAATGATTAATTTTCTTCTTCTAATGATATAGATATAATTATAAATACTTTCATAAAATAACAACTTTAATTTAAAATTAAGTTATTACTTTATTGCATTATTATTGATAATATTAATATTAAGTTATTATTTAGTATTATTGAACCATGAATAAGTTATCACTTTACTACATTATTGTTTGATAATATTAGGAAAAAAATATTTATTTAAAGTAATTTTCTATCATTAAAATTAGTAATAACAATATATTTATATAAAAATTTGATTTTAATTTAATTTAAAAATCACATTACTTTAATATTAGAAATTACATTATCTTATATCTTAAATATTATATTATTTAAAAAAAAAAAAATTAAATATAAATATATTACATTATTTAAAAAAAAATCAGTAAAATTTAAATATAAATACCACATACATGTGTAAAATCTGATCTTTTTTCTATAGATATTTTGAGAAATAAACTTATAAAATGATAAATTAAAAAATAAAAATTAATTCTTATATTTTATTGAATTATTGACAAAATTGATTTTAGAAAAACAACTTCTATTGAATTTAATATATATCAAATGATGTATCAATAATTTGAAACACTATTCAAGTAACTCATTTTCAAGTAAAAAAATTAAAGAATTAATAATGAAAAACCCAAAAAAACACATTGTAACTTTCTTTATAAATACACAAATTAAAATTAAAAGATAAATATTAAACTTATTATTAAAATAATAATAAATATTGAATCTTCTTAATTTTGATAAATAATGAATCTTTTAATTATGACAGAAGCTTAATTATATAATTTTTTGATAAACGTTATTGTTCACCACTTTTTTTCATTATGTTATATAATCTATTTTGTTCATTTAATTAATTGATCTTGATCATAAAATTATTTGGATAGCAACATTAAATTTTATAAAAGAACCTAATTTGTTATTATATAATTTAGCAAAATGTCTTCAATTTTTTTGAAACAATTTTAAAGTTACTCATTATTACTCTACTTCTACTTCTAAATTTGTTATCCCTCAATGCTAATCACAATAACTTTAAACCAATAATTTGATCAAAATTTAAATCACGCTATCATGGTTATTAAGAATTATGATTGTAATTTTTTATTATTAAGAAATAAGACTATAATTTTTTATTAAATAATGATTTATAATTTTTTATTAAATAATGATTTATCATGGTTATTAAGAATTTGTATTTAAAAATTTAAAATATTAAATTTCTTAGTTAAATTATATATTTTTATTAATAATAGGAATTGTTATTAAATTAAATTAAAATTGGTTATAAAAAATATTTTAATTCTCTTATGTTTGAATGGATCACAATTTTTATTTAAAATTCATTATTGAAAAATAAGAAATAGAGTCTTGAAATTATAATTTAGCGAGATAAGACACTGTTATCATATTGATAGAGTCCAAATGTTGCAAGTTGATTAAATTTAAAAAAGAAAATTCAACAATACAGGTATACACTAATTTGAATAGGTTGAACAATACCATATCACCAACAGCTATTACCGCAGAAACATTCTTTCTGGTAAAAAAAAGTATTTTGAAGACACTAAAAGGACAAGTTTTTGTTGCCATACAATTAATTTCGCAAAGATCAGATTACGCAGCAACATAATTATTCAAATTAAACTATTGTCCCCTGGATAAAATTAATAAAAGGGCTTAAATATTATTCATGAATTACATTGTCAATTCCAAAATATCCATTATGGTTATTCATGAATTATAATGTCAATTCCCAAGGTATCCATTATGGATTAAACCATAATAGTTGTTCACAAAGGGCTCGATTCCATGACCTTCAATATTATCGAATTCATTTTATTATAATACACATATAATGTTTTTAACTATGGAACTCCGCTCTCGGATTTAGCTGTTGCGTTTCCATATATATGTTACGGATTTTTCTTTTACAATTTTGGATATAATTCTTGATTTCGTTTAATCTCTACGGGGCTTCCGATATTGACCATATATATGTAAAAGTATTAATATCGTTTCCTCTTGACTCTATTTAAATATATAGATGCTCGATGTAATTGAATCCCATCTCTTGTATATTTGACTCAGTTTTGCAAATAATGCCCGATGTAATTGGAGCCAATCTCTTGGATATTTCACTTAGTTTTGCAAATAGTGAATAATATAAATGAATGACCCATTTATTTGTTTAAAATTGCTTCTCCTCTTTTGGGATATCCAACGCTGGAGTAGTTGGATCGCTTTACACCATTGCATCAATTTGTCCAGTTTCTAATGCTCATTGTGACCGAAGAGCATCTCAATTCATATAACCCATATCTGAGTGCTCTTCTACGTGTGATCTACTCAACAATTTGGTGCCTCCACTAAAAACAGTGATACGCTGCCTCCATTGTAAACTTCGATATAGTAACTCTATCCGGCCACACGAAAGAGCATAATCAAAGTGATCCACCATTGATTTGGTGTGATCCACGACAATAAAAAGTTAAAAAGATTGGGAAAAACATGACGATCACGGAAGTTGGCGGCATTTTGTGGTGAATTTCACAAAAACCATAGGTTCTAAACCCTAACAGAAAACACCATAATAAAAATATTAATCTCAGAAGCCTAACCGAATACACTCTTTATCAACGGATGGATCTCAGAAAAGCCTAACGGAACACACACTTGATCAAAACATCCATTGCAGGAGCCTAAGAACTGGAATACAATGAAACACTAATTACAACAAAGGATTCACTGAGCCCGTGAAGATCCACTGAACAGACTTTGAAGGAACTGGAATACAATGATCCATTCAATTTTAAGCGCTTTAGATTGGACGGCATCTGCAATAGTGGAAGATTGGAATGTTAAAAAAAAGACGCTTACAACTCCTATCATATTTCGAAAAATGACTGAAAATTAAAATGTGAAACCAACTTGCCTTTGATAAATCCAAATCCTTTGGTTTCTGAGGGAAGAGGGTTGATGCCTACATCGAAGTACATCAACTTTGGAAATGTTTTATTATAATCGCCATCCACTATTGTCTCTGTTAACGTTTTCAATGCAAGAACTCTTAAAGCTCTCCACACGGGATCTAACATTTTGGCCGATATTGACACTGCGCCTTTGTCTTCTCTGAATTAGTTTTCTGAAAAGAAGAATTAAATATCATAATAAAAACCTACAGAATATAAATTTGATCAACAAATTTTGTTTAAAATCCAAACTGAGCCTACTAAAAATGAAATCTCTCTTAATATCATAAACAAATATATCTGCTAAATAAAACCTAACCTACCTTGGTCAGATGCGGAAGTTCAACGCTACCATGCGTGCTCTTTATTTCCCTCTGCCTCTTCATCGATGCAAATCTGAATCATCGAATCAACAGATTTTGATCAGACCAAAAAAATGTAAATCCTAATGTGCAAACTGAAATGAAATATGCACATCCCTTAAATGTAAATCTATGTGCCTTCAAAATGAAACAACATAAAACATTTTCATCATATCATATACTTTAAAACCCACCGAATCCAAATCTGAGAAACCTACAAAATCTGAATGGGCACAGATAATATAATAAAAAACTTGCACAATCTCAATCTGAAGATGAAATCATTTAAAATTGGGGATATAGTTTAGGATTGCCAGACTTGCCTACGTCTTGGGCTGCGGCCCTCTCACATTCATAGATGCCGGACAGTTTTTCGACGGATCCTGGCTGATAAAGAGGCGGTATGTCTTTCGAGGCTTCACTGGTAGAATGAACGGCGAGCATTGGTTGCTAGCGCTGTAATTAGATATGCTACTGTCTGCCGAGCAGTTGTATTTTCCACGGCCCTCCATTAACCGAGACTGCAATATCAAACTGGACAATCCGCTTACCATTAGCATTCCCTTGATGTCGTCCAGTATGATAATGGAGAGGGAACCTGGTTTTCCAGCCAAACGTTCCAGCCAGCATGAGGCAAGCGACAATTGGAATAACCTTTTTTTTTAATAACAGAAACGTTTCAGCCAACATGAGCCAAGCGACACTTGGAATAACCTTGTTTTGTGTTTAATAACAGAAGAAGCGTTTTGTTTTTAATAACAGAAGAAGCCTGAGGGCCTTGACACTTGTAATAACTTATTTTTTTTTTAAAATCATTACTGACCTTTGGAATTAAACATGCACGAGAGTTATTTCATGCAATCTCAATACTCCGATCATGCTCCAGACGAAGAATATTCTGTTAAGTTTCAAATCTGGCCATTCATTCTTTTAAAAATGAAAAATCTGCCACCCCCACCCCACCCCCAAAGTTGAAATAAAACGCCTTACGGCGTAAATATTAGAAATTCTTATATACATGAGACATTGCTCGATCCTCGCACCTTCTATATATATATACATAAACCAAGTACAATGTAATGACCCTAAATTTTCACAAATAAAAAAAAATATTTACATAGCATATTATTAAACCTTACCATCTTTACTTTGATTATTGTCATGGGAATTGTACTCAAAGGCGGTCAACTTAATCATGCATGCGTAAACCTTCAATACATCTATTTTGGTTATTCCATGGAAACACAATCAATCACGAAACATATTTTGACCAAGAAATCATTTGACATAAACGTAACATTGGAAATTATCATAATCCTTCATATATAAGAGAAACATCCTCAAGTTATCCATGACTAGTTACATCTAATTGTTAGAAACGGGTGACAACCGGCTATGACAGTAACTATGTAACTGACTAACTAAATATGTAGTTATTAGTAACCGTGTAAGAAATGTATATGTTTCTTGTATTCTCGTAAGAGAAGATATTGGAGAGTTGTGAGTTGTTGTAAATCTTCAGATTCTGAATAATAAGATACCGATACCATTGCTCCGTGGATGTTTCCCTAAGAGAGGGTTTTACCACGTAAATCTCTGCGTATATCTCATGTGTATGTGTTTATTGTCTTTCTTGTTTTATTTGCTTCCGCTGCATATTGTATTTTGTGGCTGTTAGATCCAACACTAATCCAATAAGCAAGCTCATTTAAATTCATGCAATGATTTCAAAAACCACACATAAAATATACACCCGAAGAGAAACATTTTATAATTAACATAAGATAAACAAGGAACTATCAGTCATCAATGCATACATTGCCCAAGGATATAAATAAGAAGCCAAGGTAGTTAACAACATATAATCAAGGCAACCAAACTAAGTAGTATTGAAAACACAATATCAAGAGGATGCAAAAGAGCCACGATGAAAGAAGACCATTTTTAACATGGTTCACCCACTCCTTGGGCTACGTCCACAAAGGTTGTGTTTTATTAAAAAGATCAAAAGAGGAAATCCTCAAGTCATCCATGACCAGTTACATCTAAAATCAAGATTGTTTCCAACCACCTTCTACTTATCCCTAGCTTCTCTCATAGAGAGCTTTATCAATGTTAACTTTACAATTAAAAATCCTAAAGGGCTAATAAATATGGTTTTCCCTAATTCTCCCATTTTAATTCTCCCATTTTAAATCATGAACAAATATTTACGATACCCTTTTCACTTTACTAACAGAAAATACAAAGGCTAATAAATATAGTCTTACTAACTCTTCCACATAGTACTCCCGTAATTATATTTGGAGAGAAACCTAGATAATATAAGAGTCATGCCCTATAATCTTTATGAGATTAATTTAAACATACCTTGCCTATATAAATACATGAGCAAATTAACACAACATCCAATTGTTTTCCCCTAAGCACCAGCAATAAGGAATTAACACATTCATCCTATTCTCGGATAGAGGCCATTGTTTCCATATATATATATATATATCCTGACACATAAAAGAAAACAAACAAGGCAGCTACACGAGGAAAAGCTCATGCCCTAGGAAGGAAACCATGCAGCCACTGGAGAGGCTCACGCCTCATGGAGGGTCACGCAATTTCTACTCTGATCTCAGAAAAGATAAAAAAAATGAATAGTATTAAAACTAGGATCCGTGCATATCTAGAAACCCAAGCATTTACCAACACGATATAGGGTATCAATCAGCATCTAGAGTATAAGGAACCAATTGGGATCCTCCCAATATGTAATACATATAAATACTAGAAATACACACGCTACTGTGGTAGCGGATCTATATAGCAGAGAGCAAAACAAGGATCCACGTTTTTGTGATAAAAGATCTATTTACAGATTTAGGGCAGCAATAATCTATAACAATATTTCGAACCTGAAATATATACAGAAATCAACAGGGTTTCTCCGGCACACACTCTGTTAGGAAAGAAACGCAGAGAGAGGGATATATGTAATATATCCTCGTAGATCTCGAGTTAAATCTCAGCAAATACCCAAGCGCGAACACTACAGCAATAAAACAAAGCAGATCATAACCAAATTTCATAAGAAAAACACTCTAATACTTTTCCACACTTTCACCTCTGGGCATTAGTCGCTGAGGGATTAACTTCTTTGGAAATGAATAAGTATAAAGGTGACCGAGATCCAGATTTTCTGTTCACACAGAGGTCGCGCCGAAAATGGGCATTACAATGATCATATTGAGATCAAGATTTAACAACGCAGAAGCAAGGTAAAATGGACCCTCGATTCTCTATTCACAGATATATGCACTGAAACTAGTGTTCCAATTATCTCGCCGGAATCCATGTTCAAATAAAAGCATAGTTGTAAAAAAAGAAACTACTAGGATACGGTTTATGTGCTAACCTCAAACTAAATGCAGAGCTATCCTAGCATAAAAATAATGAATAGAAAAACTAAACCAGGGATCGAGCTCATGCAGAGCGGTCCTTTCCCATCTTTGGAATACTCACGCCCAACAACTGACTATCCCCCTCTTCTCTACGATCCAATATATATATATATATATGTGTCCCAAGCTTTGGAAAGACCGCCCAGATCTCGAGATCTCTCTAGAGATCAAAATCTTGAAGAGATAGGAGTACCAACCATTACATGCAATATCCACGAAGATCCCCTCCATAATATCCACAACGACTAAAAGAGGGAAGAATCCATAAGGTAATCCTACATCCTTAAATCTCTCTTCTCTCTTTTATGAGTGTAAGTATAGTCATCTTGTATGAAATCTTTTCTTTATAGTTTTACTCCTTGATAAAATACAAGGAAGAAAGTATATAATATTTTTATCTCTCTTTAATCATAAATAACCGTTTACATATATAATGACCTTCGTTCCTATAAATTATGCAATTGTAATGACCTTCTTTCCTTTAATAAATATATAAGCCCTTAATTATAATAATATATAATCAAATTTTGACCTTTTTGGCACTTATGCTATTTTCCTTTCCATGTAGTCATAATAACAAATGATTAGAGTATATACATTTTGTTATTATCTTTTGACTAAAGATTCATTTGGGTAGTAAGGTTTTATTGATGCCCCAAATAAATAAATATATATATATATATATGCCTCACTTATTATGATAATGACTATAATATAGTCTTTTAAATGGTAAAGCTTCAGCTTCTTAATTAAAGGGTCCAACAATAACCTCTTTCATACTTAAGTTTAGTATCATAGTTAGGATAGTTCTTTTAATCCTTATTTACTCACCATGTTTTTATTTAGTAATGAGATTACGACAGCTTGCTAATGGTTAGCCATTATGTAATAATTTAGTCTAATCAATACTTACTTCAATTTTAGGATACTTCCTTAGGCATTGAGGTGAAAGGTATTTTTCTTCTAGTGCAAAAGGTACTCGAGCGACAACTTTAGTGGACTCATTTTTCCGTCGCTTAGTTTCTTCGTCACTTCTTTTGTTGCGTCTGACTTTAGTCTCTGAACTCTCTACTTAACATTTTCAACTTGAGAAGTAACATACAATACTGTTGGGCTCCACTGGTGGGACCTTGGCCTTGAGGTCCTCACCAGGGCCATTTACATAGATATAAATCACAACAATTTATTTACATTAAGTTGCTAAAGGAGGGGTGTTACATACTCCTCCCCTTTAGAATAACACCATCCCCGGTGTTCAAACTTCTTAGCAAATCGCCTACTCTTCTAGATTCTTTTTTCTTCGTTTGCTCGTCATCTCTTCTTTGGTTTTCCTGTTCATCTTTGAATTTTCATGATCTTCACAAGTCTTTATGGTTCATACTTCTTTCACAACCTGTACATTGCGCAACATAAAGTAATTATACCATTTGCAATTTTAATCATAGGGTAAGCACAAGTCTTTTGGAACACCTTATCATTCCGAGGTTAGCATCATATACTTCACAAATTTCAAACAAAAAAATTTATAACATTTACCATTCATCCTCATCTTCGAGGACATCTCTGCTTACTCAAGCATTCATAACATTCAGACAGAAATGTATCCAATAGTCTAGTTACAAGAAAAATCATTAATATTTGTTATATCATAAAACAAACCTTTCAACAACACTTTGTTGATTATCAAACTCTCCCATGAGTTTGGAATTTCAGCAGTTCCTTTGCTATACACATAACTCTTCCTCGAGTTATGTTCTTTTGAAACATAGCCAATCAAACTTTGCAAACAGAATATTTGCTGTAACTTAGTAGAATAATCAGATTGTCTCGCTCTACAGCTCAATAGTTAGCGTTCCCCTCATCGAAAAATCTAGTGAGCCTCCTGCCCAATTCGATGGATTAAATTTGCCTAAGTCTTTGGGTTAGTATAATATTCAACGAGGCACCTGCTCTATTCCACTTCCATGGAGAACATGACCACATTTTTAGGGAAGTTACCTCTTGCAACTGCTAATGAGTGCATGCAAGATGCAGTCATTCTGCTCAAGTCCAGAAAATATTCTTTTCCCCTCAAACCTTCTCATTTGAGTCAAGGAAATATTCAATTTTCCCCTCAAACCTTTTTGTTTGAGTCCATGAAATATTCTTAGTAACGATCATTTATTATTTCTTGCATGCACATATAACATAATAGTAACAGAATATTAACATATATTCACCTATCATACTCTTTTCATTTTCATGATTACACATTATTAATCATAAGTCTTACCATAAAAAATGTTGAGTAAATCATTACTTACTCTTGAGCGATTTCACTCAACTTATCTCTATAAGTGCTTTTATAATCTACGTTCCTCCTTGATCATGACATTAGTCTCTTTTTAGTATCACTTCCTGAAATGTTAATATAAATAAAAATTTATTTTGCTTCAATTGCTTTAAAAATTGAACACATTAGTTCCATAGCATTATACGCATGCTCGTACAATAACTTGCGCATTCTTTTCAATTCGCCCTGATGTATGAATATAAATTCTTTAATATTCTTATTGTGAATCTGAGATCCAATCTTCTCACAAACAATCATATTAGTATCATAATTTAGTTATATATGGATTCATTTCAATTTGAGACTCATCATCTAATGATACTCCTTCGACACCCCTTCGATACTTCTTCAAAATATCCTAAAATCAATTGACCAAGATTTTAGGATTTTTATATTCTTATAGTCGAGATCTCTACTATTAACAAGATCTTTTGACTTGATGCATAATAATCGTTGTTTAAATATGTAGCAAAACCTAATGAAGAATTATTTAGAATCATTTTTTTTTTAATCACAAACTCCTAAGAATACTTCTTTCAATTTCCAATAATACACCTTTAAGCTTATACTTGCAAGTCTAATAACGATAGGAAATTCTAAACTGAAACATAATTTACGTTAAGAAATAAAATGATGGTTTTTTTTTTATACGAAGAATAATATTCAAACACATTAGTCATCCTGCCACATAAATTTACATTTTTTTGCCCGTAACCTAATATGTCAAATTCGTTCTTGCTATCAATACTTAAGAGTAACAATTACTAAGGCAACTTCATACTATTGGAACCATGGAAGAGTATGAATGAAAACCAACCATATCCGGTAATAAACATAATACCAAAACCTAAGTAAAACGATGTTCCTTTTATCGTTTGATACTTTGAGGACCAACTTTTATTTCAAGCAATATACGTATCTATAGCAAATTATTTTACCCAGTCATTTTCTATAATATCTATGAATGCAAGACATAAAATATTATGATGCTCTATACTTTTTAATCCATCATGATGCAAAAATCAATTTAGATTTTACATCAATCTTTGAAAAGACGTAAAAAAACATCTGTATCCACTCATCCTTTTTCTGAAATAGTTGTCATCCAGTGTATCTTCCAATTAGTTTGATTCCTTATGACGATGTCCTAGAATGTACTTTACATGCTAACATTGATTGTATCTTTGTATAACAAAAACTCTTTTCTTTGATAAAAAGTGAATTTATTCTTTTTAAGCAAAGATTCATTCTTATTTATACATCGACTAGAGTATCACATATGTACTCTTATTATAGATCTTAATGGAGTATATCACCTATATACTTGTATGTTTTAGTAACCTAACTATCTATACTTTATGTAAATATCATAGCCTCTATTCACATATACTGAAATCATATTCAATAAAATATCACATTCCTTGAAAATAATTTTCAATCATGTGAGCATCTATACTTTTTATTTAGCAAAGAAAGTTTACATTTAAAAGTAACATACGTGACTCATAGTTTTATGAAGATAGAATACTTATCTTTACTCTTTTGGAGAAACTTGGAGTGATACTCAGTAACATTTCTCAACGTTCTGTCTAGTCCATGCGTCAAAACCAAATAACAACAAATTCATTAGCACTCATATCTATATATTAGAAATTCTTATATACATAAAACATTGCTCGATCCTCGCACCTTCTATATATATATACATAAACCAAGTACAATGTAATGACCCTAAATTTTCACAAATAAAAAAAAATATTTACATAATATATTATTAAACCTTACCATCTTTACTTTGATTATAGTCATGGGAATTGTACTCAAAGGCGGTCAACATAATCGTTCCTGTGTAAACCTTAAATACATCTATGTTGGTTATCCCATGGAAACACAATCAATCACGAAACATATTTTGACCAAGAAATCATTTGACATAAACGTAACATTGGAAATTATCATAATCCTTCATATATAAGAGAAACATCCTCAAGTTATCCATGACTAGTTACATCTAATCCAAGTTATCTATGACTAGGGTCATGTAATTTCTACTCCGATCTCAGAAAAGATAAAAAAAAATGAATAGTATTAAAACCAGGATCCGCGCAGATCTAGAAACCCAAGCATTTATCAACGCGATACAGGGTATCAATCAACATCTAGAGTATAAGGAACCAATTGGGATCCTCCCAATACGTTATACATATAAATACTGGAAATCCCCACACTGCCGTGGTAGCGGATCTATATAGCAAAGAGCAAAGCAAGGAATCACGTTTTTGTGATAAAAGATCTATTTACAGATTTAGGGCAGCAATAATGTATAACAATATTTCGAACCTGAAATATATACAGAAATCAACAGGGTTTCTCTGGCGCACACTCTGTTAGGAAAGAAACGCAGAGAGAGGGATATATGTAATATATCCTCATATATATCGAGTTAAATCTCAACAAATACCCAAGCCCGAACACTATAGCAATAAAACAAAGCAGATCACAACCAAATTTCATAAGAAAAACACTCTAATACTTTTCCACACTTTCACCTCTGGGCGTTAGTCGCTAAGGGATTAACTTCTTTGGAAATGCAGAAGTATAAAGGTGACTGAGATCCAGATTCTCTGTTCACACAGAGGTCGCGCCAGAAATGGGCGTTACAATGATCATATTGAGATCAAGATTTAACAACGTAGAAGCAAGGTAAAATGGGACCCTTGATTCTCTGTTCAAAGAGATATGCACTGAAATTGGTGTTCCAATTATCTCGCTGGAATCCATGTTCAAATAAAAGCATATTTGTAAACAAAGAAACTACCAGGATTCGGATTCTGCGCTAACCTCAAACTAAATGCAGAGCTATCCTAGCATAAAAATAATTAACAGAAAAACTAAACCAAGGATTGAGCTCATGCAGAGCGGTCCATTCCCATCTTTGGAGTACTCACGCCCAACAACTGACTATTCCCCTCTTCTCTACGATCCAATATATATATGTGTGTCCGAAGCTTTGGAAAGACCGCCCAGATCCCGAGATCTCTCTAGAGATCAAAATCTTGAAGAGATAGGACTGGCAACCGTTACGTGCAGATTGGTGGTTAACTACTTTGCCAATCAAGGGGACAAACGCCCCTGGAAATCTCCACGAAGATCCCCTCCATAATCTCCACAACGACTAAAAAAGGGAAGAATCCGTAAGGTAATCCTACATCCTTAAATCTCTCTTTTATGAGTGTAAGTATAGTCGTCTTGTATGAAATCTTTTCTTTATAGTTTTACTCTTTGATAAAATACAAGGAAGAAAGTATATATAATATTTTTATCTCTCTTTAATCATAACTAACAATTTACATATATAATGACCTTCATTCCTATAAATTATGCAATTGTAATGACCTTCCTTCCTTTAATAAATATATAAGCCCTTAATTATAATAATATATAATCGAATTTTGACCTTTTTGGTACTTATGTTATTTTCCTTTCAATGTAGTCATAATAACAAATGATTAGAGTATATACATTTTGTTATTATCTTTTGACTAAAGATTAATTTGGGTAGTAAGGTTTTATTGATGCCCCACATATATATATATATATATATATATATATATATTTCTCACTTATTATGATAATCACTATAATATAGTCCTTTAAAAGGTAAAGCTTCGGCTTCTTAATTAAAGGTCCAACAATAACCTCTTTCATACTTAAGTTTAGTATCATAGTTAGGATAATTCTTTTAATCCTTATTTACTCACCATGTTCTCATTTAGTAATGAGATTACGACAGCTTGCTAATGGTTAGCCATTATTTAATAATTTAGTCTAATCGATACTTACTTCAATTTTAGGATATTGCCTTAGGAATCAAGGTGAAAGGTATTCTTCTTCTAGCGCATGAGGTACCCAAGCGACATTCATGGTTCCTAACTGAATCTCTTGTCTTCTTTAGTGGACTTATTTTCCCGTCGCTTAATTGCCTCCGTCACTTCTTTCGTTGCGTCTGGCTTTAGTCTCTGAACTCTCTGCTTAACATTTTCAACTTGAGAAGTAACATGTACAATACTGTTGGGTTCCACTGGTGGGGCCTTGGCCTTGAGCTCCTCACCAGGGACATTTACATAGATATAAATCACAACAATTTATTTACATTGGGTTGCTAAAGGAGGGGTGTTACATACAAGGTTTAATATCTATGTCAATTCATTATTTATATAAAAATATAATTATTTATAATTAATATCATTTAAAGTGATGGCTTAAATTAGAAGGGTTTTCTTATGTGCTTAATGTACATTAATAAGTAGATGCAACACATATTTCATCATACCTATATAACATGTATATTTCAATACCTATTTTGCAATTTATTGGTAACATACCTATGTATACATATAAGTTACTTTTCTTGTATTATATTTACAATTATTTATAATAAATCATTTGTATGTATATAGTACTTATCTATGTATACAAATTTTCATAAAACAATTTATAGTCATATAAATATATAAATATAGATAACTTGTTTTGTGTCATCAAGACATAATTTATCATTCGAGAGTCTCCAATATGTGAAAAGACTTTCCTTCTTGTTTTTAATGATACCCTTAGGCATTTTATGTAATCCAAATGATATTTAGGATAAACCCTTTATAAATATACATATGAGACATACATATATATAGATGTTATCCAAATAGTTATCACAACTATTTATCTATCTTTCATAACTCTACAAGGTATTCACATTTAAATATTTATCATATTCATTTAATAATGACCTTAACTATTTATATATAATTATATATATAATATCCACCACTATATATATATACAAAATTAATATATATATAATTTATCTTTATGGCTTAATTATAATAGGACTAAAATAACTTAGGCCATAGTATCTTAGCTAGATATTTTAAGGTGAATAATAATCCTACTAGGATGAACTTATCTCCCAACCCATCATAATTCAATATGATAAGTCATGATATGATCAACCAACACATGGCTCCCTAGTCATTATCTTTTCTTATAGGTGGGTTTTGTTACTTATCGTTTAGTCGCATTATGATTCTTTAATCTTCTAGGCTTAAACTAAGACTTGTAAACATAACACTAGCTCTAGGTCCACTGGTGGGGCCTTGGCCTTGAGCTCCTCACCAAGGCCGCTTACACAATTCATAATTATATTTACAAAAATAATAACAATAGGAGTCAAATTGGAGGGATGTTACAACCCCCTTAGTTGGAAACTCCCCCCTTTTACATTACAAAATATCAAATTTATAGAAAAATAATGATAAAAACAGTTGCTAATAATTTGAGTCCATCATCTGAAACTAGAAACCAATTTGCAATAGGTTTGAAAGAACTTCTATTGGCTCCTTTGGGTGTGAAATTGCCCTCTATTGGCCAAATGTTACCCTGATAAGCATCAATTGCCACCTGTATCTTTGAAGGATCGAATGATTCCTAAAAGTGTGGGATTGTTCCTATGACTATTACTTTCTCTCCCATAATATTGGTTTGCTTTTGAATATTTATTAGATGAATTTTACCAAATCTGGAGATGCATGCATAGGACCTGCCAGCTAATGATATCGATCTTCCCTTTATTGTCTTATCTTTTAATTCTGGAAACTTGGGATATGGTTGCAACCTATCTGCTTCGACTGATTGGGGGCTACCTGAAGATGTGGATCTTGCTTAAAGTTGTTTGCTTAAAATCTGGAACTAATATTTGCTAGCTGTCCCGATATTGCCTGAATAATAGCATTACTTTGCCACCTCCTCTACTAATTTCAATGGATGACCAGGGCTCCAGTCCTTTATGCCTTTATCTAATGCTTCTACAAGAACCACGTTCTTCGTAGGTCAAAAATTAATACACTTTCAGATATCCCCAAAGGAACATCTTCATTCTCCCAACCAGCCCCATCATCATCATATTTTTCCATCTCAGTATCAACTTCTACCTGTGTCTCTTTTAAAATAGAGGTCTCTAACTTAATTCTTGAAGGCTTATTTACGTTAATGAAAAGACCATCTAAGGAAGGTGTAGGCACTGATACAGGAGATGATTCTATTGAAAAAGAATCTGAAGGAGCTTGAGAATCAACAAAAGGGATTTCATTAACATCTATAGCATCATACAGTTGAGGTAAATCAATATTGGGGACAATCTCTGCAGAAGAAAATCCACTTTCTAGACTGGTGCATTCCATCGAATGAACTTCTATAACCTTGAGACAAATATTCAAATCTTTCCCAACCTTCAAATCATTGCCAAGAAAAGTCTTGTTAATTCATTTGATGTTTCAACCTTTTTCACTGAAACATCTTCAGAATTTATGCCATATGTGACCTTTATATCAAGTCTCTGATTCCTCAAACCATTTTTTATCTTCCACTTGTGGTTTTTACACCGCAGAGGTGTTGCAATGAGCCATAACACAAACCAGCAGCTGGAAGTTGCATAGCCAACATGTACTGAGAGAATATCAACAACTGATAAATATCTGCAGTCCGTGAATTCCAGACATAAAGCATGGCACAAATAATAGCATATGCCAAAGACAAAATTATTTTCTTCAATGCCAAGGTTTGATCTCTATAGCTGCTAGCTTCAAAGCATGGATTTGAAAGTTAATAGGAACCCTTAAGCTCAACGTTGAGCTTCCCCTTTGTCCAAGATCGAATGCTTTCTCTTGATACACCCAGGCTTTCCTCGGTGGCATATTTTTAATTGACATGCGATGCTCATCTGCTCAATGATCTAGCATGGTGTGATAATCCTGTGGTATGCTTAGCATTTGGAAATTTACCTTTTGAATTTGAGCATTTCAATGATAGCTTCTGACAAGCTTTTGACACCTGTGAACTTACCTTGGCATTTGGAATTTTATGGGATAAATCTGGTACCAACAACAACTCTAAACCTCTTTTAAAGTCCTCAACTTGAGGAAATGTTTGCAACTCTAATCCTTCTGTATTTAAGATGAATCATTCAATTGCAATGGAAAAACAAAAATTACTACATTGAAATCATTTCATTGAAAAATTTTAAAAAATATTTACACCATCAAAATGGTGAATTGTAATAAAGTAATAACAATGTCTAGTTATAATACATGTGAGCGAATGCAATGAAAGACAAAATATGAAAATATGCTAAATTTACATTAATTAATTAGTTAAGTAAAATACTTTTCCCAATTATTCATTAATGTGCAATTATCACAAAACTAATATCTAACTTATTGCTATATTATTAATTTAACAATACATAATCATATATATTTTCCATCACTATCATCCACTTGCCAACTATTCCAATTTGGAATCCTACAAATCCGGAAAAAACTGATTTATTTTATTCCAATTTGGAATCCTACAAATCCTCAAAAATTGCCTTTATTCATTGAGTATTGCACCGAGAGTAACACCGAGAGTAACGACGTGGTTGCATCCAGAGGTGCTCTATAGCCCAGTATGGGGGATATCTTGTGAGTCGAGTGTTTGTTGAGTAACAAAATAATACAAAGTAAACAAAAAAAGAATAATACAAAGTAAAAAGTAATAAATATTATGTCGGCCATAAACAAAAAAGAATATTAATACAAAGTAAAAAGTAAATATGAGACTTAAATTATAGACTTTAGAGCTTAGGATTAGGTGGTAAATATTATGTCGGCCATAAACAAAAAAGAATAATACAAAATAAAAAGTAAATATGAGATTTCAACTAGAGACTTTACTTTTAATACAAAGTAAAAAGTAAATATGAGACTTTAGAGTGTTTTCTAGTGTTTGTCGGCCATAAACAAAAAAGAATAATACAAAGTAAAAAGTAAATATGAGACTTAAACTAGAGACTTTAGAGCTTAGGATTAGGTGGCTCACGTATTGCACTCAAGGAGCTATTCAAGGAGAGGTTTGCACCTCGGGAGTTTTGATCCCTCTCCGCTCTTGATAGAGCCTAGGAAAAATAAAAGCAATTAAAACATGTCAGCTAGAAATTTTTTACATATCTTTTAATGAAATTAAATATTTATTATGTTAATAGAATCTTATGTTTTGAATAAAAGTCTTTCTTGTAAGTCAAATAGGAAAGACTAACTAATACACAAATATTTAATTTATTGTAATTATTTAACAAATTATTTATTTAAAATGTGAGGATGCATGAATGAAAATTGAAATTGAAATTAGATGTATATTTATATAAATGTATTTTACAAGTTAGCCAATTTAAATTTGAAGTTCGCATGTGCTTGGTTTATAATTTTTTATAAGTTAGCTAATTTAAATTTGGAGCACACATGTGCTTGGTTTTATAATTTTTATATATATTTAGTTTTTGGATACTGCCTTAGGAATCAAGGTGAAAGGTATTCTTCTTCTAGCGGATGAGGTACCCAAGCGACATTCATGGTTCCTAACTGAATCTCTTGTCTTCTTTAGTGGACTTATTTGCCCGTCGCTTAATTGCCTCCGTCACTTCTTTTGTTGCGTCTGACTTTAGTCTCTGAACTCTCTGCTTAACATTTTCAACTTGAGAAGTAACATGTACAATACTGTTGGGTTCCACTGGTGGGGCCTTGGCCTTGAGCTCCTCACCAGGGACATTTACATAGATATAAATCACAACAATTTATTTACATTGGGTCGCTAAAGGAGGGGTGTTACATACAAGGTTTAATATCTATGTCAATTCATTATTTATATAAAAATATAATTATTTATAATTAATATCATTTAAAGTGATGGCTTAAATTAGAAGGGTTTACTTATGTGCTTAATGTACATTAATAAGTAGATGCAACACATATTTCATCATAACTATATAACATGTATATTTCAATACCTATTTTGCAATTTATTCGTAACATACCTATGTATACATATAAGTTACTTTTCTTGTATTATATTTACAATTATTTGTAATAAATCATTTGTATGTATATAGCACTTATCTATGTATACAAATTTTCATAAAACAATTTATAGTCATATAAATATATAAATATAGATAGCTTGTTTTGTGTCATCAAGACATAATTTATCATTCGAGAGTCTCCAATATGTGAAAAGACTTTCCTTCTTGTTTTTAATGATACCCTTAGGCATTTTATGTAATCCAAATGATATTTAGGATAAAACCTTTATAAATATACATATGAGACATACATATATATAGATGTTATCCAAATAGTTATCACAACTATTTATCTATCTTTCATAACTCTACAAGGTACTCACATTTAAATATTTATCATATTCATTTAATAATGACCTTAACTATTTATATATAATTATATATATAATATCCACCACTATATATATATATACAAATATATATATATAATTTATCTTTATGGCTTAATCATAATAGGACTAAAATAACTTAGGCCATAGTATCTTAGCTAGATATTTTAAGGTGAATAATAATCCTACTAGGATGAACTTATATCCCAACCCATCATAATTCAATATGATAAGTCATGATATGGTCAACCAACACATGGCTCCCTAGTCATCATCTTTTCTTATAGGTGGGTTTTGTTACTTATCATTTAGTCGCATTATGATTCTTTAATCTTCTAGGATTAAACGAAGACTTGTAAACATAACACTAGCTCAAGGTCCACTGGTGGGGCCTTGGCCTTGAGCTCCTCACCAAGGCTGCTCACACAATTCATAATTATATTTAGAAAAATAATAACAATAGGAGTCAAATTGGAGGGATGTTACAGCCCCCTTAGCTGGAAACTCCCCCCTTTTACATTACAAAATATCAAATTTATAGAAAAATAATGATAAAAACAGTTGTTAATAATTTGAGTCCATCATCTTAAACTATAAAACAATTTGCAATAGGTTTGAAACAACTTCTATTGGCTCCTTTGGGCCTGAAATTGCCCTTTATTTTCCAAATGTTACCCTGATAAGCATCAATTGCCACCTGTATCTTTGAAGGATCGAATGATGCCTAAAAGTGTGGGATTGTTCCTATGACTATTACTTTCTCTCCCATAATATTGGTTTGCTTTTGATAATTTATTAGGTGAATTTTACCAAATCTGGAGATGCATGCATAGGACCTGCCAGCTAATGATATCGATCTTCCCTTTATTGTCTTATCTTTTAATTCTGGAAACTTGGGATATGGTTGCAACCTATCTGCTTCGACTGATTGGGGGATACCTGAAGATGTGGATCTTGCTTAAAGTTGTTTGCTTAAAATTTGGAACTAATATTTGCTAGCTGTCCCGATATTGCCTAAATAATAGCATTACTTTGCCTCCTCCTCTACTAATTTCAATGGATGACCAGGGCTCCAGTCCTTTATGCCTTCATCTAATGCTTCTACAAGAACCAGGTTCTTCGTAGGTCAAAAATTAATACACTTTCAGATATCCCCAAAGGAACATCTTCATTCTCCCAACCAGCCTCATCATCATCATATTTTTCCATCTCAGTATCAACTTCTACCTCTGTCTCTTTTAAAACAGAGGTCTCTAACTTAATTCTTGAAGGCTTATTTACGTTAATGAAAAGACCATCTAAGGAAGGTGCAGGCACTGATACAGGAGATGATTCTATTGAAAAAGAATCTGAACGAGCTTGAGAATCAACAAAAGGGATTTCATTAACATCTATAGCATCATGCAGTTGAGGTAAATCAATATTGGGGAGAATCTCTGCAGAAGAAAATCCACTTTCTAGACTGGTGCGTTCCATCGAATGAACTTATATAACCTTGAGGCAAATATTATGTTGGATCTAACAGCCACAGAACACAATATTTAACGGAAGCAAATAAAACAAGAAAGAAAATAAATAAACACACATGAGATATACGCAGAGATTTACGTGGTAAAACCCCCTCTTAGGGAAACATCCACGAAGCAATGGTATTGGTTTCTTATTATTCAGAATTTGAAGATTTACAACAACTCACAACTCTCCAATATCCTCTTACGAGAATACAAGAAACATATACATTTCTTACACGGTTTGTAACATCCCTAAAATTCACTCTTATTATTATTATTATTTTGTAAATGTAAACATGAGTTTTGTAAATTGCCATGGTGAGGAGCTCAAGGCCAAGGCCCCACCAATGGACCTCAAGCGATTTATATGTTTATAAGTCTTAGTTAAGATTAGACGAATTAAGAATAGTAATGCGACTAAATAATAAGTAACAAAACCATCCAAAAGAAAGGACAAGATGGTTAGGAGGCCGTGAGCTTCATGTTTTAAATATTAAACTTTACAGGTGAAGGACTAGGTAATTTATAAATTTATCTTAGTACAGTTATTGAAGCCCAAATATTATTAGTCATAATAATACTTTCGATACTCTGAAAATATATTCAAGGTTATATAATCTAGAAACTACATAGAAATATCTACAACGATACCCACACCTTAAGTCAATATTTTCTTTACTCTAAAGTATATAGTAGAAACTATTAATATATATATTCATTGGTATTAAAAGAAAGACAGAGAAAGTTATTTATATAAATAACACATGGGGGTTTTGTTGTTGGTCAAACCCTAAACAGAATAGCCATGACCTCTTTTGGCCAAAGGAGTTAACTCCAAGTGGAGGCACAATAGGAGTGCGATGGAGTTAATGCCATCTATGCATGGGAATTATGACACATCGGAGTTTGTTGATCTGGTTACAGTTTGGTTACAGTCTGGAGATACGGGAAGAGACACGATCCTTAATAGTAGGATTCCTTGCTACTTCAAGGTCATGGAAAGTTAATTCTAGGGAAGAATTTTTAACCCCACTTACCATAACTTATATATGATCTCATGGAAGCATTGAAGCTGGTAGATTTCCCCATCGTGGGTATCGAAATTCTTTATGAGAACCGTTTTTTCATTTCCAACCGTTTTAGAAATGCGTTAGACATTTGGCATTTTAGTGCGACCTCCCTAACGTGAGCCTAGGATCGGGCTAGCTTTGTCTACCATCACTAGTATTGGTAATCATGGATCAAAATATATATTAGCGAAGGAGGATTATTTTAAGGGGGGATTCTGAGATTTAAGATCTTTTTCCTGGCTGTATGACGGGGGTGACAAATGGTCGATCTACGTAATGGGGAGTTCGGCGCGGGCTGAGTCCCATGTTTGTTAGTATAGCCTCTGCGAAGGGGAAGAACTTCACCTTCAGCAAGAGAATTTTTTGGCAGAATACGATCTCGGCGACACTTAAACCAACTGAATGAATTCAGATATCGAGCCACTTGCCATTGGTTGCTAAGACTTCGATCTCTGCGAATCATTGGTGACGGATCTCTGCGTGAGTCATGATGGTGATAGATAAGATTGGCGAGTCCAAAAGAAGATGCGGTGACAGGAGCTTTACATTTTACTGTTGGAGAGTTTTTGAAAGGAAACCCTACGAAAGCATTGAATCGGCGATCTCTATGAGAGGAATGCGCCTCCATCGAGGCAGTATGAACTCCGAGAAGATGAATATAGCACATTTGCTAAGGAGGTATCTCGGCAGCTAATTCATTTCCATAATGGGTAAGTGATACCTGTTTATTTTTGTTAACTGTGTTTTGACGCTTATTGGATCTCTGCATAAGAGAGGGAAATACAACTTGAACGAGGAAAGAATTGTGTTGTTCCTTGTTTCGGTAGATATTGTATTTGTGCCGGAAAACGTTGGTTAGCTGATTCCGGCTCTTCCCCTTCCTGAATAGTCTTCTGGCTATGCTGAGATCGTGGTTGACAAAGATATATATATGTGTATCTTGTTGTTAGGTATTGGGAAGAGGACGACTGCTCCAACCCAATTCCTGTTCTCCCTCTTTCGTATTAGAGAAAATATCTTTTAGGATATGTTGTTTCCAGTAGGAAGACGCCTCTGTACATTTGCTGATGCAATGAAATTTCTAGAACCGAGATCATGTTAGGGCTTTCGTTTTTACTGTGCATGCCTTTCTTTATAGCCTAGTCATGTATTTAGCCTCTACCAGATCGATCTCTGCATCCTTGTTGCACGCAGTGTGATCCGTGTCGAATTTTATTTTGGTTATACTATATTTGAGATCGGTTTGACCCTTCCGAGTTTTCCCTTGGATATGTTGTTTTTTGGAATCGGTCTAACCTGTCGAGTAATTTTTCTGTTGACTTTCCCTCTCATATCTATCTCATTCTTCGCATAATGGTTATTCTAGTCTTATATACTATTAGTGCCATGAAAACAAATGTTACCCTGAAAGATCCCAGCATATTGTACAACGCATGCTCAGTTCAATAAATATTTGTCATGTTTAGTATCTTCGATTATTTCTGCTTCTGCTTGTATGCTACATAGGGAAAACGTTTATAATTAGGAATTCGGTGATAACCATAAATGCCGGGAAACGCGTTTGTGTTTAGAGATTTTTGTGACCTCTGAGTTGATTGCTGCACCCTGGGTGTTGTGCATTGTTAAAACCTAAATTATCAGTAAATCTGCATTATACCCTAGAACGAGATCGCACGGGGTTTTGTAAATTTTTTGTTGTGTGTACAACGCCGCTGAAAGATCATTCAGAAGTTGTAAGTTCAAGTCCTATCAAATCTATAATTTTAAACGTGACGGAATCCTTAAAAAAAAACTAAGCCGTCGAAGGTCATCTCAGGAACGGTAGTATCAAATTTCTGTCATGTCTTTAAAGGTCAACCGTAATAGATGGCTGAATGATAGGAGTAGAACTCTTTTGAAATTCATATATTTTGAAGCTTTTATTGACATCTTAAATAATAAACGATAGGAGATGGAAGGGTTCACTACTTGGTAGTCAACACGATATTTCAAAGAACGCCCTTACATTTCTTACGAGTTACTTTACTTTACAAACAACCTCACATTTTATTTAAGTACTATCTTAAGTTTTGTTTTCCTTAAATACCTAGTACGAGAAAGGAAAATAGGGTGACCTTTCTTATAATATATATAAGGTTTCCATATGATGTATATTAATTAAACTATTTATACTTTTAGAGGGTGAAGGGTGGTCTTTTCATATGGTAACTTCGAGGTGTTAGATTTGTACCCTTACTAAATAAAAAGGCAACTTCACATCTATGAGTTCTTTTCAGGAACACCCTTTTCATATACTACAATAAACGTTAAAATCTCGGGGGGGTAAATCTAAGTTTGATTTACAAAAAGTATAAAATGGATATTTTATGGTTCTTATCGATTTTGAAAAGAGAAAGCTAAAATTTTGGTTTTCTCTTCTTGAAAAGGAGGCTTATTTTAACCTTTTTACTTTGAAGAGTATGTTACCTACATACTATATAAAATTATACTTTTTATTCTATGGATTAAATCTAATAATATGCTTTTTGAGATTAAAGTAAAAAGGATAAATACCTTTTGTTAAAAATTAACTAGTAAGAGTATAACCTATACATTGTTGAGAATAAGTTTTATAATACAAAGTATTAGAATAGAATACTTATACATATGTCTTAGAAGTTTGGAAATAACAAGTTATAAAAATAAGAGCGAATACTTTATCTTAGAGTGCTTCAAAATGCTTTTAAGATAGGGGTGTGTGAAAAGAATTATGGAAGTTAGATATGTAACTTAAGTAAATTTAATTTAGTATATGTACTAAATTAAATAAAATACTGGGATATATTTTGGTATTCTTACCTTTGAATGTAAAAGTCATAGAATAAAAGGGGTTTATTCTATTAGAAGTTTGTAGAAAGATATTCTTTTGCATCAATGCTTGGGTTGTTCTATAGAAAGAAAACCTTATCTTCCCTAGGAATGATATGTAAATATAGAATTAGTGTTTCATGAAAAGCTCTATGTGATAGAGGCTTGATAGAAGGAGAAGGAAATCTTGTTACAGCAACCAGTTTGCTCGTTGTAATCCTATCACTTTTTGGTTTTAATAATAAAAGATGCACACACACCTTTGTGGACTAGCCCGTGTACGGGTGAACCACGTTATATTTTGTCTCCTATGATGTTCCTCAATGTGTCTTTATGTGTGAGTAATTGCTTCTTTCTTAAGATGTTTATGATTACTTTGAAGTATACGATTCAGTTAGAAAGTTGGTTGTTTATATAATGTATATTGCTAATATGTTTCCCTTATGTTTAGGATTATGTTGTTACCATTTAGGTTGTTGTATTGGTACAATTAACTGATAAAAGATGTACATGCTTCTTGCAAATGAATTAACATCTTGAAGTGCATTTTATTAATTTGACGAATAACTGAATGAATTGATTAAAAGAAATATGGGGCTTAAATATAATTGTCTATGGTTTCTTGGTCTTTGGTTTTTAAGGTTGTATCTGGTGCACACATATGAAGAGTTAATTGGTTCAAAGGAAGAAAACCATGTGTTGATTTTACAAGAGTTATGTATTCGAAGAGTTATAATTATTTGTAAGCAATATTTAAAGAAAGTAAACCCACACTTTATAGTTCCGCATATATTTAAGTGGCATTTTTAGGCACTTAGAAAAGTTTTAAATTTTATGAAATTTTGGGTTCGTGACATATGGTATCAGAGCTGTAGGTTACAGCACTCGGGCCTGATGGGCTCAACATGAAATAAATAGGTATGAATATTGACTAATCAAATTGTTCTATTGTTTCTGAATGCATGGGATTTGAATGGACGAGGAGTTAATGTCATCCAGGTTCAAGGGAGTAAAGATAAGTATCTCAACATTTGAAGGAGGTATGTTATCCTTGTCGAAAGTTCTCTTTGCTAGAAGAAAGATGTAGGTACTCACATGATTATCACGGAATATTTAGTGGAAATAATTTTAGTACATGTGAATGTAACGAATTCTGTATTATGATTAACCTTGTTAAAGGGAATAGAAGCATTACAAATCTCGTATAGGATTGTTGATTCATAAATGTTAATATTCTTTGGTAAAGTACTAACTAGAAGAAATAGATAAGGATATGGAGAACTTTGCTGAAGTATGTTATTATCTTGACAGAACAAAAGATTTTGAGACATGCTGACTAATAAGTAATTTCATAGAAGTATCATATATTCTCTGCATTTACTAAGTATGTTACCTATGAGCGCCTCTGAGTTAAAAGTATCAGTTTTATTAGTATACTCCAATAAAGTAAGTTTGTTTGATTAAGCAAAGTTAGATAAACACCCTCAAACTCAATGCATGATTGTTAGTTCATATAATGTTACTTCATAAATATTTCTTCGTAGATATGTAGAAGATAATCGGGTAAAATATTTGTTGGTAGAAGTGATAGCTACTGATTATTTGATGCATAAGTTATTGAATGAGCATGTGTATCATGTTATGGAACTAATATGTTCAATTGTTGAACAATTGAAGAAAAGAAATTTTTCTTTATACTAACATTTCAGGAGGTGATTTTGGATCATGACCAATGTCGTAATTCGAGAAGAATATGGATTATACAACCACTTACATAGATAAGTTGAGCTGAATCGATCAAGAGTAAGTAATGGTTTACTTTACATTTTAAATTTGGATTTCAGGGCTTTATGAATCATGATTGGTGATAAGACTTATGCGTGATGATGTGTAATCATCAAAATGCATAGAATATGATAGTAATCAGGGAATATATTCGTTAATATTTTGTTGGTATTATGTCGCATGTGGAATGCAAGAAATGCTAAATGATTGTTACTAAGTAAAATTCTCGGACTCAAACGAGAAGGTTTGAGGGGAAAATAATAATTCCTGAACTCAAGTAGAGGCTGCATCTTGCACTCACTTACTAGCTGTTGCAGGGTGCAACTTCCCTAAATTGTGGTCATGTTCCCCATGGAAGTGGAACAGAGCAGGTGGGTAGCTCGTTGAATGTTATACTGACCCAAAAGTCCTAGGAAAACTTTATAACCATCGAATTGAGCAGAGGAAGGGCTCACAATTTTTCCTTGTGTTGTTAGAACGGAGCACACAAGAGGTTCTCTGAGGAGACTAAACTTTTTCCTTGTGGTGTTAGAACTGAGCCCACAAGAAGATTCGATGAGGGAAAGCTATGTAATGAATTGCAGAGTAAGACTGTCATGTTTCTGCTATATGCAGAGGTTTTCTGGCTGAGTTACAGAAGACTCATATTTTGTATGGCAAGTCTCCACGATTGCAGAAATACATAAAGGGTTTTCTATGGCAAGTCTTCACGATTGCAGAAAATACATAAGAGTTCTGTATGCAAGTCTCCATGATTGCGGAAGTACAAAGTTCAGTTGAAAGAATTGTTTGATGATATGAATGATTGTCTTGTAGCTAGACTAACACATATATTTATGTGTGCATGTTATGAATGCTAAAGTAAGCAAATATTTCATCAAGGATGAGGATGAATGATAAATATTTGCTATTTTGAAATTTTGTATACTTCTATTATACTGAAAAATCTTGTACGAGTTGTACAGTGTGCATGTTACAATTGAAGAGAGCTTGCTGAAATCACAAAGATGTAAAGACGACCAAGCCTTAAGAGCAAAAGTAAATGAAAGATGGTGAAACGATGCGAAAGACAAATTGTTGAACACCGAGGACGGTGTTATTCTTTAAGGGGTGGAGTGTGTAACATCCCTAAAATTCACTCTTATTATTATTATTATTTTGTAAATGTAAACATGAGTTTTGTAAATTGCCATGGTGAGGAGCTCAAGGCCAAGGCCCCACCAATGGACCTCAAGCGATTTATATGTTTATAAGTCTTAGTTAAGATTAGACGAATTAAGAATAGTAATGCGACTAAATAATAAGTAACAAAACCATCCAAAAGAAAGGACAAGATGGTTAGGAAGCCGTGAGCTTCATGTTTTAAATATTAAACTTTACAGGTGAAGGACTAGGTAATTTATAAATTTATCTTAGTACAGTTATTGAAGCCCAAATATTATTAGTCATAATAATACTTTCAATACTCTGAAAATATATTCAAGGTTATATAATCTAGAAACTACATAGAAATATCTACAATGATACCCACACCTTAAGTCAATATTTTCTTTACTCTAAAGTATATAGTAGAACTATTAATATATATATTCATTGGTATTAAAAGAAAGACAGAGAAAGTTATTTATATAAATAACACATGGGGGTTTTGTTGTTGGTCAAACCCTAAACAGAATAGCCATGACCTCTTTTGGCCAAAGGAGTTAACTCCAAGTGGAGGCACAATAGGAGTGCGATGGAGTTAATGCCATCTATGCATGGGAATTATGACACATCGGAGTTTGTTGATCTGGTTACAGTTTGGTTACAGTCTGGAGATACGGGAAGAGACATGATCCTTAATAGTAGGATTCCTTGCTACTTCAAGGTCATGGAAAGTTAATTCTAGGGAAGAATTTTTAACCCCACTTACCATAACTTATATATGATCTCATGGAAGCATTGAAGCTGGTAGATTTCCCCATCGTGGGTATCGAAATTCTTTATGAGAACCGTTTTTTCATTTCCAACCGTTTTAGAAATGCGTTAGACATTTGGCATTTTAGTGCGACCTCCCTAACGTGAACCTAGGATCGGGCTAGCTTTGTCTACCATCACTAGTATTGGTAATCATGGATCAAAATATATATTAGCGAAGGAGGATTATTTTAAGGGGGGATTCTGAGATTTAAGATCTTTTTCCTGGCTGTATGACGGGGGTGACAAATGGTCGATCTGCGTAATGGGGAGTTCGGCGCGGGCTGAGTCCCATGTTTGTTAGTATAGCCTCTGCGAAGGGGAAGAACTTCACCTTCAGCAAGAGAATTTTTTGGCAGAATACGATCTCGGCGACACTTAAACCAACTGAATGAATTCAGATATCGAGCCACTTGCCATTGGTTGCTAAGACTTCGATCTCTGCGAATCATTGGTGACGGATCTCTGCGTGAGTCATGATGGTGATAGATAAGATTGGCAAGTCCAAAAGAAGATGCGGTGACAGGAGCTTTACATTTTACTGTTGGAGAGTTTTTGAAAGGAAACCCTACGAAAGCTTTGAATCGGCGATCTCTACGAGAGGAATGCGCCTCCATCGAGGCAGTATGAACTCCGAGAAGATGAATATAGCACATTTGCTAAGGAGGTATCTCGGCAGCTGATTCATTTCTATAATGGGTAAGTGATACCTGTTTATTTTTGTTAACTGTGTTTTGACGCTTATTGGATCTCTGCATAAGAGAGGGAAATACAACTTGAACGAGGAAAGAATTGTGTTGTTCCTTGTTTCGGTAGATATTGTATTTCTGCCGGAAAACGTTGGTTAGCTGATTCCGGCTCTTCGCCTTCCTGAATAGTCTTCTGGCTATGCTGAGATCGTGGTTGACAAAGATATATATATGTGTATCTTGTTGTTAGGTATTGGGAAGAGGACGACTGCTCCAACCCAATTCCTGTTCTCCCTCTTTCGTATTAGAGAAAATATCTTTTAGGATATGTTGTTTCCAGTAGGAAGACACCTCTGTACATTTGCTGATGCAATGAAATTTCTAGAACCGAGATCATGTTAGGGCTTTCGTTTTTACTGTGCATGCCTTTCTTTACAGCCTAGTCATGTATTTAGCCTCTACCAGATCGATCTCTGCATCCTTGTTGCACGCAGTGTGATCCGTGCCGAATTTTATTTTGGTTATACTATATTTGAGATCGGTTTGACCCTTCCGAGTTTTCCCTTGGATATGTTGTTTTTTGGAATCGGTCTAACCTGTCGAGTAATTTTTCTGTTGACTTTCCCTCTCATATCTATCTCATTCTTCCCATAATGGTTATTCTAGTCTTATATACTATTACTGCCATGAAAACAAATGTTACCCTGAAAGATCCCAGCAGATTGTACAACGCATGCTCAGTTCAATAAATATTTGTCATGTTTAGTATCTTCGATTATTTCTGCTTCTGCTTGTATGCTACATAGGGAAAACGTTTATAATTAGGAATTCGGTGATAACCATAAATGCCGGGAAACGCGTTTGTGTTTAGAGATTTTTGTGACCTCTGAGTTGATTGCTGCACCCTGGGTGTTGTGCATTGTTAAAACCTAAATTATCAGTAAATCTGCATTATACCCTAGAACGAGATCGCACGGGGTTTTGTAAATTTTTTGTTGTATGTACAACGCCGCTGAAAGATCATTCAGAAGTTGTAAGTTCAAGTCCTATCAAATCTATAGTTTTAAACGTGACGGAATCCTTAAAAAAAACTAAGCCATCGAAGGTCATCTCAGGAACGGTAGTATCAAATTTTTGTCATGTCTTTAAAAGTCAACCGTAATAGATGGCTGAATGATAGGAGTAGAACTCTTTTGAAATTCATATATTTTGAAGCTTTTATTGACATCTTAAATAATAAACGATAGGAGATGGAAGGGTTCACTACTTGGTAGTCAACACGATATTTCAAAGAACGCCCTTACATTTCTTACGAGTTACTTTACTTTACAAACAACCTCACATTTTATTTAAGTACTATCTTAAGTTTTGTTTTCCTTAAATACCTAGTACGAGAAAGGAAAATAGGGTGACCTTTCTTATAATATATATAAGGTTTCCATATGATGTATATTAATTAAACTATTTATACTTTTAGAGGGTGAAGGGTGGTCTTTTCATATGGTAACTTCGAGGTGTTAGATTTGTACCCTTACTAAATAAAAAGGAAACTTCACATCTATGAGTTCTTTTCATGAACACCCTTTTCATATACTACAATAAACATTAAAATCTCGGGGGGGTAAATCTAAGTTTGATTTACAAAAAGTATAAAATGGATATTTTATGGTTCTTATCGATTTTGAAAAGAGAACCTTCGAAAGCTAAAATTTTGGTTTTCTCTTCTTGAAAAGGAGGCTTATTTTAACCTTTTTACTTTGAAGAGTATGTTACCTACATACTATATAAAATTATACTTTTTATTCTATGGATTAAATCTAATAATATGTTTTTTGAGATTAAAGTAAAAAGGGTAAATACCCTTTGTTAAAAATTAACTAGTAAGAGTATAACCTATACATTGTTGAGAATAAGTTTTATAATACAAAGTATTAGAATAGAATACTTATACATATGTCTTAGAAGTTTGGAAATAACAAGTTATAAAAATAAGAGCGAATACTTTATCTTAGAGTGCTTCAAAATGCTTTTAAGATAGGGGTGTGTGAAAAGAATTATGGAAGTTAGATATGTAACTTAAGTAAATTTAATTTAGTATATGTACTAAATTAAATAAAATTACCTTTGAATGTAAAAGTCATAGAATAAAAGGGGTTTATTCTATTAGAAGTTTGTAGAAAGATATTCTTTTGCATCAATGCTTGGGTTGTTCTATAGAAAGAAAACCTTATCTTCCCTAGGAATGATATGTAAATATAGAATTAGTGTTTCATGAAAAGCTCTATGTGATAGAGGCTTGATAGAAGGAGAAGGAAATCTTGTTACAGCAACCAGTTTGCTCGTTGTAATCCTATCACTTTTTGGTTTTAATAATAAAAGATGCACACACACCTTTGTGGACTAGCCCATGTACGGGTGAACCACGTTATATTTTGTCTCCTATGATGTTCCTCAATGTGTCTTTATGTGTGAGTAATTGCTTCTTTCTTAAGATGTTTATGATTACTTTGAAGTATACGATTCAGTTAGAAAGTTGGTTGTTTATATAATGTATATTGCTAATATGTTTCCCTTATGTTTAGGATTATGTTGTTACCATTTAGGTTGTTGTATTGGTACAATTAACTGATAAAAGATGTACATGCTTCTTGAAAATGAATTAACATCTTGAAGTGCATTTTATTAATTTGACGAATAACTGAATGAATTGATTAAAAGAAATATGGGGCTTAAATATAATTGTCTATGGTTTCTTGGTCTTTGGTTTTTAAGGTTGTATCTGGTGCACACATATGAAGAGTTAATTGGTTCAAAGGAAGAAAACCATGTGTTGATTTTACAAGAGTTATGTATTCGAAGAGTTATAATTATTTGTAAGCAATATTTAAAGAAAGTAAACCCACACTTTATAGTTCCGCATATATTTAAGTGGCATTTTTAGGCACTTAGAAAAGTTTTAAATTTTATGAAATTTTGGGTTCGTGACACGGTTACTAATAACTGCATATTTAGTTAGTCAGTTACATAGTAACTGTCATAGCCGGTTGTCACCCGTTTCTAACAATCTCCACCTTGACAACAATTTACCTGATACCATTGCTCATTGCTATATTGATCACTTTTCCTGCAAGCCTAGAGAAGCTAAGCACCACCGTAGCTTCTCTGAAGCAACTGGCTTCGTGAACATGTCTGCACTATTCTTTTGAGTGTGGACCTTTTCAAGAACCACTCCACCTTCATCAATAACATGTCTTACAAAATGATATTTTACAGGAATATGTTTTGTCTTACTGTGATAAGCTGGATTTTTAGCCAAATGAATAGCACTTTGACTATCACAGAAAATATTTATAGAGTTCTGAACCTTTCCTAACTCACCCAGCAAACCTTTTAACCAGACTACCTCTTTGCAAGCATGTGAAGCAGCTATATATTCTGCCTCTGTAGTAGATAAAGCAACAATATTCTGAAGCTTTGACATCCAACTAATAGCTCCACCTGCAAGAGTAAAAACATAACCTGAAGTGGACCTCCTCTTGTCCAAATCACCTGCAAAATCAGAATCAACATAACCATAGACTTTATCACTGCAACCATCAAAAGTGATAAAATAGTCACTTGTGCCTCTAAGATACCAAAGCACCCATTTCACTGCTGCCCAATGCTCTTTTCCTGGATTTGCCATGTATCTACTGACAACACCAACTGCATGTGAAATATCTGTTCTTGTACTTATCATCGCATACATCAAATTTCCTACTGCATTAGCATATGGTACACGAGACATATACTGCTTTTCTTCATCATTTTTAGGACTCAAACTTGAAGAAAGGTTGAAATGAGAAGCTAAAGGGATACTAGAAGGTTTCACCTTATCCATACCGAATTTCTGAAGTGTTTTCTCCACATACTTCTATTGTGATAACCACAGCTTTCCATTTTTCCTGTCTCTGTGTATCTGCATGCCCAAGATCTGATTTGCTGCTCCTAGATCCTTCATATCAAACGTCCTAGCCAACTGAGCCTTTAACCTGCTGATTTCAAACATGCTCTTGCTTGCGACAAGCATATCATCAACATACAATACCAAAATAATGAACATGTCATTTTCCAACTTTTTAAAGTACACACAATGATCATACTCACTCCTGGTAAAATTCTGACTCACCATGAAAGAATCAAACTTCTTGTACCATTGCCTGGGAGACTGCCTCAGGCCATACAATGATTTTTTGAGCTTGCAAACAAACCTCTTGTTGCAATTTTGAATGAACCCTTCTGGTTGTTCCATGAAAATTTCTTCATCTAAATCTCCATGTAAGAAAGTTGTTTTGACATCTAGTTGCTCTAACTCCAAATCATATAAAGCAACTAGTGCTAACAAAATTCTGATAGAAACAAGTTTTACAACTGGTGAAAAAATCTCATGAAAGTCAATACCTGCTTTCTGAGAAAATCCTTTTGCAACTAGTCCCGCTTTGTACTTCAGAACAGTTTCATCAGCTCCTTTCTTCAGTTTGTACACCCATTTGCAGCCAACCACTTTCCTACTCTCTGGAAGTTCCACAATATCCCACGTTTTGTTCTTTGCCAAAGAATCCATTTCTTCTTTCATTGCATGTTTCCATTTGTCACTGTCAGACACTTCTAATGCTTCCTTATAACTGTCAGGTTCTCCTTCATTAGAAATGAAAACGAAATCATCATACCTCTTTGGAAAAGTTCTGTTCCGCATAGATCTCCGTAGAGTTTGTTGTGGTATTTCCTCTATTTATGTCTGCACATCCTCTTCCTGAGGAGTGTCCTCATGAATATCCTCTTCCTGGACATACTCATGAGTCCCCCTCGCAGATGACTGTGTATCAAACTGAATTTGCTGAAACTGTGGTACATTAGCCTGTTTCAAATCATTACTTACATCTAAATTTGTTAGAGAAAGTTCATCAAATTTTACATCTCTGTTTATGATGATTTTGTGGACAGTAGGATTCCACAACCTATATCCCTTAACACCATCACCATATCCAACAAAGATCAATTTTCTTGACTTAGGATCTAGTTTGGAACGCTGATTTTTCAGAATAAGTGCATAGGCTTCACAACCAAATACTCTAAGATTAGAATAATCACATGATTGACCTGTCCATACCTCTTCTGGAATTTTGCAGTCAATTGCTGTTGATGGTGATCGATTGACTAGGTAACAAGCTGTAAGCAATGCCTCTCCCCACAATTCCTGCTGCAACTTCGCATTACTGAGCATACTCCTTGCTCTTTCAAGAAGAGTCATGTTCATGCGTTCAGCAACGTCATTCTGCTGCGGAGTGTAAACAGTGGTCTTATGCCTCTCAATGCCATCCTGCTTGCAATAATTATCAAACTCCTTTGAAGTAAATTCGGTTCCATTATCTGTTCTAAGACATTTAATGAACCTGCCAGTGCTCTTTTCAACCAAAGCTCTAAACTGCTTAAATATATCAAAAACATCATATTTTCTCTTTAATAAATAGATCCAAACTTTCCTTGAGTAATCATCTATAAAACTGACGAAATATGACGACCCCCCATAAGAAATTTTTGGAGATGGACCCCAAAGATCAAAATGTATGTAGTCTAGGATACCTTTACTAGTGTGTTTTCCAGATTTAAATTTTTGTCTAGCCTGTTTACCATAAATACAGTGCTCACAAAACTTCAAATCTACAGATTTTAAACTAGGAAGCAACTTTCGATCAGCAAGTACCTTCATACCTCTTTCGCTGATATGACCTAACCGCTGATGCCATAGACGAGTGATGTCTGCTGCTGCACCAACCGATGCTACTATTGCATGATCAACTTCCGTCCTCCCTTCAAGTCTATATAGGTTCCCAACTCTGTTTTCTTTCATAACAACCAAGATACCTTTCGATACCTTCATAACTCCACCTTGAACTGTAAACTTGTAACCAGCATCATCAAGAACTCCCATTGAAATCAAGTTCTTCCTTAGTTCAGGTACATGTCTCACATCTGTTAGAGTCCTAATAGTCCCATCATACATTTTAATTCTGATACTCCCTACCCCAACAGTTTTACATGTAACATTATTTCCCATATAAACTACCCCGTCATCTATAGATTGGTATGACGAATACCAATTTCTATGAAGACACATGTGGTGAGATGCTCCAGAATCAATTAACCAGTCAGAATGGTATTTTGAAACAGTAGATGTAGATAATACCTCATCGATCATACTTGAATCATTCTCGGCTATGTTCGCCTCCTTTGTAGAGTCCTCTTCCTCAGAAGCTCGCTTGCGTTTCCAGCAATCTTTCTTAAGATGTCCTGCTTTATTGCAGTACCAGCACTTCAATTTACTCTTTTTTCCCTTCGACTTTGACCTTGATGTACCCTTTGAATGTTGTCCTCTTTCACTAGTTCTTCCTCTGGCCATCATTACTTCTGATGTCGAGGTTTCAAGACTAGATTTCTTTCGAGTTTCCTCAGAAAGTAAGGTTCCCACAACTTCATCGAAGGTAATAGACTCAGTAGAACTAAAACTGATAGAGGTTACAAAATGTGCCCACGACTTAGGCAGAGAGCACAACAGTAAAATCGCCTTGTCTTCAGATTTAATAATATCTTCCATACTAGTCAACTGACAAATAAGAGTATTGAACGCATTCAAGTGTTCAGAAATCTTTGTACCTTCTTTCATACGCAAGGTAAACAACTGCCGCTTCAGGAGGATTTTATTCGTCAAGGATTTAGTCATGTACAAACTTTCCAACTTTGTCCAGAGACCTGCTGCTATAGTTTCAGACATGATGTTAAATAAAACATCGTCGACCAAGCACAAACGAATAGCACTGAGAGCTCTTTCATCCATCTCACTCCAGTCTCCATCTGAAATATCTGCGGGTTTCTTTGTTTTCCCTGCTAGTGCCTTCGCCACTCCTTGCTGCACGAGCATATCCCGCATCTTGACCTTCCACAACTCGAAATTATTGCTCCCATTGAACTTTTCAATTTCAAACTTAACACTCTGCGTTTTTGCCATTTTCTCAAGAAACCGAATCAAAAAACTTAAAACTCCAAGCCTTTTAAAAATATATATATAATGGATAAAAAAAAGGATTAATGACCCAAATTAAATATTATAACAAATACCTTATACCTCCCACTTTAATCTTTTTTAATAAAAATATTATAAATAAGGTATTCCTTATAACTCCCATCCACCATATGCTTTATATCTCAAAAGCATTTCAAATATTCACGTCCATTTACATTTCACTTTAATTATATTAAACCAGCATATGTAATATATGTTTGGCGTCAATTTTGTTTCACGTGAAATCTCAAACAAAATAACTATTCATGTTTTACCTCAAACAGAAAATAGTACCGCGCTCCCCGATGGTTCAGTGCCGCGGCAATTCCCACAATTCGGATTTCATAAGTGTGCCTCAATACTACCGCGCCTCACTAAGCAATGGACCCGCGGTAGTTGAAGATTACCGCCCCTTCTCCTCAAGCTTCAGGCTTCTCTCCTCCGGTAAATTTTGACCCGTAAAACAAATTTAAATTTCTCAAAACAATGATCATTTGGCTTTCTCGTTCTCTGTGGCTTTCTACCAAGCTCTGATACCACTTGTTGGATCTAACAGCCACAGAACACAATATGCAGTGGAAGCAAATAAAACAAGAAAGAAAATAAATAAACACACATGAGATATACGCAGAGATTTACGTGGTAAAACCCTCTCTTAGGGAAACATCCACGGAGCAATGGTATCGGTTTCTTATTATTCAGAATCTGAAGATTTACAACAACTCACAACTCTCCAATATCCTCTTACGAGAATACAAGAAACATATACATTTCTTACACGGTTACTAATAACTGCATATTTAGTTAGTCAGTTACATAGTTACTGTCATAGCCGGTTGTCACTCGTTTCTAACATATTCAAATCTTTCCCAACCTTCAAATCATTGCCAGGAAAAGTCTTGTTAATTCATTTGATGTTTCAACCTTTTTCACTGAAACATCTTCAGAATTTAAGCCATATGTGACCTTTATATCAAGTCTCTGATTCCGAAAACCATTTTTTATCTTCCACTTGTGGTTTTTACACCTCAGAGGTGTTGCAATGAGCCATAACACAAACCAGCAGCTGGAAGTTGCATAGCCAACATGTCCTCAGAGAATATCAACAACTGATAAATATCTGCAGTCCGTGAATTCCAGACATAAATCATGGCACAAATAATAGCATATGCCAAAGACAAAATTATTTTCTTCAATGCCAAGGTTTGATCTCTATAGCTGCTAGCTTCAAAGCATGGAGTTGAAAGTTAATAGGCGCCCTTAAGCTCAACGTTTGAGCTTCCCCTTTGTCCAAGATTGAATGCTTTGAAGCTCATCTGGCATATTTTTAATTGACATGTGATGCTCATCTGCTCAATGATCTCGCACGGTGTGATGATCCTGTGGTATGCTTAGCATCTGGAAATTTACCTTTTGAACTTGAGCATTTCAATGATAGCTTCTGGTAGGCTTTTGACACCTACGAACTTACCTTGACATTTGGAATTTTATGGGATAAATCTGGTACCAACAACAACTCTAAACGTCTTTTAAAGTCCTCAACTTGAGGAAATGTTTGCAACTCTAATCCTTTTGTATTTAAGATGAATCATTCAATTGCAATGGAAAAACAAAAATTACTACATTGAAATCATTTCATTGAAAAATTCAAAAAAATATTTACACCATCAAAATGGTGAATTGTAATAATGTAATAACAGTGTCTAGTTATAATACATGTGAGCGAATGCAATGAAAGACAAAATATGAAAATATGCTAAATTACATTAATTAATTAGTTAAGTAAAATACTTTTCCCAATTATTCATTAATGTGCAATTATCACAAAACTAATATCTAACTTATTGCTATATTATTAATTTAACAATACATAATCATATATATTTTCCATCACTATCATCCACTTGCCAACTATTCCAATTTGGAATCCTACAAATCCTAAAAAAACTGATTTATTTTATTCCAGTTTGGAATCCTACAAATCCTCAAAAATTGCGTTTATTCATTGAGTATTGCACCGAGAGTAACACCGAGAGTAACGAGGTGGTTGCGTCGAGAGGTGCTCTATAGCCCAGTATGGGGGAGATCTTGTGAGTCCAGTTTTTGTCGAGTAACAAAATAATACAAAGTAAACAAAAAAAGAATAATACAAAGTAAAAAGTAATAAATATTATGTCGGCCATAAACAAAAAAGAATATTAATACAAAGTAAAAAGTAAATATGAGACTTAAATTAGAGACTCTAGAGCTTAGGATTAGGTGGTAAATATTATGTCTGCCATAAACAAAAAGGAATAATACAAAATAAAAAGTAAATATGAGACTTCAACTAGAGACTTTACTTTTAATACAAAGTAAAAAGTAAATATGAGACTTTAGAGTGTTTTCGAGTGTTTGTCCAGTAACAAAATAATACAAAGTAAACAAAAAACAATAATACAAAGTACAAAGTAAGAAATATTATGTGGGCCATAAACAAAAAAGAATAATACAAAGTAAAAAGTAAATATGAGACTTAAACTAGAGACTTTAGAGCTTAGGATGAGGTGGCTCAGGTATTGCACTCACGGAGCTATTCAAGGAGAGGTTTGCACCTTGGGAGTTTTGATCCCTCTCCACTCTTGATAGAGCCTAGGATTTTGATCTAGGTTGGTTACAACCTAGTTTGAGGGAGATGTTGTGATGTGATGTAATCATAAAATAATAATAAAATTAAAAAAAAAACAATTAAAACATGTCGGCTAGAAATTTTTTACATATCTTTTAATGAAATTAAATATTTATTATGCTAATAGAATCTTATGTTTTGAATAAAATTCTCTCTTGTAAGTCAAATAGGAAAGACTAACTAATACACAAATATTTAATTTATTGTAATTATTTACCAAAATATTTATTTAAAATGTGAGGATGCATGAATGAAAATTGAAATTGAAATTAGATGTATAATTATATAAATGTATTTTACAAGTTAGCCAATTTAAATTTGAAGTTCCCATGTGCTTGGTTTATAATTTTTTATAAGATAGTTAATTTAAATTTGGAGCTCACATGTACTTGGTTTTATAATGTTTATATATATTTAGTTTTTGGAGCTGACATGTGATAGAGGTGACACATCTCATCTAACATCTCATCCACTTTGAGCTATAACCAGCATAGATCCATCTTAAACCTGTATCTGTCACCGAGAGGGATCCAATTTCCCGAGGTGTATTTATTTTTTTAAATTTAAACTCAAGAAATTTAATCTCTCTTGATTGATAGATCCGGGTTTAAGTTTTAAGTTTTTATTTTATAAACTAACATCTATTTTTTAATTACTTTTCATAATATTTTATTTTATGAGCCGACATGGATTTTTTACTAACATCTATTTTTTAATTACTTTTCATAATATTTTATTTTATGAGCAGACATGGATTTTTTAAAATACTTTCCATAATTTTTTATTTTATGAGCCGACATCATTTTTACTTTTTAACTGATAATAAGGACAAACATGTAACATTACAACATCTCCCCCATACTAGGTTGTAGAGATCTCCCCCATACTCGCCTGTAGAGCACCTCGTTTCACTCAGTGCAATAAGCACCTTTGGACACAATAATTTTTTAAATTTTTTCCTTAATTTATAACTAAAAAAAGAAACATGATCATTCTATTTAATTTTTAGCTATTATTTTTAAATTCTAACCGTACAATGTGAATATTTAAATTAAAATTATATAATGTTGTATAAAACATTAAGCCTGACAAAAATTGAAATCCCTTCGACATTTCATGAGAATCATCTTTTTTTTGGATTGGGTTCCCTTCAATTTGAGTTTGAGTATGAGATATTGATTGTATTAATATTTACAAAAAAAACATAAATATTGGATGATGTATTCCGTCTCAATACTCTCAAATAATCACATGGAACTCAGCTTAAGGAAATTTAAACACTATTATTTCAAACGTCAAACAAAGTTTTGAATTAATTTAGATTTTATGTTGTTCAAATTATGTTTTTGAATGTTTAAAACAATTTAACACTTAAATAATCACATGAAACTTACTTTAAGGAAATTTAAACATTATTATTAGAAATCTCAAAGGTCCTCAATGTTTAAAAAAAGTCATCATTCTCAAATAATCACAGGGAGCTCAGCTTAAGGAAATTTAAACACTATTATTCCAAATCTCACACAAGGTTTTGACATGTTGCCTAATTTTTTTTTAAATTGATATCATTATTTCTAAATTTTGACTATGATTGAGAGACAAAATACTTAGTAATTAAAAATTTGTTCATCAAGCATTTTATAACTTATAACCTTATAATAAAAAGCAATACGCCCTATCCTATTCTTCTTATAGAACCTAGTCTCCCCTCCATTGAAAGCATCATTATAACAAAGTGCTTGATGTACAAGTACAAGATAAATGTCATGTCATGGAGACCAAAGACTCCCTAAAACTGCTTTTAAGTCCAGTCAAGACCACTTGCTACTCAAGAGGGGTTGGCATAGGCATAAAGATAACATGGCATGGATAAACCATTCGGGGATAGACGAAAGTGCAACATTGCTAGATATCAATAATATTAAAAGTACTGTTACAACTAATTTTAAAGAGAAAATGTGGGTCATGAGGATTTAGAGAGTAAAAGGAAGTTAAGATTCTACAAGGAGGTTATTAACCCTAATCTAGAAGACCAAAAATATCTCTCTATTCTCAGAAGCTCAAAGAAGAAAACTAACATAGCCAAAATCAGAATGAACTCTCATGAGCTTCTAAGTGGAATAGGGCACTAGACAATTCCTAAAACACTATGGGAGGACAATTCCTAAAACACTGTGAGAGGAAAGGATTTGTCATCTCGAGAGTCTAAGAGTGTTGAGGATGAAAGTTACTTCCTCTTAGAGTGCCTGCCTACAATTAGATCGTAGTTTCAAAATCTTTATCATAATTCTAATCTCTCTAATCTTCTAACTAGTCAAAAGTACAGTGACTTCTGTACACTTCTCTCTAAGCTTTTTGAACATAGAAATAATTAGTTACAACAAATCAAGTAATTTCTTAAGGTCTAATAAACCAAAGTTGGACTAAGTAAAAGTTGAGCATCATCATTATACTGGTCAACAAACTACTCCAATTTTTTTTTTTTTAAATAATCATAAAAAACAATCGTTTACTTGAAAACTTTGAAAACTAATCATGTGAACCAAATCCGTCACTGCCTTTCAAGATCTGGAAGACTTTTCCCGCCAATCAGCGAGAAATTTGTAGGTCCAGACAATACATGTGCGCACGCCCAACCACTTGGCTTTCGGTTTTGTTGTTTGTGAATTTTTCTGTACCCAAATTTCGGCTTGTTTTCTTCCTCTCTCAACAGCTACCAGAAAACGGACATAATTTTTTATAACAGTGACGGCGTAATGGTGGACACCTGTTCATGTGCGGACACTTACTGGTATTTATGAAAATAGTGGCACATGGCCCTCGTCAATCATCTGTCCAACGTAAAAAGCAGAAGACCATCCGCATCTCAGCTTCTGGCACTTCAATTTCCAATCGTTTTCATTTTAAGTGAGAAAACACCGATTTTTGTTCCGACTTGCAGTGTCAAATTCACTCCTACTCCTGAGTTGTCTCCGTTTTGTGTCTGGAGATTAAGAAAGTGATGCCATCAACCACCGGATTCCTTTCTCCTAATTACTTATGACTCATCTTTATGAACAAAAGATTCTTCACGACGGCGACAAGTTTGATGATTTTAAAATAAAATATCAGTAATTTTATTTCTGATTCCGGTGCTTCTTCCCGCCATTTGTCTTGCGTGCAACCGGAAGAAACACTCCTTAAGTATCAGTAATTCTTAAAAAAAACAAATATTTCTCATCCAATTTTCTTTTTATAATCATGAACAAATAAGAACTCCTCATGAGAATGACATATTTTCAATAAAAACTAATTTGAACACATTAATTTATCATATATGTAACAATAATTTTATAATTCATTAAAATAACAACTATTATGTTGTATTTTTTTGGGTTGGAGCATATTTCATTATACATAAAAACTACTTACACTATGCAATAGCCATATTGAGGCATCCACATGATCTTGTGAATAGTCTAGGACATTCTAACTAGATATAGTCTTAAAATAAAACTAGAACCAGGAGAAAATTACTTACTTTTAATTATGTACAAAAGGAAGCCACTAAGCAAACCAGGCTATAATAAACCTACAACCAAAAAATGCATATAAAACCAATCAAAAACTTAATTCAAACCGGAGAGAGGGCATCCATTCAAGCATGAGAGATGTAAGAATCATGGGCATTAGGTGCCTAAGAAAAAATAATTCATATCTCATAAAACATTAAAAAAATCTTCCATACCAAGCAAGTTAGCAATGCCAGAGTGGGGCTGGGGCATTAAATTTTGTTGTTCAACACTTGTGGTGACATCATACAGGTGTGGGATGGAGGGGAAATGGAATCAATCCTAAGTCAACTAGAGCCTTGCAACTCGTTGCATGTTTGAGTCTCGACAATATCCCTTTTAAATTAAACCAAAACACCAAAACACGTTTGTTAATGGTTGGATTTGAGAAAATTCTATACATGTGAGTAATTAAGTGCTCGAAGCTCTAAAATTTGTTGTGTTTTGTACCAATCCACGATTCGATGAATTCATATTCAATGGCATGAAATTGAATTTATTTAATGAAAATAATTAATGTATCTACCTCTATGTCGAAACCAGGTTCAATGCTGATGCCACTACCCTCCTTATTGTCTTACCAAAATGCATGATTCAAACGAGGAAGAAGACTTAAAATTGTGGACTTCACCTTCAAAGAGTGCCTTACAATCACATTGATAAGGAGTGATAAGAAGATCACAACAATCCAAGTGTACAATCTTTGTTGATAATGTCAATTAAATACTTATATGGTAAATTTAATATAAGACTTACTTCTAGTTGTCTCTTACTCTTTGCATCTTAAAAAATTTGATATTTTATGGTTGTCTATGCCCCGTGACCCAATTGATATTATAAGGTGAGGATGTGCATGCATGATAATCCTTAGTTATGACTATGAGATGATGATTTAAAGAGAAAAGGATGTAAAGACATGTAATTTTTATATCTATTTTGGCAGTGAGCACCAAAGACAAATGTGGTGAGAATAATCCTTAGTTATGACTATACGATGAGGATTTAAAGAGAAGCGGATGTAAATACATGTAATTTTTATATGTATTTTGGTGGCAAGCGTCGAAGAAAAATGTGGTGAGAAACCACATATGTTTGGAAGGACGGAGGGAGACTAAATCATGATCATTCTTCCCATCAAATTGAGACTATTCCTGAGCCAATTCTTTTATTAATAACCATTGTGGTGCTTTGGTCCAAATGTTTTTTCTAACTCATTGTTTCTCCATATGGTGTGCCCAATGCCACTTCTCTATATCAATGCATAAATCGACCTCTACACGATTTGTGGTCCTAGCTGCATGCCATTATTTGTAGTTGCATGCCATTGAGTGTTGTTTAGAGTTGCCATGAGTATGTGACATTCATCAAGAAATGAAGTATTGTAGAGCAGGACTCATCGAACCAACCATTTGAATTTTATTTTGATGAAAAACGACTAGACATTGATAACTAGCTTCACATAGGTAGTAGGCACAAAGTTTCAATTTTGTTTTGGGCCTACTAGTAGACTAATAGTGGTTCTATATTGTTAAAACTATAGTCATTAACACATTGCCACACCTTAAATCTCAGCTCGAAGTGACTCGAAAATCAAAGTTAAATCGAGAAGAGCTCAAATTTGAACAATGGTGTCTACTGTTTAATCCGATGATGTCATCAACCACCGGATTAAGATTCCTTTCACCTTCCTGCGAATCGTCTGTACGAACAAAAGAATCTTAACGGTAGCGGATCAATATTTATATCTATACAGAGAGTTGATTACAACTATATGTTGACTAATCGTTGATTCTAGAAGGCCTTGTACTTATTTTATTCCTCATTCCATTGCGTCCTCCTTAGTGTCTGGCGTGCAACCAGCTTTAAAGCGAAAGTCACGCAGAGGGAGGTTGATCCATACCTATCTCTGCCATCTGGCTCTGGTGTTCATGTACATTGAACATTTTTAATAAATTTAATTGCTCGACTATTAGCTGCAGTTGAAGCGTAGTTATCTGCTTAGTACATTACACGTTGCACTTGTAAATATCCTTTTCTTCTTTTGAAATAACAGCTAATCTGATTCGTACAGTAAGAATCATGAATCTGTATCGTTAGTCGCTTTGGACATGGAAAACATTGTAAGGCATAGAATGACAATTCTACCCTACAATATGGAGAAATCAGAAAACAGCAATCCCTCCAGGGACCAGAATGTGTTTCACTTTTCCTCATCAAAGTGTCTTGAAAATGGCCTTTGGAAAACAGCAAGAGCTTTGTAAATCTGTTCTTCTGGTTTTGGCTAGATCCCTCTATCTAGTGCACTGTTTTGATAATCAGTAATCTTAGCATACAGTTTGCAGCACTCTGTAACTAATGAGTAAGTCATAGCTATAAAAATATAAAGATAATTTATAAGGAATAATACTTGATAATTTATTTTGTTAAATAAATTTGTTTATGGAAAAAATAGATAAAATAATGAAAGAATCTTTAACTCCATAATTATATCGATAGGTGTTTATATCTTATAATTTAGAGTGGACTAGTCTCTATGCTTTTCCTAGATTATTAGTGTATATTCACTAGCAACAAGTTAAGTAGTTGTACTAGTTTATAAAGAACAATAAATATAAAGATTTTTCAAATGCACTAATAAATCAAGAAGTGGACTTAGTTGTGAAGAAAACTCGACATACTTAATTCCAAGAATTCCAAGAAATAAAGATTCAATAAATTCATAAGATATAAAAAAAAATGCCCCTCACTACTTAAATAAAAGATGGTTGATCTCCATATAAATACATTAAGTGAGTTTTGAGATGTACATTTAAACATTATTTAAATTGTGTATATATAAATTTTTTTAATTTTAGTTTAGAAAAATAAAGCATTTCATATTACTGTTCTTTGATTTTTTAATTTGAATTAATGTTCATGGCAATATATGTTCTCACAATCTAAATGCCAGAGCAATGTTACACTCAGTTTTAAAAAATTATATAATATTTTAATGTCCATGGCAATATATGTTGTCACAATCTAAATGCCAAAGGCAATGTTCTAGAGTAAGTTTTAAAAAAATATATATTCTTTTAAAAATGGGATAAGAAGTAATTTACTATAATGTTTTAATTGAAAAAAGTAAAATTTTAATTTGTAATTCCATAGGAGTTTGAAAGAAAAACGATTTTGGTTATCGTGATTTCATAGATTTTCCAATGTAATGGTGCTGTGTTTTTATTATTTTGTTATAACTAGTTAATGGTTTAAAGTAAATTAATGGGTACTCTTTTGTTTGTTAAATGGGTTGTTTAAATGTCGGTTCCAATTGTTATATCTTTCACTGAATGGGATTAAAATATTATTTATTTTATCTTTCACTGAATGGGATTAAAATATTATTTATTTTCGTGAACGAGATGAATGTGAATACTCTTGAATACCTATGTTTTTTTAGTTCTTTCTCACATGAGGTTTAGTCTAAATGGTTGGTTGTAAATGATGGTTGGGTTAAGTCTCTATTTCGGTTAGGTTGTTTGCTACTTAAGCATGTGTAACAAACAATCACATATTTCTGAATTTTCTCCATTATGTTTCATTTAAAATTTATTAACTACTTTTTATCTAAGCTTTATGTATATTCTCATTTTTTGTTCCAACATTCATCCCAATGAAGTAATTTACAATATATGTCTCATCGTTATTATTTTATGCGTGAAAATCTATGCACATTACCTCTAGTTTAAGGATGAATCATGGACAAAAATAAACATTTGCAAGGTAATTCTAATTAATGTGTTTTTACATACATATTTGAATTTAAGTTGTTCTAGAGTAATATGAATATTTGACTATCAATTTCACAATGATATTCGAAGTCTTATGAAACCCAACCTTGTGGAATAAAGTTTAACACTATAACGAAATTTTGAGAATACACAAATTTATTTTCTATATAGATTGATACTAGTTACACTAGCATGCACAAAAATTCTCTAATTAAAGTCAATGCATGCATGGACATTTCACTACAATATTTAGTAGATAAAAAATACATGTGACCAATACTAAATTAAGTAAATTAAATTTATTGCACCGAGTGGAGCGAGGTGCTCTACAGCTCAGTATGGGGGAGATGTTGTAATGTTCCAACCTAACAAAATAATTAAAAAAATTCATGTAGGCTCATAAAATAAAAAAGTATGGAAAGTATTTAAAAAATCCATGTTGACTCATAAAATAAAAAATTATGAAAAGTAATTAAAAAAATAGATATCCGTTTATAAAATAAAAAATTAAAACTTAAACCCGGATCTATCAACCAAGAGACATTGAATTTCTTGAGTTTAAATTTAAAAAAAAAGTACACCTCAAGAAATTGGATCCCTCTTGGTGATTGATAGATCGAGGGATGGATCTATGTTGTTAATACATGTGTAGTGCATGTGTGTGTGTGTTGAAAATCCAATGACTAACTTAACTAATCAATGTGATAATTTTGTAACTAATTTCATCATGATAATTGTAACTAGTTTTGAAACATGATAATTATAAGAATGAGGAAAGAGGTACTAATTTAAGAAACTTGTAAAATAATTAGCATTTGAATAATGGAGTAAGAACATTACCGATGATGCCCTCAATTGGAGTTGGATTCATCAAAGGTTGACCTACATCCTCCTCTTGTTTCTCTCTAAATGTTTCCTCATCTTTTCTTTGGTCCTTTCTTGTATTTCATCTTCATTAATTTGATCATGATCATGTTTCCTTTTTCAACGTTTCCTTTTCCCCATGTTGATTGGTGAATAAGAAGCAAAAATGACCAATTTCCTTTAAAACAATATAGATCTCTATACGACAAATCTTTAAAAAATGTACATCATGCCACACAACAAAAATATTTCAAAAAACATATATATGCCCGAGATCAACATATCCTCTTCAAAAAGTTATTTTCAATTTTTAGATTTTTATAACTAGTAAAAATAAAATTGTGTGCACATACGTGTAAAAAATGTGATTAAAATTTTCAATGGTTAGTTTCGAAAATTAATAAAAATATATATAATTTCCCAAAATAAATTTAAAAAAAATATGTGTGCCATAGTGAATTTTGTATACATTATGTTCATATATTTGTTTTAAAAAATTATGCATTTATTACTAAATCATTTTAAATGAACAGAAGCCACTTATTAATTTTTCATGAAATTTAAAAGATCAAACCTATCATTAAATGCAATTTTGACATATTAAATGCTATTATTATTCTTTTTAAATATTATTGGAAAGGAAACATAATTCCCTACAATTTCTTTCTATTACATGTTGGAATTCATAAGGAATATATGAGTTGTGAGAGTTTTGATTTAATAAATAAGTAAAAAATCGAATTTCCACCATTATTTTTGGCCAAAAAATATTACCCATATTAATAAATTCACCCTTAACATGCAAACCAACTCTTTGGTCTATCCATTAAATTATATGCAAATGGTTTATTAGGCATTAGGTTTATTATTCCTAGCGTTTCACTTATGTAGGGACTTGGTTTAAGGTGAAGAGTGTGCTAGGAAAGTGCATGCATTACATGCTTCCTTAATCACTATCATATAATGTGTTGGACCACGCAAAGGTTCGCACTTATCAAAACTTTAAGCTAAGGAAGGAGAAATGGTGTAGGAGGTAGTGGAATTCCACATGCATCTCACATCTACTCAAGCTGTAGTCGCACATTAATGTGGCATTAATGCAAGAATGATCCTATTCCTCTGTATAGATTTGGGTTTTAAGTTGGTGTTTTATTTGGAAGTTATTTTGGTTGAATTGAATCGCAAATATTATCCAGTCTGCTGCAGGTCATTTAATGTGACGGCGGTAAGCTGGTTAGTTTTTGGAGGGATTGAACTTATATGCCCAACCACCAAACCTTAAAAAGATAAATGGCCCACAACAGGCTAGATAATATTCACTGAATTGAATGACCTGATCGTCACTCGCTATTGGAATTGGGGTTGAACAAAGTCATGGTGTGATAATTGTGATTCCTTACATGTACACATCTTCTCACTCGGTTATTGCAACGCAATCTCATTTGTGGCATTCAGATAGAGTGGTGCTTTCATTTACATTCTTTGTTTTTGGGTTCCCCTCTGGTTTACCGTAGCATACGTTTCTTGTGGCTATTGTTATGTTCTGTTCTGGTGGTCATCGAAGCTCAAAGCTTTGGTTTCGATCAGTACTGATGGTTCAACTCTCTGTAGATGGATTAATCTTGTATGATTGGTTGATGGTGAGAGTCTCGTTAGAATGATATGGTTATTATTTTGCATTGCTTCATTACTTCTCTTATGGAACTTCGGTTAGGGTTTGAACATTTTCTTGGCATTGATGGTGGGCCTTTATTATGCAAGGTACCCATCAGACTTGGGTTGTCTTCCTCCCGGTGTCTCAACACTACAAAGGTAAACACATCCTCTCATTTTAGTTATAACAGTTACTCATATTTTTTTTTGGTTTCTTTCATTTCACTAATCATTACTCATGGTGTTTGGTGTGTGGGCATGCTCTCATGAATATGAAGCCACCCTTAGTCGGGCTCAATTGCTTAGCCTTTGTTGTAACATGTAAGAGGTTAACAGTTTATTCACATTGTTCATTTCTTATCTAAGTCTTATTACTTCCATAGCCTTGTAATTACGTCATCATATTTTGGTGGTGTTACAAACCCTTGGTGCTAGGTACATAGCCGAGGTACAAATAAGTGAATCCCTTTACAAATGTTTTATTTTAGCATCAGGAGGTTTTATCCTTTTGATAAATAAATAATTTCAGGTTTTATCCTTTTTATAAATAAATAATGTCAGTTTTTCATTGTTGTAAAACTCAACTATCTATGTGTATCCAATGTATCTCTATCTTTTGTTTTGGAAAAAGCATGTATGGTTTTTCCTAGGTTCGATCTCGAATGTTGGTCCTTTCTTTGTATTTTTACTGTATATTCATTTCATCGTTTGTATAATATCATGCCTCACAACCGAGGGATGGACATTGACTCTTTGGGATGGACAGTTTGTAGGGTTTATTATTTATATTAGCTTGAAACATGTTGAGCAGTAAATGCGGGACCGACCCTTCATCTATGCTTTATAATTGTTACTTGTATATTTAAATGTTGGCTATGCCCAATTCATCGGCCATGCATGGTTTAGATATTTTCTCTTCAAAATTGTATACAGTTGTTATATCAATAGTTAGAACTATTTGATTTATTTCTTTCTTATTACAACTTGGGATTGGATCGTTTCCATAGTTTATTATTTAAGAAGTCGAATCTTGCTTTGCTTGTCATTGTCTATATTATTGGTTGTGTGCATTGTTTATTTATTTCCTTGTGTATTTAAATCGGTGTTTAATCAGAGGCCAAGGCTCCGCAAATCGCTTGTAGAGTAAACAATGTACTTTACAGCTAGTCCTTTAATTGTTTATCAGGCTTACCCAAGACTTAAACATTTAATGATAGAAAACATGCCAAATATTTGGCACATAATATTGCTTTCTCTCTATAATTTGTTACTGGTTTCTACCTTGCTTAACATGGTATTGTTTATGTGATCTAATCTGCCTAGTTGATATGTGTTCATCACTCTCATATATTTGTGAATAGGTTTTCGATACTTGTTGCTTGTCTAAACATTCTTCATTTTAGCTTGGTGTTATGTTTGATGCTTAAGGTGTTATCCGGTTAATAGATGATTTTCATGCTTGTCTCGATGAATTAGATATTTCTTTATTTTTTACTATATTGTTATAATGTAAATGCATCTATGTATATTTATATACTTTGCATAGAATGGTTATGTTATCTGTGTATTAATTATGACTACTAATTATATAAACTAGGTAGGCTTTCTCCATGTGAATGACAGATAGATAGAATGAAAATAAATAATTTTCTTTAGCAAAATAAAAATAACTCTATAAAAATGATAAACTAAGAAAGTTAGGGCATTAAAGCCATATCTCTATTGTATAGACCAATGAAATGTAAGCCTAACTAAGTAAAAACCAAGTAATACTTTTTTTTGCTACAAAAACTAATAATTATGAACATAGATTAGAAGAATTTTATGAACATGATATTTACATCGATCATTAACATGATATATAAATATAAATACTACAGTAGAATAGAAAACAAAATAGGATAAATACATTGTATACATATACGAACCTGCTACACTTATAGGAGAAACTAGAGTTGAAACAACTATGTTCCACCCAACCATAGATCACCGAGCAACCAATCTACTTGCTCAACAATCACCCCCAAGAATAAACAGTGACACCATAGGGACTAACATATCATACTCTCAATTAGAATAGAATTATTTCCCCCACGGAGAACTCTCGTTTGAACTCTAGGAACGAGCTCTTGCTCTCACAACAAAGCTCTCAACTTGGGACCAATGCCTAACACATCAAAGGTGCTCACACAAAAAGTTCCATGCATACTAGGTAGTGTCCTACCCTCTCACATATGCATATAAATAATATTTTCCGAGGTATTACACAAGGCCCAACTTTCCCTCCTTGGGAATTTGTTGGCCTTGGATCCCCTATTAGATCACAGGGGGTGGTTCCAAAAATTAGTTTCACGACATTTTTCATCCTCATATCTTGAGAAATAGCCCTATGTTTCCCACCTATGGGGTTTCATGGTTTACCAAGTTCCATCATGGATGTTCTAACTATACTTATATATATTAAAAGTTTTTTTAATTGTCTTTTACAACTGCCTTCATATGAGGCAAAATCAAAAGGTGTTAACTTGTTAAAATTGAATAATAATAATAATAATGTATTTTTCACTTAGTTACCCAAATTCAAATTTCCAGCCTTTCTCACAAATAATTATTAAATCTCAAGCATGAAGGACATTACATAGCTCCCCCCTTAAATCTTAACACCATCCTCGGTGTTCAAAACTAGATTTGATCATAAATTTAAAAATAAAGATTGATATGCCTTCCTCGTGGAATCCTCCATCTCATGCATAGCCTCCTCAAGGATATAGTGCTCCCACTGCACTTTTATTTGAGTGATAACTTGAATTCAGAGTAGCATCTCTCTCATGTAGAGAATGCAAGTTGGTTCCACCTAGAACTCCCCCTCTAGTTATACCTGTATCACATTCCAATCAATAATGTCAAACTTGTGGTAATGCAAGTTGATAGGCCACCCGACCAATCCTTGAAATTATTTGAAAAGGCCCATATAATTTAGGTGCAAGCTTGGAGTAGCTCCCTAATCTTAATTAAATTTTCTTCAATTTACTTTCAATTTCAAATACACATGGTCACCTACTAGGAATTATTTGTGAGCCCTATGTTGACCTGCATAACCCTTTTGCATGTTTTATACCACATGCTAGTTCTTCCTTACATTTCGCACCACCTGTTCCATTTCTTTTAACATATCAGTTTCTAAAATTAGTTAGTCGGTCGGGTTGTCTTAGCTAACTAGTGCAATACATTTATGTCAATAAAGTATTTCAAATGGGCTCATTCGAGCATATTGATCACTGTTGTTGTATGCAATCTCCACCAAGTGGAGGTAGTCCTCCCACTTAGTGGGTCGATCCATGGCATACATGAACATCAATCTAGTACTTGATTTGTCCTTTCTGTATACCCATCAATCTAGTACTTGATTTGTCCTTTCTGTATACCCATTCATCTGTTGATGGTAAGTTGTACTGAAACTAAGTTGTGTGATTAGCCCTTCAAACTAGGCTTTCCAAATATTGCAAGTGAATTTGGTATTTCTATCAGAAATCACCTGCTTTGGAATTCCATGCATTCTAAGAACTTCATGAATAAATATTTATGATATATTTATTGCTTCAATAGTTTACTTGACAGGTATAAAGTGATCTTCCTTACTTATCTACTATTACCATGGTAGCACTGTGTTTTCTTTTCTTTAGTTTTCTTTTTGTTTGTAGGTCCAGGCACTGTATTTTCTTTTCTTTCGCTTCTTTTTGTTTACCGGTCTAGGCACTGGAGGAGCTTCGGGCTCCGCCTTGTCTCCAACACGTTATTGCTACTGCGCCTCCCATGACTCGTCACCATCAATCTAAATTTGTTGATGTATTATGATAGAAACTGGATGAGCGCCTGTTGCAGGATTGGAGCATTTAGAGGGCAATATGTTCGAGCAGTTACCTTCCCCGGACGCAGTGATGATGAAGGTGAGGAAATCATCTCATTTGCATAACAAATTTACATATGATTGTGTTACTATTCTTATAGTAGCATAATTTCGCTGTACTGGACTTTCCTGTACACGGAAATTCTAAGGGAATTAGAAATTCAGTGAAAGTGAAAATTCGACATAATACGAATACGGTAGGGTAAAAACCAACAGACAAGCAAAGACAATGGAAATGACTGCACTGCCCAGTTATTTAAATTTATTTGCCACGGCTTGATACCGAGATTGCACAGTATATTTAAATAATAAAGTCCCTTTATTTGAAAAAGAATTTAAATTCTTGTTTGTAATACCATTTTAAAAAAATTATATATTAATTTTAGCATTTTGTGCTAATTATATACAAATATAAAAAAAATTGTTTCATGGATAAGTTGATTGAACTTAATGTAATTTTACAGGTTTATATGTTTTATCATATATTAGACAAAATGCATTTTACTTTTAAAATAATATTAAAATCAATAAACAGTCAAACCCTAATTGTTAAAGCTTAAACATTATAATTTAGGTTAATATAAACTTTAAGTCAAATCCTAATTGTTAAAGCTTAAACATTATAATTTAGGTTAATATAAATTTTAAGTCAAACCTTAATTGTTAAAGCTTAAACATTATAATTTAAGTTAGTTTTTATATTAGGTTTATTTTATAACATAAAATAGAGTTTGATAATTAGTTAGATAAAAAAAAATGAATATAATTTATATTTGGTATTTAAATTTAAATGTTCATATTTTCATTGATAGTTTTTTCAGCAGAATTTTCATTGATAGTTTTTTTCAGCAGAATTTTCATTGATAGTTATATGTTTCAATGAAAAATAAATGTTATATGGAAATTTTGAATCGTTTATCTATATTATTAATTTTTTTAAAATTTGAAAAATATGTTTTTAAATGTATAAGTAATCTACTCCAGTATTTTTCAATATTAGATTTTTTCATTAAGGACCATATCGTGATTACAGTGGATTATACATGATTGAGAGGACAAAGCCTCTGTTAAATTGCTGAGAAAAGCTAAGAAGCAACGCCAGCAAACAGAAATGCCTTCATTTCAAACCTGGCGAGGGACTGGTGAAATTAATGTTAAAATCAACCAAAATGTAAACCCTAATTTACATATACTGGAATCCCCTGATTAAAACAATGAGTAAAAAATTAATAGCGGAAGCATACCTGAATCCATTGAAGGAGAAACCTTATAGGAAGAGAACCCTTTGAGATGGTCTTCCAATTCTAGCCACTAGATTCTGTGTCAACTTCTCTCTGAGAGGATTTTCAGAAATTGGAATGCGTCGTGGTAGAATGGGGACCATAACCCTATTTATAAACCGCTAGGCAGTTTTATCACAATAACCGCTAGGGCAGTTTTAATTTTATCACAATTATATTTCCGCCCCTCATAGAAATAATAATTATCTAATGGTATCTACACAATAATCTCCTGACAATTATACCCTTAAGCCAATTAATCAATTATTAATTAGATCACTATATTTAGACTTAATTAAATGATAGCACACACATTTTAATTATTTACATGTGTGGCCCAAATTATAGATTAATTACAAAAATTAATCTAACAATCTCCCACTGGGCCACATGCATATGTAATCAAATAAATGTGCTTAACCTTATGAGCTCAAAATTTGCTATCATGTCCTTAGGGTATATCCGAACAATCTGGTCCATTAACTATACTCACATAGGATCAAGGTGGCCTTTGTTACATCAATCGTTACTAGACCAATCAATGGTCACATATATCTGCACAGCTAAATGACATAGATCAATCATGAGTGCATAGCATGGAAATTACATGCAATGTGATCTATTCATGCCTATTTCCAACTGGTCCTACTTAACTTTATTAAGATCAAATCTTCAGCATAATTTAACAGAGTGCAATAAAATGAATACTTTATTTCTGCAGAACACAATCCAAATGTATAGATAAAGTCTAAACATAACATAGAGCAATATATAATGAATAATATAAACTCCCACTAAATTTGGATATCCTCAAATGAGACAACACCCATATGAGCAGTGTGCTCATGAAAGACCTTGGGTGGTAATCCCTTTGTAAGCGGATCTGCTATCATGGAGTTTGTTCCAATATGCTCTATGGATATCTGTCCACTCTGTACTTTTTCTTTTACAACTAGGAACTTGATATCAATGTATTTTGATTTTGTAGAACTCCTGTTGTTATTGGAATATAAAACTGCTGATTTATTGTCACAAAATATCTTCAGTGGTCTTTCAATACCATCCAGAACACGCAGCCCAGTGACAAAATTTCGTAGCCATATTCCTTGATTGGATGCCCCATAACATGCTACAAACTCTGCTTCCATGGTGGATGAAGTTATGAGTGTCTGTTTGGCAGACCTCCATGAAATTGCTCCACCAGCCAACAGATAAATATAGCCTGATGTGGATCTTCTGCTGTCTTGGCATCCAGCAAAGTCGGAGTCGGAATACCCAATGATCTCTAACTGATCCGATCTCCTATATGTAAGCATGTACTCTTTTGTTCTCTGTAAATATCTCATAACCCTCTTGGCTGCTCTCCAATGATCCATTCCAGGGTTACTTAGATATCTGCCTAACATGCCAACAATGTACGCAATATCCGGACGTGTACATACCTGAGCATACATTAGACTCCCCACAGCCGAAGCGTAAGGAATCTTCTGCATTTCTTGACTTTCTAAACTATTTTTAGGGCATTGATTAAGACTGAATTTGTCTCCTTTAGCGACATGGGTATCACCTGGTTTGCTATTTTGCATGCCATACCTTTGGAGGAATTTATCAATATAGGTCCTTTGTGACAATCCTAAAATACCCCTAGAACGATCTCGGTGTATCTGGATTCCTAAGACAAAGGAGGCATCACCAAGATCTTTCATCTCAAAATTTTTTGATAAAAATCTCTTGGTGTCGTGCAATATGCTAATATCATTTGTGGCTAGCAATATGTCATCGACATATAAAACCAGGAAAATATACTTACTCCCACTGAATTTGTGATACACACATTCATCCATAAGATTTGCCTCAAAACCACATGAGACAATAATTTGATGAAACTTGAAGTACCACTGACGAGAAGCTTGCTTGAGCCCATAAATGGATTTAGTTAATTTACAAACCATATTCTTTGAGTCTTCGGACACAAAATTTTCTGGTTGTACCATATAAATTGTTTCATCAATGTCACCATTGAGAAACGCTGTTTTAACATCCATTTGATGTAACTCAAGATCATAATGTGCAACTAGTGCCATGATTATCCTGAAAGAGTCCTTCGTAGAAACTGGAGAGAAGGTCTCTTTGAAGTCAATTCCTTCTTTTTGAGTAAAGCCTTTAGCTACAAGACGTGCTTTATATCTTTCTACATTACCATTTGAATCCCGCTTGGTTTTAAATATCCATTTACAACCAATGGGCTTCGTACCAACTGGTAATGGGACAAGTTCCCAAACTTTATTGTCTTGCATAGATTTGTACTCTTCATTCATGGATTCAATCCATTTCTGAGAGTTGGAACTTTTCATGGCTTGCTGGAAGTTGATTGGATCATCTTCCATCATTCCACTTTCTACCTCAAGTTCCTGGAGATATACGATATAATCGTCCGAAATTGCATTTTTCCTCTCTCTAGTGGATCTCCTTAATGGCATATTTTCTTGGGGTTGTTGAGTTTGTTCTTCAGGAGCAATGTCCTGATTTGCAATTAAGGGTTGAACAATATTGTCTGTTGGTTGAGGATCCAAGTTTACTTCTTGATCAATGATAGGTAGTGAAACCTGTACATTATCAAAAGCAATAGTAGATCCCTCTTCCTCCTCAAGGACAATATTCCTAGCCTGATTTCTCCCCCCAAACTCAACATCCTCAAAAAATGTTGCAGTTCCCGTCTCAAAAATTGACCTAATAGCAGGATCATAAAATTTAAAACCCCTTGATCGCTCTGCATAGCCAATAAAGTAGCTGCTAACTGTTTTAGAGTCCAATTTCTTTTCATGAGGCTTATAAGGTCTCGCTTCAGCTGGACATCCCCAAATATGAAAATGCTTTAAACTGGGCTTTCGACCCGTCCAAAGCTCATAAGGCGTTTTAGCAGCCGCTTTAGTTGGCACCCGATTTAGGATATAAGCTGCCGTTTTGAGTGCTTCACCCCAGAGTTTTTCGGGTAAAGTAGAATGACTAATCATGCTCCTTACCATGTCCTTAAGAGTTCGGTTTCATCTTTCTGCTACACCATTCATGCTAGGTGATCCTGGCATGGTGTATTGAGGGACGATCCCACATTCCTCTAGGTATTTAGCAAATGGTCCTGGACATTGTTCACCTGATCCGTCATATCTACCATAGTATTCACCACCACGGTCAGATCTGACGCTCTTTATTCTTTTGTTGAGTTGTAACTCAACTTCTGCTTTAAATGTTTTGAACACGTCCAATGATTGTGATTTCTCATGTATAAGAAATAGGTAGCCATATCTTGAATAGTCGTCTATGAATGTTATAAAGTACTGTTGACCATTCCAAGATGCCGTAGGGTATGGTCCACAGATATCTGTATGAATTAATTCTAAGACGTCTGTAGCTCTATTGGCACCTAATTTCTTTGTTTTGGTCTGTTTTCCTTTAATACACTCAACACAAATATCAAAATCTGAAAAGTCAAGTGATTCCAAAATCCCATCGGACACAAGTCGCTCAACTCTAAATTTAGAGATATGACCTAGGCGTTTGTGCCACAATGAAGCCAAATTATCTTTATTCAATTTACGCTTTGTACCTCGTGATTCCACATGCAAGGTTTCATTATAGGACGGAACAGTTTCCAACAAATATAGATTATCATAAACATTAAGTAAACCGGTTCCAACAACATTTGAATTAATAGATAATGTAAATTTATTGTTTCCAAATGAACAACAATAACCTGATTTGTCTAAAACAGAAACTGAAATTAAATTCCGTCTGAAAGACGGTACAACAAAAGTATCTATTAAATCCAAAAAATAACCAGATTTCAATAATAATCTAAAGTGCCCTATTGCCTCTACTTCTACCGACTGACCATCTCCGACATAGATGCATCTTTCAGCATCACTTGGTTTTCGGTAACTCAGGCAACCCTGCATAGAAACACAAATGTGAGTAGTAACACCAGAATCTAACCACCATGTGTTTCTAGATACTGAAGCTAAATTAACTTCAGAATAGACCAAAGTAAGAAATATACCTTTCTTAACACGCCAAGTAGCATACTTGGTACATTCCTTCTTAGTATGTCCAGGCTTATTACAGAAGAAACATGTTACCTCAACTTTCTGTTTCTTTTGTTCTGGACCCTTAGAAGCAGCAACCTTATTATCCTTATTCTTTCATTTGCCCTTATCCTTGGAAGTGCTAGCCAGATGAGCACTTTCGGTCTTGTCTTGCTTCAATCTCTCTTCCTCTTGCACACAAAATGAAATGAGCTCATTAAGAGTCCATTTATCCTTCTGACAGTTATAACTGACCTTGAATTGATTAAATTGTGCAGGAAGAGAGATGAGAACCAAATGCACGAGGAAATCATCAGATAACTCGAGTTTCAAAGCCTTAAGTTTTGAAGCAAGATGAGACATCTCCATGATGTACTCCCGAACATTACCCTTGCTTTTGTACTTCATTGAAATCAAGCTTGCTAAAAGCGTGCTCGTTTCAGCCTTATCGTTTTTGGCAAAACGTTTCTGAATTTCTGCAAGGAAGTCACTGGCATTAGTAACCTCATCGGTTACCGCACCTCTGAAAGCTTCTGGAATGCTGCGCTTCATGATCATAAGACTTAGCCTATTTGAACGTTCCCACTTACCCCAATAAACCTCATCCTCTTGAGTACTATCCTCATTGAGTTCATCGGGTTTGGGCATTCTCAAGGCTAAATCTATATCCATGCAGCCTAAGAGAATCATCATATTCTCTTTCCAGTCCTTAAAATTAGTCCCATTTAACATAGGGACATTATTGATGTTGGCAGATATAGAAGTAGTTGATATAAAAGCTGAATAGAGAACAAAATAAAATGAATCAAATAAACCATCATGTTCACATAAAATAAGCAATTAAACACATAATCTTTAAATTTAAAAAACAAATTATGACATTTCAAGATACCTAGCACAACATTAATATCAAGTCTTTGGACAGTAATATTAACTGTAAGTGGTACTCTTGTTGTAGTGATCAAACATTGACGATAAGTTATGTCAAATAATAAATCTATCTTTGGATTGATTTATTATTCACATTAAGTTACCTTTATAATCATCACATATTTATCACCACAGGTATGTATGCAATTTGACCAAATATTAACTTTCCTTTGGGCCAGTCAATACCTGTATGAATCACATACACACAAATATCTAACACCCCGAACAGACTAATCTACACGAAAGATGTCACTTTGGTGATTTTCCGCTTTAATTAGCCTATTTAAAATGTTAGATCAATAACTTAAATATTAATATCATAAAATGCTATTAAACAATAATAGTAATAAAAAATCAAATTCAAATTCAAATTCACAGTTTTGATCAATAATTACCGCACCGTGCTTAGATATATCATAAAAACGCAAATCATTCCTATATTGAGCCGGAAACGAAGTGTAAGCCTAACATCAAATAATAACCTAAATATCTCAAATTACCCTAAGCTTTAAGCAATTTCATGAGCTGAGCTATTAATGCGCGGTCGCACTATCTCTGCCTAAAGCTAACAGGTAGATTCCAAAAATCCCTGTTTTTTTAAGGTTTTTTTTTTTTTTGACGATGTAAACGCCCAGGACAAATATGCAGAAAACAAAATATTTTCTGCAAACAAAATTTCCTTTAAAAATCTGATAAGAGGATCGTTTTTAACAAATATTTGTCCAAACACAACATTTATCAGCGAATTTATAAAGAAAATTCAATGAAAATCATAGAAAATTCCACTGGTTTGTCAAACGATTTATGAAATGATTTATTGGTTTATCAGACGATTTATCGGCAGAATAAATACAATCGATTGATAAACCAATAGAAACCGATTGCAGAATAGAAAAAAAAAAAAAAACAATATATCAACCCAATATTTCATAAATCTTAATCCATTGACATATATATATATATTAAATTAATAACTCAAAGAATTAATCAAGAAGTAGGCTCTGATACCACTTGTTAAAATCAACCAAAATGTAAACCCTAATTTACATATAGTGGAATCTCCTGATTAAAACAATGAGTAAAAAATTAATAGCGGAAGCATACCTGAATCCATTGAAGGAGAAACCTTATAGGAAGAGAACCCTTTGAGATGGTCTTCCAATTCTAGCCACTAGATTCTGTGTCAACTTCTCTCTGAGAGGATTTTCAGAAATTGGAATGCGTCGTGGTAGAATGGGGACCATAACCCTATTTATAAACCGCTAGGCAGTTTTATCACAATAACCGCTAGGGCAGTTTTAATTTTATCACAATTATATTTCCGCCCCTCATAGAAATAATAATTATCTAATGGTATCTACACAATAATCTCATGACAATTATACCCTTAAGCCAATTAATCAATTATTAATTAGATCACTATATTTAGACTTAATTAAATGATAGCACACACATTTTAATTATTTACATGTGTGGCCCAAATTATAGATTAATTACAAAAATTAATCTAACAATTAAGACACAACCATTTTTTTCCATTAGTTTATCTTGCATGTACGGATTTAGAACTCTAAAAACTCCCGTGACATGGGAAACGTAGAGAAATTGACATAGCAAAAGAGTGACTCGAATGTGCGCGACTGCAATATGTAGTGTATCCTCCTTGAAATTATATTATGCCTCAACAGGGATGGCATATCACCAAGATGGGAAATAAATTAGGGCTTTATTAATGTGAATGATGTTACAATTATTTTTTTAACTATTATCAATTATTCTCAATTATAGTTGACCACTATCAATCATAGTTAATCACGATCAATATCACATAATAACAAAGAATTTAGAATTTAGGATAATATATATGATTTAATTTGAACTTATTAAAATGATATTTTTATTTTTTATATTCAATCACTATCATTATCATTCAATCATTGTGAATCCAAGGCAGTCATTTTTAGCATGAAGAAGATCACAGATTTAACATTTCAAATTGCAGACATACTGTGGTGTATCAACCAGTTGGATATGATTTTGTAGGGAATCATTTTCAGCATACGAAGATCACAGATTTCAAATTTCAGATTGCTACTGTGTGTATGAAGTAGAAAATGCTGGCTTTTACATTAATTATAACATCATAGGTTTGAGATTTTAGAATGCAGGCATATGTCGAGTAACCAACAAATCCTGACAAGGATTATTTATAAATTATCAGATTTTTCATCAATTATAAGATCATCGATTTCAAATTTCAGAATGCATGCATATGCACAAATGACGTGCATATAAACCAACAAATGTTGGTCAAGATTATTTATAAATTACAAACTTTTACATCAAACGTTTATAAGATCATAGTTCTCAAGATGCGCCCAAATGCTGTGCTATGAACTTGCAATCCTTGATCAAGATTATTTATATAAACTTCCACATCAAATTTTTATAAGATCGTAGATCTCAAAATACGCCCAAATGCAGTGCTATGAACCAACAATTCTTTGTTTATAAGATCAAATATTTCAGGTTTCAAATGCACCCATAGGCCCAAATGTTGTGCATATGAACTAGCAAATGTTGTCAAAATTATTTATAAATTATAAACTTTTACATCAAGCTTTTATAATATCATATATTTTAAAATGTGTCCAATTTCTTTGCTATAAACCATAAAAAAAATAATTATAAGCTTTTGCATTAATGGTGGTCATGGTTATATATAAATTTTAGTGTGTAATTTATAGAAGATACTAAATAGTATAAGGTTAGATGTATGTATAATACTTTTTAATTTTATAAATAAAAAATCATATTTTTATAAATTATAAAATATATAAATTTATAAATTAAATATTGTATTTTAATTTTTTATTTATAAGTAGAAATTATAAATTAAATATTTATTGGTTTTAATGATAAAATGTAATTTTTAATATTTATTAGATATTCATTTAAAAAATAAATATTAATAATTCTAAATTTACAAACATCTAAGTATTTTTATTAAACCTATAATATAATAAATGTTAAAATATTAAAATTATATTAATATTAAAATTAAGTTAATATTTTAGAAAATTACAATTTTAAATAATAATAATAATAAAAGATCCTATGATAAAATAAAAGTTGAAATATTAACATTATATTAATATAAATTAAGTTAATATTTTAAAAAATTACAACTTTAAATAATAATAATATAAGATCATAGATAGATTATAACAATATTAATTTATTTATAAATAAAAATCATAAATTAAATATTTGTTCATTTTAATTATTCTCATTTTGAAAAAAAAATGAAAGAAGGTTTTTTAGCATTTAAGGTATTTAGGTTTTTTAATGATAAAATGTATTTTTAATAAATTAGATATGTATTTTAAAAATAAATATTAATGATTTTAAAACAATCATATTAATATTATAATAATAATTTTAACATTTAAAAACAATTATATTAATATTACTATGAGGTATTTTAAAAGTTGCCTATTTGTGGGATTGGATTCATTACCAATCTTCAGTGACTCCATGGTAGTCATCAAATGGGTAAATAAACATGCAAATCTTAAGAATATCACATTACGATACTCGTGTTCCAGAATTTCTAATTATATGATTATATTTCAGAATCTCTCTAAAAACCACACTTATAGAGAAAACAATGATGGCTATTGATGGAGATTCGGGTACACTTCACTCAAAAGAGTGGTTGCAACTCTTTTTTTGCTGAGTGTTAACTGGTGCCTCTAGTACTTGACATGTTTTTTTCTTTGTTTGTTTTGATATTAGTATGTTTGAGACAGTGATAGGTTTTTGTATAAGTTATGAATTTCACCATCGTTTTTGAAACTTGGTATAGCCATAAGAATATTGGTAACCACCATGCTTTGTTCTTTTTTATTTCATTTCGAAATAACAGAAGTACGATTTTTTTAGATTGGTTCATACTAAAATTATTTTTAACAAACGAGATATTCATTTTAGCTATTTCTATTACTAATTTTTGGAATTCAAATCGTTAAACATACATAATAAAATAAAAGTTGAAATGTTAAAAGTGTATGAATACAAATTAAGTTAATATTTTAGAAAATTACATCTTTAAACAATAATAATAATAATAGATTTCATAGATTATAAAAATATTAATAACTTTAATAATTTGTTATTAACAATACTAATTTATCATTAATATTAACACTATTAATATTAATTACAATACTAACATTAATAACATTAAATATAATAATAACATTATAAATGCTTTATAATATTAATGACAATTTTGATAACATTATTATTAGCATTGATAATATTAATATTAACAGTGACAGTAATATTAATATTAATAATGTTATATTCATAGTTATTTGTAACATGGTTCTCCTCGTTTTGTCAACAATGGTCAACGATGGTCTAACCTAGACTTCAATAACTAACTAAAGTCAACCTTCGTTAACAATGGATTGAACTCAACCATGGACTGAAGTTAAGCATGGATTGATATAGCGTTTAAAATGGATTGAAGTCAACCTTGGAGTGATGTCAACCTTGGATTGAAGTCAACATTGGACTAATGTCAATGTTGGACAGATGTCAACCTTGGATTGAAGTCAACCATGGACTAAAGTAAATGTTGGATTGAAGTTAAACATGGATTGAAGTCAACTATGGATTGAAGTCAACCTTGGATTAAAATAAACCATGGATTAAAGTGAACCCTATATTAATGAAGTAAACCATTATTAAGAGTTAACTATGGATTGAATTAAACCTTGGATTGAAGTCACCCCTGGATTGAAGTAAACCATGGATTGAACTCAACCTTGGATTGAATCCAACCTTTGTTAAAAGTCGACCATGGTTGAAGTTAACTATGGATCGAATCCAACTATGTTTTAAAGTCAACCTTTGACTGAATTCAACCTTGCTTAAAAGTGAACTATGGATTGGAGTCAGCTAAGGATTGAATTCAAGTGCGGATTAAAGTCAAACTTTCTTATAATTCAACTATGGATTGAAGTCAAACTTGCTTAAAAGTTAATAATGGATCAAAGTCAACCATGGTTCAAGGTCAATCAACAATTTTAAAATGAAGTTATCTATTGTAGGCAACCATGGTTCAATGTCAACCTTGGATTGAAATTGAAGCAAACATTGAATCGAAGTCAACTGTGGATTGAAGTCAACCATAAACAGAATTTAATGTTAGATTGAAGTCAACATTGGATTGAATTCAACTTTGGATTGAAGTCAAACTTGCATAAAAATTGGTTGTAGATTGAATTCAACCATGGTTAATAGTCAACCTTGGATTGAATTCAACCCCAAATTGAAGTCAACTATGGTTTTAAGTCAGCCTTGGCTTGAATTCATTAATGTTAATATTATTAATGGATTGAATTTAACCATTGGGTTGAAGTCAACCTCGATTAAAAGTCAACTATGGATTGAAGTCAACCATGGAAATGATAAGTCAATGTTGGATTGAATTCAACAATGGATTGTAGTCAAGCTTGCTTAAAAATGTGATTGTGGATTGTAGTCACCCTTAGATTGAAGTTCACCATTAATTGAAGTTAATCTTGGATTTACATTAACATTGGATAGAATTCGACCTTGATTAAAAGTCAACTATGGATTTAAGTCAACCTTGGATTAGTGTCTACCTTGGATTGAAGTCAACAATGGATTGAATTCAACCATGTAGTAAAGTGAATGTTGAATTGAAGTTAAACATGGATTGAAGTCAACCATGGATTGAAGTCAACCTTGGACTAAATTCAACTATGGATTGAAGTAAACCTTGGATTAAAATAAGCCTTGGATTGAAGTCAACCATGGATTAAAGTGAACCTTGGATTGAAGTAAACCTTAATTAAAAGTTAACTATGGATTGAATTCAACCTCGGATTGAAGTCACCCTTGGATTGAGTCCAACCTTGGTTAAAAGTCGACTATGGATTGAAGTCATCGTTTGAGTGAAGTTAACCTTGGATTGAAGTTAACTATGGATTGAAGTCAACCATGGATTAAAGTGATCCTTTAGTTGAAGTAAACTAAGGATTGAAGTCAACTACATATTGAACTCATCCTTTCTTAAAATTCAACTATGGATTGAATTCAACCTTGCTCAAAAGTCAACAAAAGATTGAAGTCACCCTTGCTTAAAATTCAACGATGGATTGAAGTCAACTATGGTTCAATGTTAATTAACCAAGAGTTAACCAAAGACAGCCATGGTTAAATAAATTCAAGCAAAATTTAACCATGGTCAAGCAAATTCAACCATGTTAAACCTAGGTCAACCATAGTCAACCAAAAGTCAACCAAATTAAACAAGTAAACCATGGTCAACTAAAGTCATCCATAATTAACCAAAAGTCAACCATAATCAACTATGGTTAACCAAATTCAACTAAGTTTTACCATGGTTGACCATGGTTAACCATACATAGTCAACTAGGGTCAATCATAGTCAACCATGGATAACCATAGTTGACCAAAGTGAATTAGTCAACCATAATCAAACAAAGTCAACCATATTCAACCAAAATCATCCATATTCAACTAAAGTCAACCATAGTAAACCATAACCAACTAAATTCAACCATAACCAACCAAATTCAACTCAAGTTAAAATTCAAACAAGGTCAACCGATAGTCAATTATGCCCAAAGAAGGTAAACCATATTCAACCATGGTAAAACATAGTCAACCATAGTAAACAATAGTCAATCATAATCAACCAAATTCAACCAAACTAAGTCAACCAAAGTCAACCATGGGAAACCATAGTGAATTAGTCAACCACAGTTAACCGTAATTAACCATGAGAAACCACAGTTGATCATAGTGAATTAGTCAACCACAGTTAACCCTCATTAACCACAACATGGCCAACCATAGTCAACCATGGGAAACCATAGTCGACCATAGTGAATTAGTCAACCATGGGAAACCATAGTCGACCATAGTGAATTAGTCAACCACAGTTAACCGTAATTAACCATGAGAAACCACAGTTAACCGTAATTAACCATGAGAAACCACAGTCGACATAGTGAATTAGTCAACCACAGTTAACCATCATTAACCATAATCAACAAAAGTCAACCATATTCAACCAAAGACAACCATAGTCAACCATGGGAAACCATGGACAGCCAAAGTTAACCATAGTTAACCATGGTCAACTATAGTCAACCATGGTCAACCAAAGTCAACCATAATCAGCCATGGTTAAGCATGGTTAACCAAAGTCAATCGTGGTAGGTCATAGTCAACCATGGTCAATGATAGTCAACGATCATCAACCATATGGGTGACCATGGTTGGTTGATGATAATAATAATATTAATAATAAAACTATGGTCAACCTTGGTCAACCATTTTCAACCATGATCAACAATGGTGAAGCAAAGTCAACCATAGCTAACCAATTCTCGCCATAGTCAACCATGGTCAACCAAGATCAACCATAGTTATCCATGGTCAACCATACTCAACTATGGTCAACCAAACTCAACAATAATTAGCCATTATCAACCATGGTCAACCCAAGTCAACCATAGTCAACAACGGTCAACCATAGTCAACCGAAGTCAACCATGGTTAGCCATAGTTAACCATCCTTAACCAAATTCAAGCATATGGTTGACTATGGTTGACAATGGTTGGTTAATAATAATAATAATAACCATGGTAAACCCAAGTCAACCACGGTCAACCATAGTTAACCATCCTTAACCAAAGTCAACCATATGGTTGACCATGGTTGACTATGGTTAAGCATGGTTGGTTAATATTAATAATAATAATCAACTACGATTGTTAAAAATAATATTAATATTATTATAAACCATGGTTGTCTATTAACTATGGTTGACCATGGTTAACAATAGCCAGCGATGGTCAACCATGGTCAACCATATTCAACCATGGTCAACGAAAGTTAACCATGGTCAACGAAAGTTAACCATGGTCAACTATAGTCAACCCGCGTCAACCAAAGTCAACCATAATCGACCATATGGTTGACCATCGTTGGCTATGGTTTCGCATGGTTAATCACGGTTGCTTAATCTTAATAATAATAATAATAATATTATTATTATTATTATTAACCGTGGTTGACTATGATTGACCATGGCCAATGAGTCAATTACAAAAAAACAAAGTTACCCTTAGCCAACCATGGGTAATCATAGTTAACTATAGTCAATTCGTCAGACAAAGTCAACCATAGTTAAACAAATTAAATAATAGTCAACCATGGTCAACCATAGTCAACCAATGTCAATTATCGCCAACCAAAGTCAACCATAGTCGAACTTGGTCAAGCATGGTCAACCATAGTCATCCATAATCAAACAAATTCAACCATAGTTGAACAATGTAAATCTTTTTCAACCATAGCCAACCACGGTCAACCAAAGTCAACCATATTCAACTATATTTTTCCATAGTCAACCATGGTCAAACAATAGTTAATTATGCCCAAACTTAGTCAACCATAGTCAACAATGGTTAATCAAAGTGAATCAAATTCAACCATGGCCAACCATAGTGAACCATGGGAAACCATAGTCGACCATAGTTAATTAGTCAACCATAATTAATCATTATTAACCATAGTCAATGAAATTTAACCATATTCAACCGAAGACAACCATAGTCACCCATGGTCAACCATAGTCAACCATGGCCACCAAAGTTAAAACCATAGTCAACCATGGTTAACCAAAGTCAACCATAGTCAAGCATGGTTGACCATGGTTAGCTAAACTCTACCATGGTAGACCATAGTCAACCATGGTTAATTTAGTCAACCGTCGTCAACCATATGGTTGACCGTGTTTCACCATGGTTGGTTAATAATAATATAATAATAATAATAATAACCAACCATGGTCAACCCAAATCAACTATGGTCAACCATAGTTAACCATCACGAACCAAATTCAACGATATGGTTGACCATGGTTGGTTAATGATAATAATAATAATAACCAAATACGATTGTTAAAAATAATAATAATAATATTATTAACCATGGTCAGCCACAGTCAACCATAGTCAACCATATGGCTAACTTTGGTTGACGATGGTTGACTATCGTTGACCATGGTTGGCTTTGGTTGACCATGGTTAACCATGCTTGACTATGGTAAACCATAGTAAACCATGTCAAACATTTCCAAACATGTTGACTATGGTTGACCATGGTCAACCACAAACAACCATAGTCAACCATGGTCAACCATGGGAGACCATAATCAACTATAGTCAACCATGGTCAACCACAGTAAACCATGTCAAACATTTCCCAACATGGTCAACCATGGTTTGTAATGGCCAATAAATATTTTTATATAATATTAACATATATCTTAACAACCACATGGTAACCATGTGGTTGATAGTAATCGCCAACCATAGTAAACCACATGGTTAATCCATGGTTGACTATGGTTGACTATGGTTATGGCTATGGTTGACCACGGCTATGGTTGACAATGGCTATGGTCACTATGGTTTCCCATGGTTGACCATTGTCAGCCATGGGCAACCATAGTCAACCATAGTCAAACATAATAAACCATGTCAAACATTTCCAAACATGGTCAACCATGATTAATAATGGCCGATAAATATTTTTATATAATATTAACATATATCTTATTTATTAATTTATTTTTTATTTTATTTTATTTATTTATTTAATATTTAATATTTAAATAGGTATTTATATCTATTTATTACGAATATTTTTATTTATTTATTAGATATTTTAAAAAATACATTGTAAATTTATTTATTATAAATTTTAATAAATAGATACTTATTTATTAGATATTTTAAAAATAATAATTAATATCAATTCCCAATTCCTTCCTCGCATGCGGTCGTCAACTAGAAACAACCACATTTTTAAATGTGGTTGATATTCGTCCATCGACGTATATCAACCATGACCACACATTTAAAAGTGGTTTATATTCGTCGATCGACGAAAATGTGGTTGTTGCTAGTTACTTATGACTCATCTTTATGAACAAAATATTCTTCACGACAGCGATAAGTTTGACGATTTTTTAAAAGAAGTATTAGTAATTTTATTTCTGATTTCGGTGCTTCTTCCTGGCATGTGCCTTGCATGCAACCTGATTTTTAGCGGAAGTCACGTACGACAGAAGGAGGGTGTGTGACAACTATCTCTCGCTCTGATTGTCAAATGCATTGATTTTGAATAAATTTAATTTCTTTACTATCGGCTATCGCAGATTTTGCTTAGAGGAGTTAAAGTGTAGTTTTCTGCCTATATTACATTGTGTAATTTTATATATTATTTTCTTATTTCGAAAACCAGAAGACAATTTGCTTCTCTGCTTCTCGGACATGAATTTTGAATAGCTCTCATTTTTGCCACATGGATTTCGAATCGGTAAGAAACATAGATCATGTTTTTTTATTTTCATGCATTAGTTTAGTGTACATTACCACTTTTATTTTGTTCACTATAGTTAAATTAGCCTAAATAATAGTGATAGCTCCATCCTCAACTCCTACATAGAATTTGAACATAAAACTAAACCCTAAACCAATCAACTTATCTACACGCCATAGGTATACACCTCAGAACTCTTAATGCCTACACTGTCAAATTCAACTCTTAATACCCACACTGTCAAATTCATTCCTGAGTTGTCTATGTTTTATGTGTCTACTAGTGATCAAATTTAATGGGTGGGTCTTAATTTCAATTGGAATGGCATTTGTTCTTGGATCCCTTTAAAGATGAAGGGAAATTTAAATAATTGTACTTCAATTGACAAGTATAAATTAACTAAACTCTTCCCCCAAAAATGTATAAAACAAATATTTCCCATCCAATCCAATTTTTTACAATCATAAACAAATAAGCACTCCTTAATATTTACGTGAAAATGACATATTTTCAACAAAACCTAATTTGAACACATTAATTTGTCATATATGTAACATTAATTTTACAATTCATTAAAATAACAACTATTATGTTGAATTTTTCCTGGTTGGAGCACATTTCATTATACATAAAAACTACTTAGACTATGCAATAACCATATTGGGGTATTCATATGATGTTATGGATAGTCTAGGACATTCTAACTAGATATAGTCTTAAAATAAAACTAGAACCATTAGAAAATTACTTATTGTTAATTATGTACAAAAGGAAGCCACTAAGTAAACGAGGCTATAATAAACCTACAATCAAAAAGTACATATAAAACCAATAAAAAACTTAATTCAAACTGGAGAGAGGGAATCCATTCAAGCCTCGGAGATGTAAGAATCATGGGCATTAAGTGCGCGAGAAAAAATAATTCATATCTCATAAAACATTAAGAAAAATATTCCATACCAAGCAAGTTAGCAAGATTAGAGAGGGTTTGGGGCATCAAATTTTGTTGTTCAACACTTGCAGTGACATCATACAGGTATGGAATGGAGGCAAATCGAAACAATCCTAAGTCAACTAGAGCCTTGCAACTCATTGCGTGTTTGAGTCTTGACAATATTCCTTTTAAATTAAACCAAAACACCAAAAGAAGTTTGTTAATGGTTGGATTTGAGAAAATTCTATATGTGAGTAATTAAGAGCACGAAGCTCTAAAATTTGGTGTCTTTTGTACCAATCCACGATTCGATGAATTTGTAGTCCCTGGCATGAAATTTAAGTTATTTAATGAAAAGAATTAATGTATCTACCTCTATGTCGAAACCATCTTCAATTTTGATGCCACTACCCTCCTTATTGTGTTACCAAAAGGCATGAGTCGAATGAGGAAGAAGACTTAAAATTGTGGACTTCACCTTCAAAGAGTGCCTTACAATCACATTGATAAGGAGTGATAAGAAGATCACAACAATCCAACGTGTGCAATTAAATACTTATATGGTAAATTTAATATAAGACTTATTTATAGTTGTCTGTTACTCTTTGCATCTTGGCAAATTTGATATTTTATGGTTGTCTATGCCCCTTGACCCAATTGATATTATAAGGTGAGGATGTGCATGCATGATAATCCTTAGTTATGACTATGAGATGATGATTTAAAGAGAAAAGGATGTAAAGACATGTAATTTTTATATGTATTTTGGTGGTGAGTGCCAAAGACAAATGTGGTGAGAATAATCCTTAGTTATGACTATGCGATGAGTATTTAAAGAGAAGAGGATGTAAAGACATGTAATTTTTATATTTATTTTGGTGGCAAGCATCAACGACAAATGTGGTGAGAAATCACATATGTTTGGAAGGACTGAGGGAGACTACATCATGATCATTCTGCCCATCGAATTGAGATTATTCCTGAGCCAATTTTTTTATTTTTTTTATTTATTAATAACCATTGTGGTGCTTTGGTCCAAATGTTTTTTCTAAATCATTGTTTCCTCATATCGTGTACTGAGTGCCGCTTCTCTATATCAATGCATAAATCGACCGTTACTTGGTTTGTGGTCCTAGCCGCATGCCATTGAGTGTTGTTTAGAGTTGCCATGACTATGTGACATTCATGCAAGGAATGAAGTATTGTAGAGGACTCATCAAACCAGCCATTTGAATTTCATTTTGATGAAAAATGACTCGACATTGGAAACCAACTCCACATAGGTAGTAGGCACAAAGTTTCAATTTCGTTTTGGGCCTAGTAGTAGACTAGTAGTGGTTCTCTGTTGTTATAGCTATAGTGGTTGACAAATTGCCACACCTTAGATCTCAGCCCGAAGTGACTCGAGATTCAGAGTCAAATCTTGGTGACTAGTGCCTCGTAGTCGTCAGTCATCACTCACCATCTTGCGCGGTTGAGCAGTGAGTGCATGATGTGAGTTAGTGATTATAATTTATGATATTTCCAATATTTTGAATGACGAATTGAATTTTATAGCATAAAAATTTTAACATAGAAATTAAAATGAATGTAAAATGAATGGTTAATTTTAATTGTTACCCTTCTTTTAAATTGTTAATATAAATTATATCCTTCTTAATTGTAAGAGTTTTAAAGATAATTTTACACTTCTAAAAAGAATAGCTAGAACCCTTTGAATAGCCGAGAAGAGTTCAAATTTGAACAATACTGTCTATTGTTTAATCCAATGATGTCATCAACCACCGGATTAAGATTCCTTTCACCTTCATACGAATCGTCTGTACGAACAAAAGAATCTTAACGGTAGCAGATCAATATTTATGTCTATATAGAGAGTTGATAACAACTATATGTTGACTAATCGTGTATTTATTTTATTCCTGATTCCATTGCGTCCTCCTTGGTGTCTGGCGTGCAACCGGCTTTAAAGCGAAAGTCACGCCTGAGGGAAGTTGATCCATAGCTATCTCTGCCATCTGGCTCTGGTGTTCATGTACATTGAACATTTTGAATAAATTTAATTGCTCGGCTATTCGCTGCAGTTGAAGCGTAGTTATCTGCTTAGTACATTACACGTTGCACTTTTAAATATCCTTTTCTCCTTTTGAAATAACACCTAACCTGATTCGTACAGTAAGAATCATGAATCTGTATCGTTAGTCGCTTTGAACATGGAAAACATTGTAAGGCATAGCTGCATGACAATCCTACCCTACAATATGGAGAAATCAGAAAACAGCAATCACTCCAGGGACCAGAATGTGTTTCACTTTTTCTCACCCAAGTGTCTTGAAAATAGTCTTTCTAAAACTCCAAGAGCTTTGTAAATCTGTTCTTCTCGTTTTGGCTAGATCCCTCTATTAGTGCACTGTTTTGATAATCAGTAATCTGAGCATATAGTTTGCAGCACTCTCTAACTAATGAGTAAGTCATAGTTATAAAGATATAAATATAATTTATAAGGAACAATACTGCTTAAGGTTTTGCAAATACTATATTAAGTTAAATAAGTTTGTTTATGGGAAAAGATAGATATTTTATAAAAAATAATAATTTTTAAAGTTTAGATTGTAAAAGCCTCTCAACATTTAAAAAAAACAATGAATTTAGTTTCTGGTGGACTAGTGTCTATGTTTTTTCTAGATTGCTATTGTATATTTACCAACCACAAGTTAAATAGCTGTACAAGTTTATAAAAAATAATACATATAAACATTTTGCAAATACACTAATAAATCAAGAAGTGGACTTAGTTGTAGATAAAACTTCACATAATTGATTCCAAAAATTCAAAGAAATAAAAATGCAATAAATTCATAAAATATAAAAAAAATAAAATACCCCTCACTACTTAAATAAAAGATAGTTGATCTCCATATAAATACACTAAGTGAGTTTTGAGATGTACATTTAAACATTATTTAAATTGTGTATATAAACTTTTATAAATTTTAGTTTAGAAAAAAAAACATTTCATATTAGTGTTACTTCTTTAATTTTTTAATTTGAATTAATGTCCATGACAATATATGTTCTCACAATCTAAATGTCATAGCAATGTTATACTTAGTTTTAAAAAATTATATAATCTTTTAATGTCCATGGCAATATATGTGTCACAATCTAAATGCCAAAGGCAATGTTCTAGAGTAAGTTTAAAAAATATATATATATTCTTTTAAAAATGGGATGAGAAGTAATTTAGTATAATGTTTTAATTAAAAAAAAAATAATTTTAATTTGTAATTCCATAGGGGTTTGAAAGAAAAAGTTCCAATTGTTATATCTTTCACTGAATGGGATTAAAATGTTATTTATTTTGATGAACGAGATTAATGTGAATACTCTTGAATACCTATGTTTTTTTTAGTTCTTTCTCACAAGAGGTTTAGTCTAAATGGTTGGTTGTAAATGATGGTTGGGTTAAGATTTTATTTGGGTTAAGTTGTTTGCTAGTTAAGCAACAAACAAACGCATATTTCTGAATTTTCCCCATTATGTTTCATTTAAAATTTATTAATTACTTTTTATCTAAACTTTAAGTATATTCTCATTTTTTTTTTCAACATCCATTCTAAGGAAGTAATTTACAATATGTATGTTTCATCATATATCATTTTATGAGTGAAAATATAAGCACATTACCTCTAGTTTAAGGATGAATCATAGACATAAATAAATATTTGTAAAGTAATTATAACTAATTTGATTTTACATGCATATTTGAATTTAAGTTGTTGTAGAGTAATATGAATATTCAACTATCAATTTTACTATGATATTCGAAGTCCTATGAAACCCAACCTTGTGGAATAAAGTTTAATACTATAACAAAATTTTGAGAACACCCTATATTTTGCTATATAGATTGATACTAGTTACACTAGCATACACAAAAATTCTCTAATAACACTCAATGCATGCATGGACATTTCACTACTAAAAATACATGTGACCAATACTAAATTAAGTAAATTAGATTTTTTGCACCGAGAGGAGTGAGGTGCTCTACAACTCAGTATGGGCAGATGTTGTAACGTTCCAACCTAACAAAATAATTAAAAATATTCATGTCTGCTCATAAAATAAAAAAATTATGGAAAGTATTTAAAGAAATCCATGTTGACACATAAAATAAAAAATTATGAATTTAGTAATTAAAAATATCGTATTCGTCTATAAAATAAAAACTTAAAACTTAAACTTGGATCTATCAACCAAGAGACATCGAATTTCTTGAGTTTACATTTTTTTTAAATACACCTCAAGAAATTGGATCCCTCTAGGTGCTTCATAGATCTGGGTTTAAGATGGATCTATGCTATTAATACATGTGTAGTGCATGGGTGTGTGCCATGTGTGTGTGTGTGTGTGTTTCTGTGTTGAAAATCTAATGACTAACTTAACTAATCAGTGTGATAATTTTGTAACTAATTTCATCATGATAATTGTAACTAGTTTTGAAACATGATAATTCTAAGAATGAGGAAAGAGGTAAGAATTTAAGAAACTTGTAAAATAATTAGCATTTGAATAATGGAGTAAGAACATTAGTGATATGTCCCTCAATTGGAGATGGATCCATCAAAGGTTGACCTGCATCCTCCTCTTGTTTCTCTCTAAATGTTGTTCATTGTTTCCTTATTCTTTCTTTGGTCCTTTCTGGTATTTCATCTTCATTAATTTGATCATGATCATGTTTCCTTTTTCAATGTTTCTTTTTTCCCATGTTGATTGGTGAATAAGAAACAAAAATGTCCAATTTCCTTTAAAACAATATAGATCCCTATATGGCAAATCTTAAAAAAATGTACATCATGGGACACTCAAAAGGCTTATATTGGTATTACAATTGATAAATTTTAACTTATGTTTTTTTGTTTTATAGATTTTTTTTTATTAAATGCAAAAGCTTGGTAGGTAATTTGCGCAACTATTTGAGGGACGGATATGAAGCAAATTGAATACGAACGGTGAGAAGCAAAAACTTGTTAGATCTAATAGATTAATGGACGAAAATGTGTTAGGAACCTAAAGTCACTTACCACGCACTTTACTAGGATTGCTAACTTTAGATTGCTGCCACAATTGGCTCTTTCTTGCCAAATGTATTGGGTTTGATAAACAAATCTCAAAACGACATGCACTATGTTTCTTGTACGCTATAGACCCTTCTCTATTGTGCGCTATTCCAAAAACAAGATTTCAGTATTATCACAAATCTGAAAGTTAATGTAATGAAATTCAAACGCTGCGGTTTAAACCCTTAGCATAGAACAGGAGCTTGGAGCCTTGGTCATATTACGTTACCTATGGCTCAATAAATCACTTATATATCTGCGTGCAATGTGCACTCAGAACTGTAGGTTCTCAATTTTTTTTTCAAAACGATGGGATCTCACCCAGTCACCGAGGAAGACTCTTTTACCCTGCGCTCGCGACAATGGAAAACACGCTGCTTCTTCCAGATTCGATTTCAGAACTCAACCACAATGAATAAAATGGGTTTTATATCTATTGATTTCGGATTCTTTCCAATAATGCTTGGATACGTGCCGATTATGGTTTGAAGTCAACTCTATATGTAAAACCCTCATTCGACTGTGAAACTAAAAAAAATGACCAAGAGCCAGAAAAATCAAACACTTCTGCTTCTAAAATACGAAGTCTGCAACGAGTTCAGGTATTGAAGAGAATGCCATACCGTTCTCAAGTTATTCACATAGAAAGTACATGATCATCCATTCAACAGACTTCTGGAACTCATCCTTTTTTCTTTTACAGTTGATTCCCCCCACAGGGAACGAGAGCACAAGTTTTCTTACTCCTTTTTCTTCAGTTACAGTCTCCCTCTAACCTACTTCCTTAGAGTTACCAAATTGATCTCCTCTTTCTTTCTCGAACTGCGAATGGCAAGATTATACCCTAACATACACTTACCAAATTCAGGAATTCTTTCTAAATTTAGCTAACTAACTCCTACAAATTTGTAACGGCCCAGTCTCCTCGCAGTCTCCTCGCAGGGAGCTATAGATATCCACTTATTCCTATTCAAACTCATTAGCTGACAACACACTACTGTCTTCATAATTAAAGTTTTAACAAACATTCAATAAACTATTCTCTGACCCTTAAGATTTCTTAGCTCGGTCTCAGGCCACAACATGTGACAAAATGATCACATTGCTGACCTTAATTAGATGCCCCTTCATCAAACTCCCAGGGTGAAAAGTAATGAACCCTTATTCACAATATCAGCAAAAACAAATCATTTGGCTTCTAACTCTGATGCACTCATCCAAGTGGCATCCTCTACAGGATGTGCTTTCCACTTTACCAAATACTATAGATAATCCTTCTGTCTGGTACTCTTTGCCACTATAGTGTCCAAGATCTCTTCAGCTTCTAATGTCTGTGCAACTGGCATTTGCTTCAGCCATTGCAAGTCTTCATCATCAGGATCCTTGCCTCCTGTAATCTGTCCAGTATCACTTGCTACGTAAGGGTAAATGTCAGCAACATTGAAAATAGGAGATATGCCAATCCCTGTTGGAATTTCCAGCTCATAACCATTAGCAGAAAACTTTTTGAGGATTTTGCATGGCCCAATCTTCTTCATTTTCAGTTTGTTGTACTCTCCTTTAGGAAATATTTCCTTCTCTGATGGGATAACACTAGGTCTCCTACCTCATAATTATTTTCTCTTCTTTTAGAATTAGCTCTTGCTTTGTAATTTGCATTACTTTTCTATACCCTTTCCTTAACTTCCTCCTGTAACTCATTGATTCTAGCTGCAAAATCTTCTCCATCTACACTCCTCTTTTCCAACTGTCCCAAATCTCATAGTTCATACACTCCTCTAAGATGCATACCGCACATAATTTTGAATGGGCTCATACATCTGCTTCTATTAGGTGAGTCATTACAAGCAAATTCTTCTTGTGCCAATACTTTATCCCAGTGTTTTGGATTCTCTCCAACCATGCTTCTTAACATGTTTCCCAGACTCCTATTGACCACTTCAGTCTACCCATCAGACTGAGGATGATAAGCTGAATTGAACTTCAACTAGTACCTAACTTCTTCCACAATGTCCTCCAAAAGTGATCTGTGAATCTCACATACCTGTCAGAGACAATACTTTTTGACAAACCATGCAGCTTCACCACGTCATTAAAGAACAATTTGGCTATATGAGTGGCATCACTTGTCTTAAAACAGGGAATAAAATGTGCCATTTTTTTAAATCTATCAACCACTACAAAGATGGAATCATTTCCTTTCTGAGTCTTTTGCAATCCTAAAATAAATTACATACTCACAGAATTCCAAGGTCTTGTAGGAATAGGTAATGGTGTATATAAGCCTATGTTTTGGCTTCTACATGATTTCGAATAGGTAGGAAACATAGATCATGTATGTTTTGTTATTTTCATGCATTAGTTGAGTGTACTTTACAACTTTATTTTCTTTCACTTTAGTTAGATCAACTTAAATAATAGTGATAAATCCCATCCTCAACTCCTACATAGAATTTGAACATAAAACTAAACCCTACACCAATCAACTTATCTACACCCCATAGGTATATACACTGTCAAATTCAACTCTTAATACCTAGAGTGTCACACCTCACAACTCTTAATACCTACACTGCCAAATTCAACTCTTAATACCCATAGTGCCACACCTCACAACTCTTAATACCTACACTGTCAAATTCAACTCTTAATACCTACACTGTCAAATTCAACTCTTAATACCTAACTGTCAAATTCATTCATGTTTATGAGTTGTCCATGTTTTATGTGTCGACGAGTGGTCAAATTTGAAGAGTGGGTCTTAATTTCAATTGGAAGGGCATTTGTTCTTGGATCTCTTCAAAGATGAACGGAATATAAATAATTGTACTTCTATTGACAAGTATAAATTAACTAAACTCTTCCCCCAAAAATTCTATAAAACAAATATTTTCCATCCAATCCAATTTTGTACAATCATGAACAAATAAGCACTCCTTAATGTTTTCATGAAAATGACATATTTTCAATAAAACCTAATTTGAACACATTAATTTGGCATATATGTAACATTAATTTTACAATTCATTAAAATAACTATTATGTTGTATTTTTCCTTGTTGGAGCACATTTAATTATACATAAAAACTACTTAGACTATGCAATAACCATATTGGGGTATCCACGTGATCTTATGGATAGTCCAGGACATTCTAACTAGACATATTCTTAAAATAAAACTAGAACCATGAGAAAATTAATTACTTTTAATTATGTACAAAGAATCCACTAAGCAAACGAGGCTATAATAAACCTACAACCAAAAAATACATATAAAACCAATCAAAAACTTAATTCAAACTGGAGAGAGGGTATCCATTCAAGCCTGAGAGATGTAAGAATCATGGGCATTAGGTGCCTAAGAAAAAATAATTCATATCTCATAAAAAATTAAAAAAATATTCCATACCAAGCAAGTTAGCAATGCTAGAGAGGGGATGGGGCATCAAATTTTGTTGTTCAACACTTGTGGTGACATCATACATGTATGGGATGGAGGGGAAATGGAATCAAGCCTAAGTCAACTAGAGCCTTCCAACTCGTTACATGTTTTAGTCTAGACGGTTTGCATTTTAAATTAAACCAAAACACCAAGAGAAGTTTGTTAATGGTTGGATTTGAGAAAAATCTATATGTGAGTAATTAAGAGCTTGAAGCTCTAAAATTTGTTGTGTTTTGTACCAATCAACGATTCAATGAATTCGTATTCACTGGCATGAAATTTAAGTTATTTAATGAAAATAATTAATGTATCTACCTCTATGTTGAAACCATCTTCAATGTTGATGCCACTACCCTCCTTATTGTCTTACCAAAAGGCATGAGTCGAATGAGGAAGAAGACTTAAAATTATGGACTTCACCTTCAAAGAGTGCCTTACAATCACATTGATATGAAGTGATAAGAAGATCACAACAATCCAGCGTGTACAATCTTAGTTGATAGCGTCAATTAAATACTTATATGGTAAATTTAAAATAAGACTTATTTATAGTTGTCTCTTACTCTTTGCATCTTGACAGATTTGATATTTTATGGTTGTCTATGCCCCGTAACCCAATTGATATTATCAGGTGAGGATGTGCATGCATGATAATCCTTAGTTATGACTATGAGATGATGATTTAAAGAGAAAACGATGTAAAGACATGTAATTTTTATATGTATTTTGGTGGTGAGTGCCACAGACAAATGTCGTGAGAATAATCCTTAGTTATGACTATGTGATGAGGATTTAAAGAGAAGAGGATGTAAAGACATGTAAATTTTTATATGTATTTTGGGTGCAAGCATCAAGACAAATGTAGTGAGAAACCACATATGTTTGGAAGGACTGAGGGAGATTACATCATGATCATTCTGCCCATCAAATTGAGACTATTCTTGAGCCAATTTTTTTCTTTATTTTATTAATAACCATTGTGGTGCTTTGGTCCAATTGTTTTTCCTAACTCATTATTTCCTCATATGTGTGTTGAGTGCCACTTCTCTATATCAATGCATAAATCGAACTCTACGTTGTTTGTGGTCCTAGCTGCATGCCATTATTTGTAGTTGCATGCCATTGAGTGTTGTTTAGAGTTGCCATGAGTATGTGACATTCATGCATGAAATGAAATATTGTAAAGGAGGACTCATCAAACAAGCCATTTTAATTTCATTTTGATGAAAAACGACTCGACATTGGTAACCAGCTTCACATAGGTAGTAGGAACAAAGCTTCAATTTCGTTTTGGGCCTAGTAGTGGACTAGTAGTGGTTCTCTATTGAGTTATAGTCGTTGACACATTGCCACACCTTAGATCTCATCCCAAAGTGACTCGAGAGTCACAGTCAAATCTCGGTGTCCAGTTCCTAGTAGTGGTTAGTCATCACTCTTACGTGGATGAGTAGTGAGCGAGTGATGTGAGTGAGTGATTATAATTTATGATATTTCCAATATTTTAAATGACTAATGGAATTTTATAGCATAGGAATTTCAACATAGAAATTGAAATTTATATAAATGGTTAATTTCAAATGTTGCCCTTCTTTTGAAATGTTCATATAAATTATGTCCTTCTTAATTGGAAGGATAAAATTCAAATTTTAAATTTTCTTTAATGGACAATTTTAACTTTACACTTCTATAGGAAGGGATAGAACCGTTTGGCAGAATGGAGATGGATTCAAATTCGAACAGTCGACTGTTTAATCCAGTGATGTCATCAACCATCAAATCAAGATTCCTTTCACGATTATAGACAATTTACAAATGACACTAAATTGTTAATTGGATTTACTCATGTATTAAAATAATGTCATGTTGAAATAGTTACCTTGGCATGAGATGTTGTCTCTAAAAATATGACAACATCATCGTCATCAGGCGGTGCTGCTGCATGAGCCTCTTTCCCCTCTTGCCCCTTAGGCCCTTCTGGTGCTGGTACGTGAGCCTGTGGACTATGCTCTGCATCATCGATGAAAAGGTCTTCAACCTCGTGCCCTTCTTGTAGCAACTACAAGTTTTAAAATCATCAAAAATATTACCAATCTATATATATGTGTATAGTAAGGAAAAATAATTTACAAATGACACTAAATTGTTAACCACTTACTTACCTATGTGAAATAACCAGTAAAGGTATCATCTGTTTGGATAGGACCAAAGCAAGGATGGCCGCATACTTGAGCATGGGTGTGACTCTTGGCTGTGCTCATGATGTAAAGGTCTAAGGCCGCTACTAGATGCTCCTCCACCACTGGAAGGTGGTGGCTCTACCCCAATGGGAGGTGGTGGATCTACCCCACCGACAGGTGGTGGCTCTACTCCACCCATAGATGGTGGCTCTAATGGCCCTTCCTGGTACGTACCTTGAAGGTATGTGCTATGGCGAACAACCGCCTGTGCCAACAATAGGAAGGACTCCCGTGTCTCCGGGACCAACTGATGTGCAGGTGGCACATTGTCCTAGGTAGCTACCTACGAGGTGGAGCTACTGGGCGATTGGGATCTATGTGCCTTGCATTGGGACATTGCTGAGGCATCCCCATCCCAACACCCTAGTACTCCAAGATATCAAAATAGTTAACATGCTTCCCTATCACAAATTTTGCGTACACCTGTTTAAAAAAATATAGGGGCATTTCCCTGTTGTTGTGTGGTGGTGCATAAAACACCATGTACCATCGGTCGATCTAGTTATCTATGAATGGTTGATATGTACACCACTCGATAGAAATGTGCATTTTGTTTGCATTCGGGATTTCACCCGTCGGTGGATCTCTAAAGAGGGAAAATATATGTTGTTTTGAGATTTTCAACTTCCTGACTTCTTTGTAGCTAAGTCCATCCTGATATTGTTGCCTCTTTCTTTCTCTAAATGTGGAAGTATCTTCCAGTGCACCATCAGACCTACTAAAGGTCTATATCATTGCATCGAAATTGGATGCAAGCATAAGATGTCTATCATCAACAATAGTAATTGAGGCTTGAATTTCTCTGAGCTTCTGAATTTCTCTTTGGATGTCTGAGTGTGCATCCATGGTCGTCACTGCAATAAAAAATAAAAATAAAAATAATTAGAAACGTACACATGTGCTATAATGACATCTCTCAAAAATGAAAAATGTACAAACTTTGTGCAAGAATGAATACATTGCAAACATAAATATCATCTCAGGCATACATTACAAACATAAATATCATTTCATATGACCATTGTAGGCATACTTTATGGGTCCTTGTGGGCATAAGGGTGGAGACCATGCAGGCATAAAGACCATGATTATGTGGCAAAGATATGTAATTTTATTGGTTAAGGATGGGCAATACAAGACAAAAGACAAGGTGATAGGAATTTGTACACCTAATGAGCCAAATGACCCATACTGTGGTCATTTGGGTTGGTCCTAATACCCTAGACAAGGATGACTTGGAGATAACAAGTGACATGAACAAAGAAGCATGAAGTGAACAAAGAAGCTTGAAGTTGACACTTGGCAAGGAGATTGGGGGCATCCCTTATGGCATCTGCGGGCATCCAGAAATGAACCTGATGGACATGTGGGCATGTGTAGAGGGTGACATGCGGGCATGTTGAAGATGCATATGCGGGCATGTTTATGGAAGCTGTGGGCATCCTGGAGGCATGCCAAAGACCCCCATGCGGGAAATTGAAGAAGGTCTAGTTGCATGCATGTTCAAAGGCATAAATATGGCCCTTGCGGGCATGAGTTACAAGCTAGTGTGGGCATGCTAGAGGCCAAAGAAAATGGTGATGATGTGGGTATGAAGACCACGTTTAGGTGGGAAAAAGAAATTCTAAATAAATATATACATATATATATTTATAATTTATGATATTTTTATGGAAATCAAATTAAAATTTGATTTAATATTGACAAGTCGACCGTAATTCTCTTATGATACCTCTCCATACTTTTAATGGGCATGTTTTCTCCTAAAAGAGAGGACCCGGTAACAGCTTGACTATATATTTTGATACTTATGTCTCTGTGCATTTGCTTTATGCTAATATAAGGATCTTCTACTAGTTTACAAAAAAAAAAGACAAGTTGGCTTCCTATTTGATGAGGAAATTATGGAGACAAAATTACAAAATTAAAAAATTACAAAGATTATATCTTGTGTCTCTTGTGCAATGTGTTGATGTGTTTACTTGATGAATGACATGTGATTGGTACATAGTTCATGGATGAATATGATATTGAATTGAGCCATTGTGTCAAATAGGTGGATGTAAAATTCATTAAGGGATTGATAGTAGGGAGGAATTAAGATATGTTAAATAACAAATTTTATGATTTTTAGTTTTGGTATTTCATTTACAAATATTTCTAGTTTAGGGAAACATCAAAATTTATATTTTTAATGATGAAATGAGGCAAGGATTTGGATGCTTACCTTTCCAATTCTCTGTGCAAGATGAAATATCCCTCGTTGAGCTTCTCCAATGTGTTTTGGCAAGTCGAAATCGCTCGAGTGTTCGCGTTTTGAGAAAACAATGGGTAAAACAGTGCCGCGGTGCGCAGACTGTTTATTTTTTTTGTTTATAGTAACCAAAACGTGCACGCGTTTGTATCATTATAACACGCACACGTTTTGGAATCCTATCCTACATGTCAATTGACATGGCAGGGTTGGAGTCCGCCCATTCCTAGTTTTAAATAACGCTCACGCGTTTCGAATTTACACAATTCTCGTGCATTTTGTGAATGCACGATTGCACCTAAAGGGTCCCTCAACTTCGTGTGAGGCCCCTTTAGTCATGTTTTTCGAGAGCAAAATGAGACTGCTGACTTACTGTCCAAGGAAGGGCTGCTTCTTCCTTCGAGAATATGCGAGAAGACTTTGTGCAAGGGAGGACACTGGGTAACTACAAGTTTCGCAATGGACTATATGTTCTGATTATGCAACCTTTCAACAGTTTTATACCGTTTCCTCTGCCAAAGGATTTTTGTGAAGTTTTTTGTTTTATTATACATTTTTTAGTTTACATGCTTTTTTTGTAAATTCTACATGAACAGTGCAATGCACATGAAGAATGTAATCTAGACGTTGAAAGATTAAATAAATTATAACTTTTTTCTTTGGAAAAAAAAAGTAGATAATAATAGATATAAACATTAAATTGATGGTAAAATGTGTATGAATAGAATAAAACTTATTTATAGTGTAAAATGTAATTAAAATAAAATTTATTATGTGAACTCTAAAATATTTTAAATGAATTAAATATTTTTGTTTGAACTTATTTAGTTTTTAATGTATATATAGAAAATGGAGAGATTAAGCATAATTGGGTTGTAGAATTGAGGACATTTTATCACTAGTTTTTATTGAAACAGGTAAATTAAGGATTTACCGTTATTCAAATAAAACCAAACCCATAACATTGACTTACACTCTTACAAATATATTTGTAAGTCTTTGGCCAACCTAAAATTTATTAAGTGAACTCTAAAATATTTTAAATGAATTAAATATTTTTGTTTGAACTTATTTAGTTTTTAATGTATATATAGAAAATGGAGAGATTAAGCATAATTGGGTTGTAGAATTGAGGACATTTTATCACTGGTTTTTATTGAAACATGTAAATTAAGGATTTACCGTTATTCAAATAAAACCAAACCCATAACATTGACTTACACTCTTACAAATATATTTGTAAGTCTTTGGCCAACCTAAAATTTATTAAGTGAACTTTAAAATATTTTAAATAAATTAAATATTTTTGTTTTAACTTATTTAATTTTTAATGTATATATAGAAAATGGAGAGATTAAGCATAATTGGGTTGTAAAATTGAGAACATTTTATCACTGGTTTTTATTGAAACATGTAAATTAAGGATTTACCATTATCCAAATAAAAGCAAACCCATAACATCGACTTACACTCTTACAAATATATTTGTAAGTCTTTGGCCAACCTTCTTTTAACTCTTATATAATTAAAGGCAAATTTAAATCTTTGATAAATTTTCTTATTTTTAATATCATTACTTTTTAATTTATACAACATTAATTTAGAATTATAAAACAATTCTATTAATCAATTTATTTTTATCGTTTCTCTTAATTTACACAACAACTTTTTATTTATTATTTATTAATAATTAAATATGAACACATTGAGTTATCAATAATTCAATGTAAAGTGCTCATAAAACATTGGCGCAATGGCGAGTGTCACTTTTAATTATAAAAAAACAACAATTCTAAACTTCTTATCCATGTGGTCGGTTAGAGTAGGAAATTTGAAAAGCAATACAATTACAATATTTCACCAATGTATTATGTCAAATTATTTTATTTTAAAACTATAATATTTTATAAATAATATGTTAAAATATTATTGTTTCTAAATTAATTTAAATCTATCTTAATTCTAGTTTTATAGATCGGCTGGTTGGGAGAAATATTGTTGTTCTCCCCACCCAAATTCAAATCTCATTTTGTGACACTTGCTCCTTGGGAGCCGACTTTGACTATGTATGATTGTAATGCTACCTTAATTCTATAACAAGTGTTGGTAAACCTCTTTTAAAGTCCTCAACTTAAGGAAATGTTTGCAACTATCTTTATATGTACTTTATACAGGAAGATTTAAGGTGGATCTTTCAATTGCAATGAAAAAAAAACATTACTACATTGAGATCAACTCATCGAAAAATTTTAAAAAATATTTATACCATCAAAATGGTGAATTGTAATAAAGTAATAATCATGTCTAGTTATAATACATTCCAATGAAAAACAAAATAGGAAAATATGCTAAATTTGCATTAATTAATTAGTTAAGTAAAATATTTTTACATATCTTTTAATGAAATTAAATATTTATTATGCTAATCGAATCTTATGTTTTGAATAAATGTCTCTCTTGTAAGTCAAATCAAGGAAAGACTAATTAATACACAAATATTTACTTTATTGTAACTATTTACCAAAATATTATTTAAAATGTGAAGATGCATGAATGAAAATTGAAATTGAAATTCTATATATATTTCTATAAATGTATTTTACAATTTAGCCAATTTAAATTTGGAGTTCATATGTACTTAGTTTTATAAATTTTGTATATATTTAATTTTTGGAGCCTAAAAAACTTTTTTATGTTTTTATAATTAATAAAAAACTATAATTATTTTATTTTATTTTTAGCTATTATTTTTAAATTCAAATTGTAAAATGTGAATATTTAAATTAAAATTATATAATATTGTATAAAACATTAAGCCTCCCAAAATTTCAAATCGCTTCCACGTTTCACGAGAATCATCTATTTTTTGTATTATATAATGTTGTATAAAACATTAAGCCTCACAAAATTTCAAATCGCTTGGACATTTGACGAGAATCATCTACCTTTTGGATTGGGTTCCCTTCAATTTGAGTTTGAGTATGAGTATGAGATATTGATTTTATTGATATTTACATAAGGAGCATAAATATTGGATGATGTAGTTCATTATGAAGTTTGTTATTTTTTTTAAAATTTAGATTCTATGTTGTTTAAATTATGTTTCTGAATGTTTAATCATAGAGAACTGAGTGTAAGGAATTTTAAATACTATCTCAAACAAGGTTTTGACATGTTGATTAATTATTTTTTAAATTGATACGATTATTTACAAATTTTGACTATGATTGAGAGACAAATTACTTAGTAATGAGAAATTTGTTCATCGAGCATTTTATTACATATAACCTCATAATAAAAATCAATACGTCTTATCATATTCTTCTTATAAAGCTGGGTCTCTGTCACATACCCAAATTGGCGAGTCAGTATTTCACTGAATTTTTGTTTTTAAAGAAATTTACAATGACTACTTAATTTATAAACTATATTCATAAACACTTCATGATTAGTTTATTTCATCATCCACTTAATTATTCATAGGTCCATTCTTCCTTTTGGTTTTATCCTAACATTAATATAAGTACGAAGAATACACACTGAATATACTTATTGTATGCATTAACCCAGGGTAGGTTCTTGTATGGAACTCCACAACATAACATGAAAACTTATAATGGAATTCAATTATATTAACGACCAAAGGTCCGCCATCCTTGCATCAACCCATGACGATTAGTTATTCATAAACAAGATATTCATAATGCTTACTTTAATCATTCCTACAAACCTTACTTACTTATGCAAAAGGTCTTTGGTCAACAAATTCCATGAATTCACTTACCACTTTTAAATAACATCTTTGACTCTTCATGAAACATTTAAAAAATAACTTTGCATATCAAAAAACGAACTAAATGTAAATGCATCTAAATTACAACAACAAACAAATAAGAGGAGACCATTATATGTGGTTCACCCAAATATATGGGCTACGTCCACAAAGAATGTCGCAACATATATTATTTATCAAAATAGAGGTTACATCCAACAACACCGTTGTTGCTCTTCCTACCTTTTGTTTTCCCACATCCTCCTAAATATCATACTTATTTAGTAGATATGAACCAAAATGTATTCACTTAACATGCTTACATAACATCATACTTTATTTAGTATTTTTGAACAAGAATGTACCCACTTAACATACTTACATAACATCATACTTTACTTAGTAGATATGAGCAAGAATGTACCCACTTAACATACTTGCATAACCTCATACTTTACTTAATAGATATGAGCAAGAATGTACCCACTTAACATACCTATATAGATAATCTCTACTAATACATATATGTAGCAGAATTCAACTCTAATAATACGCCTTCTTACAGAGATCTATATAACAAAACAATGAATGCATTTTTACATTCAGCAGTGATCTATTCTCTGATTGCAAATAGATTTAAATACTGAGTATGTGCAATCGTAGAGATTTGGTCATTGGAAGACATCTGGTCTCTGATCTCAAATGGATTTAAGTACTGAGTAGGTGAAATTGCAGCGCTCTGGTCTCTGATCCTAAATAGATTTAAATACTGAGTGTGTGTGCAATCGTAGAGATCACATATTAAATGTTAAGCGTTAACGGAGATTGAATCAACTCGAGTTCAGGAAGTATAACATATAATATAACTGAGATTTACAATCCTGGGATCAACGTTTATCCCATCCCCATGGAAAAACAATTTATATAACATTTAATAGTATCATAGAGAACAGAGATCAAGCAGTCCCTTCTCATAGGGATCGAGCTTGTTCCTTTCTCATCTGCGCAGGCCAATTATGAAACAAATTATAACATTAAATTATACCACAGAGAACAGGGATCAAGCCATCCCTTCCCATAGGGATCGAGCTTGTCCCTTTCCCATCTGCACAGGCTAGTTCTAAAACAAAATTAAACATTAAATTATATCGTAGAGAACAAGGATCAAGCCATCCATTCCCATAGGGATAGAGCTTGTCCCTTTCCCATCTGCATAAGCCAGTTATACGATATACAAAAAAAATACCACACTGATATACAATAATGATACAACACAGACCTCCAATGAAATACAACACAGATCAAAAAATGAATACAATGCATACCTCAAAATGAATACAGCACATACCTCCAATGAAATACAACGCAGATAAAAAATGAATATAATGCAGACCTAAAAAAGAATACATCGCAGACCTCCAATGAAATACAACGTAGATCAAAACTGAATATAATGCATACCTCAAAATGAACACCACACAGATCTAAAGATTCAACAACGATCGATCGGATTCGTGGCAGCATTCTGGCAACATGCACTATATACATAACATAAATATTGCATCTCATGGCTGCATACTATGTAAGATATTGATCCAACAGAGATCAATCGAATCCCTGGTAGCATACACAGTTACAGAGATCCTAACCTGGGATTCGACGATGGAAGCACATAGATTCAACGATGGCAGCATATTAATAATATACATATATGTTTCGACAATGAAATATATTGTAACGAAAATAGTCAAATCGAAATGAGCGGAGAATAAGCTCTCAATGAGCTGCCCCTTCCTACGCAATCCACCTCGAATTCTTCATCCAAACCCCCCCCAATCACAAGCGTAAACACTAGTTATATAGTATTACGTTTCACCTCCTCTCCTTGAATAATTCGCCTCCGATAGAGGAATCTCCGGCCAGATGGATTTTTTAACCAAAAAATGAGGGGAGGCTTTGTTAAGTGGCAATAATGGGAGTAGTTCCACGTTTTTCCATACCCACTCGAATACGTAGTGGTGAATTATGAATGAGTTAACACTCCTTAATATTTAAGACTCGGCTTCTTTAGTTATTATATTCCAATTTATATGAAAACACTAATTCGCATTTGTTAGGTGGAGTATGCCTATTCTCTTGGTCACAGAAGAGAAAGTAATCTCCCATAATATGGGGACTAACAAAGATACATTTATATTTTATGTATATATATCTATTTATATTATATTATTGTATTTTATCATGCATAACTATATGCATTAATTCTCTATTTAAATCATCATATAAAGGAAACAAAGATATATATATATATATATATCATATTTAATGTTATATGAATAACTTTCTTCATGGGAAAAACTCCCCTTTTCACTTATGTTGGATTTTTAACGCAATAAATGTCCCTCACCTTTTGTCAATCTAGGGATAATAATAATAGAATGATCTCTTAGTTCTATTTAGGATCATTTAATCATATCCATCTTCACACGAAAAGATAAACCCTATAACTTAATAGAAGGTTGCAACGAGTAACCACTATCCTCAATCTATGACGATGATACTTATAAATTTGAAGGTTAACTTTTAAATCATTTACTCTTCTTCAAGTTCCCGTGGCACTAAGATGATGCCCATCACATATCCCTAGATTCTGAAGGATACCCTGTCGTTCACCTTTTCCCCTTAGTGGATTCACTTTCCCGTCGCTTAGTTATGTCCGTCTTTAGTCTCATAAGTTTACAATTCACACTTAGGAATTAAGCCACATAACTTTCAAGGTTTATTGGTGGGGCCTTGGCCTTGAGATCCTCACCAGAAAACAAGTAAAATATACCTTTACATTTACAAAATAATAGGGGTATAAAAAATGGATATTACATCATCCTCCCCTTAAGAATAACACCGTCCTCAATGTTCATGCTTTTCAATTTTGTCTTCCCCTCTGGATTCATCTCTTGCTTGCTTCATCATTTTTGTTTTGATCATCTTCAAACTTTCATGATTCCCACAAGTTGTTATCGCTCATTACCTGTACTTTCGTGCAACAAAACCGGGGTCTTTCAAAATTGTTTAGTAAAACATAACATCATTTCATAATTCATCTCAGAATAAGGAATGAATCTTTTTTTGCAACACAAATTGTTACTATCCATGGAACATCTTCTAGCCTTTCTTTGTAGTTTTATCAACATAAGAAGACATAATATAGGATTATTTCCAACATAACTCAAAATAATTCATAGTTGTCCAGATTTACTTATCCTTTGGAGAACGCATTTTACCTCGAATACTTGGACGTTTTAACAAGTCCTTAACTTGAGGTAGACATCTCTTTCATTCATAAGTTAGCATCATCTATTTACATAATTTCAAGCAGTAAAATTTTAAAATTCATCATTCATCCTCGCCCTTGAGGGAAATTTTCCTACTCAAGTATTCATAACATTCACACATTAAGGCATTCAACAGTCTAGTTACTTGGCAATTTGTTAACATGTGTTTTATTGTTACATCATGAAGATGAAAACTTTCAACAACATCTTGTTGATCACCAAACTCTCCCTTGAGTTTGGAACTTCAACAACCCTCTACTGAACACAAAACTCTCCCTTGAGTTCTATCACCAATTTCTGTGTGGACTTATGGGCTAAATTTTGAGGTTACTCTCCCTTTTGATTGCTAGTCGAAAGTTTTCTCCTTAAAAACATCAAACATCATTCTGTCTTCCAGATGTCAAAATTTGTGCTTAGGTCTTTCCATTGATATCAAATACTCTTTCACAATTCCCCTCAAGCCTCCTCGCTTGAGCCCGAGAATTTCTTTTCCACACAGCCTCCTGCTTGAGTCCAGGAAAAGTTACTTTAGCAAAGTAGATCTAGATCATCAATTTTTCCACTTGGTGTTCATTTAGAGGAAAGGTTCTTTCCCCCTCAAGCCCTCTCGCTTGAGTCCAAGAAATAAATTCTTTTTCCACTCAAGCCTTCTCACTTGAGTCCAAAAAAAATTCTTCTACCCCTCAAGCCCTCTCGCTTGAGTCCAGAAAAAATTCTTTTTCCCCTCAAGCCTTCTCGCTTCAGTCCAATAAAAATTCTTTTTAATAACAATCATTTATTATTTTTGGCATTTTTTGTTGATTTCAACATGCAACATAATAACATCAAATAGGTTTACCTATTTACTCATCAGTTCTTACTCATGCTTTTAATATATATTTTCATGAGTTCCTCTTCTTTATTCAGATTCTCACCATATGATTACCATGCATAATATATCATGCTCTTGTCCTTCAACAAGTCCCACAAAATTTGAAAATATTCCAAATTCACTTGTTAGTACCACTTTATATAACACAATCGAATTTTATAAGAAAATATTTTCCTACTCATAATAATAAGGAAATCATACTTCATGCTACAACATCTGTACATTATCAACATTTTTATTAGATTTATTAATTTTATCAATCATAATGATCAATATGGATATCGGTGGCCACCCACCTATTCCCCTGGCTCAAAACAGTTTCCCATTTCGGCAATTTTCTAGTAACTTTTCTACGGTTTTTCGGGGTCCTAAACTTTCGGGGCCATTTTGAGGCCCTAAACAACCTTTTTTGGCGATTTATGGGGGCAAATTGGTTGCCAACAACATGCATTTGGCCCCAGTCGAAAGTTGTAAATCTCAGATAGAAATTTCCAACGGGCTACTGAGCGCCCCAAATGGAGATCGTATGCAAAAGTTATGACACCAGGAAGTTGACTATTCAACTAACCACCTTGGGGCCGCAAACTTTATGACGGTTCATCTTCTAGGGTTAGGTTTTTGGATGTTTTGGATTCTTCCCCCCATGCTTATGATAAATAGAATCTTTCGGCTTCTTTTTGTATTCAACTTGGCACAAATGAGCATAGTGGCCACATCTCTTTTCAGAGATAGATACTACCATTCTAGATGTTTTTTATTTTACAGTCTTTTCTATTTCCGCTATTTAATAGAATATGTGTTTACTATATCATTGTTTTCTTTTCAATATATCTATAGTATATGATTATGTATCTACTCTTTCATTTCCTTCCCACATCAATCAAGATCACATAACTTACAGCATGAAGTTGCATTATTAGCATATAGCGTTTATTAATCTCTTAACCTTTTCAACAATTCCAATGGTGGTCTAATTCATCATTCAAATTTTTCCCGACTTACGTTTTTATAATTTAAAAGACGATTGTATAAACAATTTGTGTATATACATCTCTATATATCTACAAAATTTCTAGAAATATTTACATCTCTTCCTTGAGTGTATCGAAGGTAAAAATCATAATTCAACTTCTAATTTTAGTATGTCGACAAAATACATGATATGAAAGCATTATGCTTACAATTTTTAATCCACAACTCTTGTTAGTCAAACATGTCTCATCATAAATTTCCATATCTTGAAGGAAGATAGCATTTTCGTTGATCTTGATACAACAATTAATACATTAATTGTCATGGTTAATATATTCATAGCTAAGTACATTCTTTCCCTTACATATGTGAAAAGGAAAATCAACTGTTTATAACTATTCATCTCTTAACCAAGTATAACCATTTTTCTTTTATCCGAAAAATAATTTATTCATTCTTGTGTAGGGTCGACCGCATGCAATACTATTTTACTTTCCTCTTGATTTATAATATATTGTCCTATGATGAATTCTACAAAATAGTGTTTATTCATTACAACTATTCTACTTCATCCTATTCAACACATCTTAGCTTATATGTTAATAGAATCTAGACACCTTAGTCTATCATAATTCTAAAGCAATGTTTACACTTTGTGGAGTATACTTTGAACCTCAAAAACATAATGATTTAGTAATAAATATAATGGAACGTACTTACTTGCAACTCACAGACGACTTATCAGTTACCTTTTGCCATCCTTTTGTGAAGCTTTTGAAAATGAAAATGTGTCATTGCATCTTACAGGTAGAGTTCTTTCATTGATTCAACCAATTTTCATTATTTTCCTCATGTTGCGCCCAAATAGGCCAGAGTGTCATAACTTCTACTCTGATACCATGTCACATACTCAAATTGGCGAGTCAGTATTTTAGTGAATTTTTGTTTCAAAAAATTTCACAATGACTACTTAATTTAAAAACTATATTCGTAAACACTTCATGAGTAGTTTATTTCATCATCCACTTAATTATTCATAGGTCCATACTTCCTTCTGGTTTTATCCTAACATTAATATAAGTACGAAGAATACACATTGAATATACTTATTGCATGCATTAACCCAGGGTAGGTTCTCCTATGGAACTCCACGACATAACATGAAAAATTATAATGGAATTCAATTATATTAACGACCAAAGTTCCACCATCCTTGCATCAACCCATGATGATTAGTTATCCATAAACAGGATATTCATAATACTTATTTTAATCATTCATACAAACCTTACTTACTTATGCAAAAGGTCTTTAGTCAACAAATTCCATGAATTCACTCACCACTTTTAAATAACATCTTTGACTCTTCATGAAACATTTAAAAAATAACTTTGCATATCAAAAAAGGAACTAAAGGTATATGCATCTAAATTACAACAACAAACACATAAGAGGATACCAATATACGTGGTTCACCCAAATCTATGGGCTACGTCCACAAAGAATGTCGCAACATATATTATTTATCAAAATAGAGGTTACATCCAACAACACCGTTGTTGCTCTTCTTACTTTCTGTTTTCCCACAACCTCCTAAATATCATACTTATTTAGTAGATATGAACCAAAATGTATTCACTTAACATGCTTACATAACATCATACTTTATTTAGTAGTTTTGAACAAGAATGTACCCACTTATCATACTTACATAACATCATACTTTACTTAGTAGATATGAGCAAGATTGTACCCACTTAACATACTTACGTAACCTCATACTTTACTTAGTAGATATGAGCAAGAATGTACCCACTTAACATACTTACATATATCATCTCTGCTAATACATAATGTAGCAGCATTCAACTCTAATAATGCACCTTCTTATATAGATCTATATAACAAAACCATGAATGTGTTTGTACATTTAGCAGGGATCTATTCTCTGATCGCAAATAGATTTAAATACTGAGTGTGTGCAATCGTAGAGATCTGGTCATTGGCAACGATTTGGTCTCTGATCTCAAATGTATTTAAGTATTGAGTAGGTGAAATCGCAGAGCTTTGGTCTCTGATCCTAAATAGATTTAAATACTTTGTGTGTATGCAATCGTAGAGATCACATATTAAAGGTTAAGCATTAACGGAGATCGAATCAACTCGAGTTCAGGAAGTATAACATATAATATAACTGATATTTACAATCCTGGGATCAACGTTTTTCCCATCCCCATGGATTCAACATTGCGCAACATACAATTTATATAACATTTAATAGTATCACAGAGAATAGGGATCAAGCCATCCATTCCCATAGGGATCAAGCTTGTTCCTTTCCCATCTTTGTAGGCCAGTTATGAAACAAAATATAATACTAAATTATACCACAGAGAACAAGGATCAAACTGTCCCTTCCCATAGGGATCGATCTTGTGCCTTTCCCATCTACGCAGGCCAGTTATGAAACAAAATATTACATTAAATTATACCATGGAGAACAAGGATCAATCCGTCCCTTCCCATAGGGATTGATCTTGTCCCTTTCCCATCTACGCAGGTCAGTTATACGATCTACAACAAAAATATCACACTAATCTACCATAATTATACAACACAAACCTCCAATGAAATACAATGCAGATAAAAAATGAATATAATGCAGACCTCAAAATGAATACAGTGCAGACCTCCAATGAAATACAATGCAAATAAAAAATGAATATAGTGCAGACCTAAAAAAGAATACAGCGAAGACCTCCAATGAAATACAACGTAGATAAAAAATGAATATAATGCACACCTCAAAATGAACACCACGCAGATCTAAAGATTCAACAGGGATCGATCGGATTCATGGTAGCATTCTGGCAACATGCACACTACACATAACAAAAATGTTGCATCTTGTGGCTGCATACTATGTAAGACATTGATCCAATAGGGATCAATCGAATCCCTGGTAGCATACATAGTTACAAAGATCCTAACCTGGGATTCAATGATGGAAGCATAGAGATCCAGCGATGGTAGCATATCAAAAATATACAGAGATGTTTCGACAATGAAATATATTGTAAAGAAATAGTCAAACCGAAACGAGTGGAGAATAAGTTCTCAGTGACCTGCCCCTTCCTACACAATCCACCTCGAATTCTTCATCCTGCCCCTCCCCCCCACCCCCGATCACAAGCGTAAACACCAGTTATATAGTATTATGTTTCACCTCCTCTCCTTGAAGAATTCTCCTTCGATAGAGGAATCTCTGACCAGATGGAGTTTTTAAATGACAAATGAGGGGAGGATTTGTTAAGTTACAGTAATGGGAGTAGTTCCACGTTTTTCCATACCCACTCGAATAGGTAGTGGTGAGTTATGAATGAGTTAACACTCCTTAACTCTTTAAGACTCAGCTTAAGTAGTTATTATATTGCAATTTATATGAAAACACTAATTCACATTTTTAGGTGGAGTATGCCTATTCTCTTGGTCACATAAGAGAAGGTAATCTCCCTTAATAAAGATGGGGTCTAACATAGATACATTTATATATGTTATGTATATATATATATATCTATTTCTATTATATTATTGCATTTTATCATGCATAATTATATGCATTAAGTCTCTATTTAAATCATCATATAAAAGAAACAAAGATATAGATATATATATATATATATATATATATAATGTTATATGACTAACTTTCTTCATGGTAAAAACTCTCATTTTCCCTTTTGTTGGATTTTTAACGCAATAAATGTCCCTCACCTTTTGTTAAGCTAGGGATAATAATAATAGAATGATCTCTTAGTTATATTTAGGATCATTTAATCATAGCCATCTTCACAAGAAAAGATAAACCCTATAACTTAATAGAAGGTTGCGATGAGTAACCACTCTCCTCAATCTATGACAATAATACTTATAAATTTTAATGTTAACTCGTAAATCATTTACTCTTCTTCAAGTGCCCGTGGCACTAAGATGATGCCCATCATCTATCCCTAAATTTTGAAGAATACCCTTCCCTTCACCTTCCCCCCCCCTAGTGGATTCACTTGCCCGTCGCTTAGTTGTGTTCGTCTTTAGTCTCCTAAGTTTACAATTCACACTTAGGAATTAAGCCACATAAATTTCAAGGTTTTCTGGTGGGGCCTTGGCCTTCAGCTCCTCACTAGAAAACAAGTACATTATACCTTTACATTTACAAAATAATAGGGGTATAAAAGAGGGATATTATAGTCTCCCCTCCATTGAAAGCATCACTATGACAAGGTGTTTATTGTACAAGTACAAGATAAATGTCATGTCATGGAGACCAAAGAATCCCTAAAATTTCTTTTAAGTCCAGTCAAGACCACCTACTGCTCAAGAGGGGTTAGCATAAAGATAACATGGCTTGCATAAAGATAACATGGTTTGGATAAACCAATTGGGGATCGACGGAAGTGCAACATTGCTAGATATCAATAATATTAAAAGTACTATTACAACTAAGCTTAAAGAGAAAATGTGGGGTCATGAGGATTTGGAGAGTAAAAAGAAGTTAAGATTCTACAAGGAGGTTATTAACCCTAATCTAGAAGACCAAAAAATATCTCTATTCTAACAAGCTCAAAGAAGAAAACTAACATAGCCAAAATGAGAACGATGATCTTTGAAGTGAAATAGGGCACTTGACAATTCCTAAAACAATGTGGGAGGAAAGGATTTTCCATCATTAGATCACAGTTCCAAAATCTTTATCATAATTATAACATCTCTAATCTTCTAACTAGTCAAAAGTAGAGTGACCTCTATACACTTCTCTCTAAGCTTTTTGAACATAGGAATAATTCGTTACAACAAAACAAATAATTTCTTAAGGTCTAATAAACCAAAATTAATCTAAGTAAACGTTAAGCATCATCATTACAATGGTCAACAAACTACTCCAAAATATATTTTTTAAATTATCATGAAAAGCAATATTTTACTTGAAAACTATTCATGTGAAACAAATCCGTCACTGCCTTTCAAGATCCGGAAGACTTTTCACGCCAATCAGCTAGAAATTTGTAGGTCCAGACAATACATGTGCGCATGCCCAACCACTTTGCTTTCGCTTTTGTTGTTTGTGAATTTTTGTGTACCCAAATTTCGGTTTGTTTTCCTTGTCTCTCAACAGCTACCAGCAAACAGACATAAATTTTAATAATAGTGACGGTATAATGGTGGACACGTGGTATTTATTAAAATAGTGGCACATGGACCTCGTCAATCATCTCTCCAATGAAAAAAAAAGAAGACCATCCGCATCTCAGCTTCTGGCACTTCAATTTCGACTCGTTTTTATTTTAAGTGAGAAAACACCGATTTTTGTTCCGACTTGCAATGTCAAATTCACTCCTACTACTGAGTTGTCTCTGTTTTTTTGTCTGGAGATTAACACAGTGATGCCATCAACAACCGGATTCCTTTCTCCTAATTACTTATGACTCATATTTATCAACAAAAGATTCTTCATGATGGCAACAAGTTTGATGATGTTTTAAAAGAAGTATCAGTCATTTTATTTTTGATTCCGGTGCATGTGTCTTGCGTGCAACCGGATTTTTAGCGGAAGTGAACAAATATTTTATTTAGCTCCTTTAATAAATATCTATGCCATTCTAATGTTCAAACATCATTTATTATTCCCCTTATTCCAAATCCCAAAGCTTCCACCCCAAACCTAGGAAACTAGTAATTTTCCTCCTTGGCAATTATTTGACCCTTAGCATCAATTTGACAAACTCTAATGAATATTTCCAATGTGGTTAGTCCATTGTGACCCAATGGCAATTTGGGACATGACAAATCCTCCCTTCCCAATATTGCTTTTCCTCAAGCAATTTCAAGCATGGGTGTTAAAGAACCTGCTTTATGTATAATTCTTTGAAGTTGCCATTGAATTGCCCAACTTTGAGTCTTTGAGATTCCATGAAGATTTTAGAGAGGAACCACCATGCTTGTTGCTGCACTACTTTGATAAAATTCACTTTATTAAGTGGGAAATCCATCTCCCATACTGCTTGTTTCCCCAAAAAATTTGAAACCAATGAGACAAAAGTTATTCCAGGGTCCCATTGTTTGTACTGCACCCCAACAATTAGGAGTGCTCTCCAACCCATACCATCAGATAAGAGGATTCCTAGATACCATTTTCTTGTATGCATTCTTCCAAACATCATGAGTAAAAAATATATATCATCAAAGTACATAACAACATAATGAAAATGTACATCAAGGAGGTGCTTCATCAAATAATCATGAAAGTGCTTATACCTCCAAGCAAGTAGACCACCATTTTCCAAGTGCATACAAGCTTCAAGTGACCAATCAAATCTGCTCCAATGACATAGGTGAGGATCCCATGTCCTATAATGCTGCTACAAAAGGATTTGATATGCATCAAAATATTCAGCCATGTATTCTTTCATCCAATAAGTGAATGAAGAATCTCCACTAAAATCTGAACCAAATAATGAGCAGAAAAAACAAGGAGACTTCAAATGACTCAAAGAAGTCTCACCCATACATCCCTGAATGTGAGAATCATAAAGATATAACAAAGTATGTGTCTGCCAACAAAATTTTTCTCCAATCATAAATCTATTCACCCAAGTGTTGGACGAAGTTCCTCCAACATCAAATGAATCAAGTGCTGAGCAGGAAAAACCATGAGTCTTGAAGTGACTCAAATGCATATCATAGGTGCATCCATGTAGATGTGCATCATCATAAAGTAACAAAGGATGCTGCTGAAAATGTTAATAAGAATGTGCTCCAACCATATCATCATAAAAAGTAAATCTAGGAGTTCCATACTCCTCATGTGGCACCATAAAAAAGAACCCTTTCACCAATTCTTCATTGAGACTAATGCTGCAAAACATGGAATTGTAGGATGTAGGAGAATTAACTAACTCATCCAAATGATCAAAAATTGCAGAAGTTTCATCATGGGAAGGATCCATATGGGTAGTATCATTTAGCTCATTCAAAAGTGTGAAACCTTTGTCATAGATTGGTTCCAATGTAGAGGAATCATGCTCTTCTTTAAAAATTGCATAACCTTCATCAAGAGACAATTCAAGTTCCTCTTCCACCACATCAAGTGTTTGGATCTCTTCAAGTTCATCTTCAAACACATCAAGCACATTCAATTTTCCACATTTCTCATGATCCACCATGTCATGAGAATCCTCCAAACAATCTACCATTTGATAATCTGAAACATAGGAGGAAAAACAAGTATCTTGCAACTTTTCAAGAAGTTGCTCATTTTGAATTGTGAGCTTATGATTATCCTCATTATTATTCAAGTATGCATCATGTAACAATTCATTAAGCTCAAACAAATGGTTTCTATCAAAAATCAAATACATGAAATTACCTTTGATGTGGCACATTGCTCTTTGAATCTTCTCCATGTCTTCAAGGAAGGATGTTTCCTCCAATGAAGTAGCTCTCCAACAAGAATTTGACATCAATGCTTGAGTGTTATGGAGAATGTTGAGGGACTCTTGGATCTTCTTTTCATTAATATTTAAGGAACCTCCAAGAAAATGAGGCTCTTGCAAATGAACCTCCTCATCTTCTTCTTTCTTGCTTGGACCAACTTCATGAAGCTCAAGTGGTGATGGGGAAGTTGATCTTGTTTTTTCTTCAACTGTTACAAGGTCTTCATTTTCATGTTTAGTGGAATGTTGGCTTGCAGAAATGCTTTCAAAAGTGATCTCTATGTCACCAACATAGAGGTGTGAGCATCCATCAGTAGGTACTTCTTCATAGTTCAAGCATCCATCAGTATATGCTCTTTGGTTCATGTCCAAGGTAGAAGGTGTCTCGAAATGATCTTCCACATTTTCAATAGAATCTTCTTCTTGCTCTTGTGATGTCTCTTCCTTTTGATCCTTCAAGCAAGATGATGCAATTTGCCCCTTGTTTTTCTTAGAATCAATATCTTTGGACTGTCTTTGAAATGGATTCTTATTACCTTCCTTCATCTTGAGTTTGTTTTTGATAATGAGGTATTCATAAAATGGTAGAGTGTTTTTGAAACCTTCACTCAAATTTTTCCATTCGAGATGAATTTCTTCCATATATTTGAATTCAACAAATTTTGGTATAGTATGCCTTGGTGTTCTCTGAAATTCATTTGCTCTATTATGGGGTACTGTGCTTGAGAAAATATGCTCACCCATTGGCTTATTTTCCTCACTTTTTCCTCTTCAACAAAAACACTTTTGGTTTCAATATCTAATGGTGGTCCCTGACTTCTTGTCCTCATTAATATCATATCAAATCAGGTGCCAAGATCATGCTCTGATACCACTATATTGTCCCTTGTTAGGAATTTTATTAAAATGACAATTTTTCACTTTTTTTCCCTAGTTCGACCTTTGACTAGTTTTGAGCTCTAGGTCTCCAAATTGCTCCAATTGCTCCCAAATATTCTGATAAGGTATATGGATGATGTTAGAACATAAATATGTGTTTCATGGATGATTTTGGACCTTTAAAATACTTCTACAAATCCTCTTTCGATTCTAGCCAATGTAGGGAACTTTACTAGTAATTTCCCTTTGACTAGTATTGGTCTCTAGGTCTCAAATTGGCTCCAAATGCCTTCAAATCTTCAAAGAATGTGTATGAATGATATTAGGACTTGAATATGATTTTTAGTTATGATATATGGCCTCCAAAATATCTCTTCAAACTCTCTTAAGATTCTAGACCAAGTATGCAATTTTACTAGTAATTTGGGGTTCAAATCCCCCTGGGGTAAGTACTGAAAATGGCTTCCCAAATGCCTCCAAACCCACTCGAATTTCTGAACAGAAGTAGAGGATATCTCAAGGATGATATTAAGGTCCCCAATGAACCATTCATTAGTTATTAAGTCTGTTCCAATCCTCTCCCAAACAACAGCAAATATCACTAGTTTGACCCTTGGGGAAATGGCACCAAATCTTCTCCAAATGTAAATAAAATGAGTAAAATGACTTCAAATGCTTGAGCACTGAACATGAAACTTGTATAATACATCAATAGAATTCCATTCATCAATAAAACATCAATATTTTACTTATCCATTCGAATCCATCAACATTACATTGATTCACAACAAGGTAGTGGAGAAATGGCACTGTTCTTTCATTAAAAATGAGATTTATACATTTCTACTTGGGATTTCGACCTCCAAATTTCAGGAGATGAAGAATAGAGTATTTAATTTATATTACAAAATAAATGGGGCATTATAAGCTCCCCCAAAGAGTACAATAGCTCACCAAAAATGCCCTCCCTCAAGGAGCAAGAATATGCCTTCAAAACTGGAAATGGTTGAGAGAATGTGATGCATTAGAAGAAACCATGATCTTACCTATAACTTACACCTGCAAGAAATGAATCCATTAAAGCTCCAAATGAAAGGTCTGAATGGCCTTTCCAATTTCCAACTTGGATGGGAATCTTTCACCCTCGAAATTGGCTAAGGCAAGAAACTAGTCATCCACTAGCTCTCCCTCTTCACAAATGCAATTGCAAATTTATCAAATGATAAAAAGTTGGTTTATTTCTTTTTTATTGACATTTATAAACTTCTAATGTCCTCCATGGGTCGAATTCCTTCCAAGAGACTCATGCCAACTCAAGTTGGGAAGAGATTCCAAAGAATGCCACTTGTACAACAATTCCTAGTCCCCCACTTCCACCAAATCACATGTGGAAGCATCTTAGTTGCCCTAACTCCCTTGAGAACCCTCTTGGAGTCTATTTTTATCCCTGACATGTCATATATATCATATGTCATCCTTCAGGTCTGATTTGTGTCATAGGTGTCATAGCATCTTCATTATTGTTGTCATAGAGCTAGGGAATCTAGCCCAAGTGTCTCATTAGCTCCAAATTGCCTCTTCCTCTTCCATGGGAGTTACTCTTCCTCTACATTTCGAACTTGGATGAGTCATGCAATGAATAATACCTTTTGAACTCCCCCAAGTATGTTACCATTCACCTTGAATTCGAATTGGTGAGAGAATTATGCCAAGTGTAGTGGGGAAATCTAGCCAAATGTGGGTCCCCCTTCCTCCATGTGTCTTCATGATCAAATTCCACTTTTATTTCCACTTGTATATATTTATTTAGCTCCTTTATTAAATATTTATGCCATTCTAATGTTCAAACATAATTTATTATTCTCCTTATTCCAAATCCCAAAGCTTCCACCCCAAACCTAGGAAGCTAGTAATTTTCCTCCTTGGCAATTATTTGACCCTTAGCATCAATTTGAAAAACTCTAATGAATATGTCCAATGTGATTAGGATATTGTGACCCAATACCAATTTGGGACATGACACAGTTCATCTTAGAAACAAAGTAAGCAGCGTGTCCGCAAAGGAGGGGAACCTAGTCCCTTGGGGTTTGGGGGATGATGTAAAATCCATCATGCCATTGGGTTGGCTTCACAAGCATTGGTTGGACATTTTTAGGGTAAACGAATGTGTGGGAAAAAAACATAGGGTTTGGTTGAGTCAAGTCTAGAAACCAAGCCTAGGTTATAGTCCATAGTTCCTCCTCCTAGCCAAATGGTGGATGTTTTTTTTTTCCAATTTGCAATAGATGTGGAAAAAACATTGAAGAAAAGTTGGTGTTGGGATTCAAATCCTTTATTGCTTGGGTGGATGTAAAATTCATTAAGGGGATTGATAGTAGGTAGGAATTACCTTATTTCTTGGGTGGATGTAAAATTCATTAAGGGGATTGAATTTTAAAATTTTTAGTTTTGGAAATTCACTTACAATGATTTTTAATTTAGGGCAACATAAAAATTTATATTTTTAATGATGAAATGAGGCAAGGATTTGGATGCTTACCTTGCCAATCCTCCTTGCAAGATGAGATATCCCTCGTTGAGCTCTGAATTTGGCCTCCCTTCACTTCTCCAAGGCGTTTTTCCAAGTCACAATCGCTCAAGCATTCCGGTTTTGAGTGGGTAAACAATGGTTGCGGTCCGCGAATTGTTTTTTTTTTGTTATATTAGCCAAAACGCACGTGCGTTATAGTGATACATAATGCATGCACATTGTGTATCACTATAACGCACATGTGTTTTGGAATCCTATTCTACATGTTAATTGACATGGCAGGGTCGGAGTCCACCCATGCCTAGTTTTAAGAAACGCGCACGCGTTTTCAATTTTCTAAATTCTAACGCATTTTGCAAATGCATGATTGCACCTAAAGGGTTCCTTAACTTCGTGCGAGGGCCCACCTCTTAGTTTTAGGATAAATTGGGACATCCCTCTCCCCTTCGCCACCTTCATAGTACTTTCTACTGTTGTCGGTTCTTCCTCAACGACCATGGCAGTGTGACTTAATTGTTGATCTTTCGAAGCCTCCATTGCCAACCTGCTTGTTCTATAAACCATCACTGTGTTTAGTTTACTAGATAATTGCCTCAAACCCCACAAAATTAAATGTTGATGTATATGTAACTTCGAAATGTATTTCACATATATGTATATTGTATTCCTATAGAGATGTTATTATTCCTCTATATGGAAGTGTCGTCATTTATATTGTTAGTGTCGTAACTTATACTTGATGGGTTATTAGACCACCATGTTGGGGTCGGCCCTGTATAAGTCATGTGGGACGAAGGGTTATTAGACAAACCTAGTGGGGGTCGGCCATGTGGGTCAAAGGGTTATTAGACCACCCTATTTGGTGTTGGCCCAGTCAGCATTGTGTTATGTGGTTAAGTTAAGGCCGACCTAGTAAAGGTTATTAGGCAAGTCAAGTCTAGTATAAATAGAGATCGGGAGATCTCTATTTAATCATTCTATTCTCTCACTCACACTTTGGAGAGTGGCGCACTTGTGGAGGAGGAGGCTCTGCTGCTAGGAGAAAACTATCTCTTGTATTCTAGTTGTATCGTTTCTCTATCTATCTCTGAGGAAGTTATTGGGGTTTTTTCACTTTTATGGTTTTCCCCAAGTAAACTCCGTGTCTCTTATGTGCTTACATTATTGTGTCCATGATTGATATGCTGTAGATATGTTATGCTGTACATGTTATTCTATTAGTTAAGATACTAGATCAGATTGAAATTCTGAAAATCTAACATGGTATCAGAGCTAGCCTGAAAGAAGGCATGGTATGGCATATATGACACTTGTTGCACTTACGATGCTAGGGCTTGATATAGCAAAAACCAGTCATCGTAGAACGTTCGCTATAAATCCATTTTGGAGAAATTTTTGGATCCAAAACTTTTACAGTTCAAAGATCAGATCCCCATGTACATTGTGTCCAAAGGACAACCTCTAATTCATTGTACTCTGTGATTTATGATATGTACAATATAGGGTTTCTGCCTCTTCCAGATCTCAGTCATAAACATGTGACCTGGGAAAAAAGGTCATAACTTGGACTAGGAAGCTCCAAATGAAATTTCGTAAAAATTGATAGGTAGTACACAGACTGTACTATCTCATGAAATGTTTTCAGAGGCCGAAGTTGAACCAGGGACATGTGGCACTCTATACAAATTCGATCGCTTGTTTTATCCCATAAACAGGTCACGTTGCGACACTTGGCATAACTCTCTCTCAGAGAATCCAATTGAGGTCAGACCTGTCGAGATGGAAAGATGACAGGTCGAGCTATCGTAAGAAACTTTTGCAGACCTTGTGGATCAAAAAGTTTAGAGTTACACCAGAAACAATCAGGTACATATTTATGTCATAACTGAATTATTTTTGAGCACCTTCATTCATGGCTTCCGGAATTTAGGGTTTCAGATTAAGTTGGAATTTTTGTAATCAGAGACTACGGCTGAATGCTACTCATCAAAATCGAAATTTAGAGACCAATATTAGAATTTTTGGTTGGGCAGAAGGTCGGGCTTGATCAGACCCTAGTTCGGGACTTTGATCGGAAAAGTGGAAAATTAGGGCTTCTGCAAAAATGGGAATTTTTGAAATCTATGACCACGGCTGGAAGCTCCTCAGAAAAATAGAAGCTTAGAGGTTTGGGTCAAACCTTTTGATTGGGCAGAAGAGTGGGATTCATCAAACCCCAGTTCGGGGTCATGTCCAGTGAATCCGGAAGTTTCAAAGGCAAAAATTGAGGAGTGAAACTTTGCAGTTTTCAAATTCTGAATATACCAGCTTGATCAGCTCATCAAGGCACATATTTCTATCCTTTCGGAAGTTTGAAATTCAAAGTTTGAATTTTTGGGGTTTCTCTGACAAACCCTAATACAGCTCCAGATCCAGTTCCTGCAAATCAAGTGGATTGGTTTAATCCTAGAAGAGGATGGATTGGTCACCTGCATAAGTGAAGAAGTTCCCGTTTCAGAGGGAGATGAGGCTCAGGCCTTACATAAGAAGATTACAAGAAATCTCGATAGGTATGACTCATCCAGGTATGTCTTGATATTTGTCTTCATGTTATTACGGTTAGAACAATCTTGATTTTAGACTTGTTGTATCACCTTAACAAAATTATGAATGCATTCATTAGGGTGTTGACACTTATGATTGTACTAATGCATTATGGTGTTGTATGAGGTTTATGTTGTCCGCTAACATGAAAGGTACACCAAGAAAGACAAATCATGTTCTAGTTCAAGAACATATGATCATGATGACATGAAGACAAAGATTCATCCATTGTCATGGATCACTTAGAAGATCTACTTACGAGGTATGTATAACTTGGTTCTACAATGGATAACTTATGAGACATGCAGGTTACTAGCACAAGTCATTGAAGAGAACCAGAAGACATTATGCGGGTATGTTAGATATAACTAGCTAGCAAGCTAATCCAGGTATGTTTTTCCTATATCAAGCTAGAATCCTACCTTGTGTTAGGATCTTATATTGTTGTGTTGTTGATAATGATTATTCATGAAGTCATAGGTTTGAATAGTCATAGTTGTATGCATTTTGTGTTTCTTACCATAATTGATGATATGACTAACCAGAAGAATCATGAAGGTATAGGTTTGAGTAATCACGGGTTTAGGCATATTATGTTTCTTACTTTAATTTGTGATATGACTAACCATAAGAGTCCTATATAAACCTTGAATACTATTGCTTATTATTTCTGTTTGAAATGATCATGACTATACATGCTTAAGATTATTGTGTTTTGATAGTATTAAGAATATACTAATGAATGTATGATTATGTATGAGACCTCAACGATAACACAATGATGATACTAATAAGCATGCATAGTGATTAAGGATGGATATAAGTTCAAGGACAGGTAATCCAGGAAGCAAAGATCAAGAGGGGGGACACTCCAGTTGTTCCTGCAAGAAAGAGAAAGATCAAGAAGGAGCACACTTCAGTAGTTTCTGCAAGGATGCATATATTCAGAGGGAGTTGACCACTTCTCACAATCCACATCAGAATGGAGCTGCAGAAGAGAAGAAAAGACTAAGAGGGAGTCAACCCAACAACCAAACAAAGATAAGTATTTGAATTGTCATTTCTTACATATTTGTTTGTTTAAATAATGTTATTCAATTATGTATATGCTTATGTTCCTAGACTTAGGTTGTGTATTATGCATATTAGAATAATTGCATTAATGAACAGTATACTACTAATATGCATGTGATGGGTAAGTGGCCTATGGCACTATGCAACATTCCATTGCTACTTATCTAGAATGAAACCTCTTTGCTGACATGTTGGGAGTAGTGCAAACTCTTAACAATGTTCTAGTAGAGATTGGAAGGCATCTAAAAAGTTACAGGATATGGATAAATGTTGTATTGAAGCATTGGCTAAGATAATTGCATGATTGTATGACATATTTCTTTATGTGTAAGAATTTGTTCTGAAAACTATAAGATGTTTTCTAATCATGCAATTTAACTTGTTGTGTAGGAAAGATCGTATACCATCACCTACAAAAGAAGGACTACAACATTTGTTCAGCAACAAAGTTATCTATTGAAAATATTGAAGATATTGAAGTTCTCAGGATCTGGGAAGAATTCCATGATCGAGGAGGACCAGTCGATCATGAAGATGTTTGGGATGCAGTCCCAAGACCTGAAGGGGAGTCTGTAGTGGATTCCAAGAGGATATACAAGATCAAGCATGCCGCAGGTGGTAGCATAGAGACTTTTGCTCCTGTAGCCAGATACACTTCCATTAGATCAGTACTTGCTCTGGATACAGTGATGAAGTGGAAGATACACCAGATGGATTTCAAGATAGCTTTCTTGAATGGTGTAGTTGAAGAAGAAGTGTATGTGGAGCAGCCACTTGGTTTTGAGACACATGACAGGGAGTCATATATGTGCAGATCTTGGTATGGTAGAATAGACAGCTTTCTATCTAGTTTGGGCTTTACCAAGAGTAAAGCGGATTCCAACCTTTATTACAAGGTTGACGAAGGGAATCCGGTGATTCTACTCCTATATGTGGATGACCTGTTTGTAATAGGAGATGACAGATTGATTGCTGACATGCAGTGGAAGCTTGTTGCCAAGTTTGAGATGAAGAACTTGGGGATGATGCAATATTTCTTTTTGGCATGGAGGTGTGGCAGAGTGCAGATGGAATCTTCCTTGGACAAGGGAAGTATGCAGTAGAGATCCTGAAGAGGTTCGGGATGATGGGATGCAAGGCTATGTCCACACCTATGGCATCGAACCTGAAGCTTCTATGTGATGCTTCATCTGATCCAGTTGATGTCATGATGTATCGTCAGATGATTGGGTCCTCTATGTACCTGACGAACACGAGACCAGATATTTGCTTTGCGGTTAATACATTGAGCCAGTTCCTGACGGATCCGAAAGATGTTCACCTGGTTGCTGTAAAGCATATTTTGAGGTACCTGAAGGGTACAGTTGATTATGGGCTCAAGTATGATGCGAATCAAAAGTTTAACCTGCAAGGTTATGTTGATTCAGATTGGGCAGGCATTGCTGTAGATAGGAAGAGCAGATATGGGTGCAGCTTCAATATGGGATCAGGTGTGATCTCTTGGTTTAGCAGGAAGCAGTCTTGCGTAGCACTAAGTACAGCTGAGGCAGAGTATGTTGTAGCCTGTTTAGCTAGTTGTGAGGCAGTATGGCTACGGAAGCTACTGTCTGAGTTATTTGATCTTCCATTGGATGCTACTGGTATCTTTTGTGATAACCAGAGTTGTGTGAAGTTGTCTGA